>JBBAXF010000004.1:33558517-33981517 GCA_037837765.1 Delichon dasypus
GCTGCTCCGAGCTCTGCCAGGGCTCCGTCCCGGGCAAGGCTGGGCCTGCTCTCACCTCACAGTCGCGGACAGCCCTGCACCAGACGAGACCTTTCAGAAGACCCGCACTGATCTTTCTGCTTTCTCCATTGAGCAAGACTCTCCTCCAGCCAAAGAGGTTGCACTTTGGGACACCAGTCCGAGTGGCAGGAGCCCAAATGCTCTTGAGTCGCAGCTGAAGGCCTGCATGTGTGCAGGGTCTTTTGGCTGCCCCACTCCTCCTACCGTTCTGCCTGCAAATGCCGCTGCCCTTTCTGCCTCAAAGGGAAGCAGCACAGCTGGGCAAAATCCAGCTCTTTGGCCATATTCCAAAGGCAGTGTGGTCTGGAGAGGATGAATGAGGAAGAGCCTTGCCTGCTTTCAAATCCTACCAAGGAGGCCATAAATGCCGCTTTGCACCTTCAAGAGGCAACTGACAAGTCAGAAGGAAAAGCCGCAACCTCACAGGTATTTGCCCAGGCTCCATGCTCCCTGTAAGATTCCTTGCAGACTTTTGGATAGCCACATCCCAGCTATGAACATGAGGCGCAGCCGTTCCCTTCCCTTGCAAAGTCCTGAGTTCAACCTGGGAGCCAGTTTGAGAGTGGAAAACTGGACTGGCTGGGTGAGGGAAAAAAAATGTGCATGCAACTCCTCTGGAAATCAGCTCTGTTCACCCGTGGAATAACCATCCTAGGCTTAGCTTGCTTTCCTGAGGGCACAGCACACACACAGCCCCTGCCAGTGGACAGCACAGTGTCTTTGAGCAGCTCTACACTGGGCTCTTTCCCATTTGGGATTCATAGCACTGGATTGCACTTCCACCAGGAGAAACATCTTAAGAGAGTATGTGAGTAGGAAACAGATTTGTGCTGCCTCTGCTGAGGCATAGCGACCTGGTTCCAGGAATGACACGGCAGCCACGCCCAGGCTGCTTGGTCCATTAGCTCACAGACACCAATGTGGTGGACTGCAAATAGCGTTTATTAACTGGTTACATGGGGTTATAAAACTTCTGTTTGCTACATCACTTCCATCTGCTTACGTTACAAACTACGTGTTGCTTAGCTTATCAAGGACACTAAACAGCAAAGTGTTGAGGGAGGGGTTCTGTCTATCCATACAATGTGACATCTTCCGATCACCTGTCCCTAATCTCCCACATTTCCCCCACCCCCATGATTAAATAAAAAACCTATAAAAGTGTAAATGTTATAAAAATATGCAAAAGCTCTTAATGTTAGTATAATAGGATACAAAAGTGATATAACATGTTAGTAACAAGGGCACTTCATGGTAATTGCAGGCGTTTGACAAATAAGATGTCGACTTTCTCTAAACGGCTCCTAACAAACGACACTAACTTGTTCAAAATGCAAGGCCCAAAAATCAGTACTAAGAGTATCATGGTGAGAGGGCCTATTAGGGTGGAAACAAGGGTGGTTAGCCATGGGGACTGATTGAACCATGACTCGAACCATCCTTGTTGGGCCTCTTTCTCTCTCTTTCTCTGGGCCAGTCTGTCTCTCAGTTCGGCCATGGAGTCTCGCATGACTCCGGTATGGTCTGCATAAAACCAGCATTCTTCTCTCAAGGCGGCACACAGGCCTCCTTGCTGCATGAGCAAGAGGTCCAGTCCTCGCCTGTTCTGCAGGATGACTTTTGAAAGCGAGGAGATAGATTTCTCGAGAGAGGAGATGGATTTTTCAATTCTCAGTAAGTCCTCATCAATTGTCATTTGGAGCTGAGAAAGTCCTTGGTGTTGGGTCACGAGAGCTGAAACACCTGTGGCTGTGCCAGTGGCTCCTAGGCCAAGGAGCATTGCAATGGTTATACCTGTTATTACTTCTCTTTTGTGGAGCTGGATGGTTTCTTCTAAAAAGTGGTACATTTCTTCTTCTTGGTGATACAGGACTCTAGGAGCAATTAGAACTTGGACACAAAAGTCAGCAAGGTTATTGAATTTACCAAGATACACACAGGGGGTTATTCCAGATTGTTGACAGACCCACATTCCTGGTACGAATGGAACTGCCCACTTATCAGTCTTTTGACCAGGCTGGATGAACTCAGCACAGGTATTTCCCATCTTCTTTGCTAAGGTTACATTGCCAAAGCACTTGCCTCGGCCTGTGACTTGACTCAGGGTAATTTCCCTCCGGGGGGTGTCCCACCTACAGTTGTGTGGATTATCTGCTGCAGAATATTCAAAAGGAACATCAAGGGCGACGCCCTCATAAAAAGGAGGTTCTGCATTATAACATTACCAGCATGATTTTGTAAAGTTTGGATTGGATTGGTTCAACGACAAAAAGGTAGCATTTAACACACTAAGAAACAGATTGTAAGGAGCTGACTTAGGTTTTTGGTAAATTGCTAAAGGGCTGGTTTAGGTAGTTGTCATGACCTCGTGGGCCCATAGGCCCTCGCCTTGTGCCTGGGGGGTGATCATGGTTGGGTCTGTGCCCATGAGCCGTTGCAGGCTGGAGCCATGTAGAGGATTATCTGCACCAGTCACCAGAGCTAGTTGCTTTGCATAGTTGTCCTCCCACTCTTGTTTAAAAACTATGATCCTCGCCCCATCAAAAATCAATCTGCAAGTTTGCTTTATGTCAAATGGGAGCATGTCATCCCCTCCAAAAACACTATCAATGAGAGTGGAAACCATAGCTGAATTGATCCCTCTGTCAGTGATTGCTTGTACATCTTTAGGATTTACCGGTCATTATGTTCTCTGGTTTCCACCTGCCCCCCCCCTCGGACTGGAAAAGTCAGTGTGGCTGATGGACCCCAATCGATGCATGCCATTTTTAATCTTTCTCCATTCTGTGAGAGGAGTTCGTTCTTTTTCTGACTTCCCCTCAACCCAAGTAGAAATATTGTTGTTACTAATTTTATATACTGTTACTTCCTCTTTGTCAGAGCTGGAGCCAGAGTCGGCTGCAGGCGACTGGCTGTCCCAGTCCTCTGAGCTAGAGTCCGATTCAGAGCCGGAAGTCGACTGACTGGCTGCTTCCGGGCTCTGGAACCTTGGTTGGGCTCCGACCCCGCCCCTTTCTCTCAGGGCTGGGCCGCTCCTTTCTTCCTCTCTTTAAATTGTGTTCCTTAAAAGAATGTGCTTTTTGGCAAGCGTTCTGATTAGCTTTAATTCCCCCTTTGAGTTTCCCCCCTTTTTGCCGCTCGCGCGCGTCCGCATTATCAAACAAACTGTCTTTGTTTTCACTGGCAAGAGGCGTGCTATCTAAAAGACCTTCTTTGTTTTCTGCATCCCCGTTATCTAACAAACATTCCTTGTTCAGTCCAACTGTATTCCTGCCCCCCCCAGGGATTCAGCGCAATATTGTGCTGCATAAGGTGGGGGTCCCTCTTCAGCTTTTTCTAACAGTAATTCAGCGGCAGAATTTTTGGCAGCATTTCTGGTTTCCTCAGCTTAACCGTCCCAAAATAATTGTGCCTGTCTTTTTCCCTCAGCAGGTGACCCTGGGCTTGAAGGCTTTGAAGGGAGCTTTTGCTCCTCCAAGTCTCTGCGCTTGGCAGAATTAACCTTATCAACAGCCTGAACACTGTCGCTGACCTTCAGACCACATTTTTTTACGCTCCGACAATCCTCTGTAAAAGTTTCCTCTGTTAAAGTTTGTGTTGCAGCTCCCACACCCAATTTCGGGGAAACTTTCAAACAATTTTGGGCAGCTCTCCAGGTCTCCTGCTCTTGCAGAGCCTTTTGCAAAGCCTGCACAACTTTTCCCCATGATTTAAGATTTTTCCCTGAGCCAGAAGACATTGTCTCCTTGGCCAGAGCTTTCGTACATTTTTCCCATATTTCTGGGTGGAGAATGTCCCCTGGTCGATCAATGACCCCAAGTTGCAAAAGCCTCGTCACTGCGAGGGTAAAATCTTTTGCTTTACAATCAATCCCCCACTGCTTATGAATCTGAGATACAACCTTCACGAGAGCTTCCATCCTCCTTGCGGGTCCTGGGAGCGTCCTCCCTTTCCGAGCTGGCCCCGCTGCTCTGCTGTCATTCACCCGTCCAGGCGATTCCCGTTCTCCCAGGCGATGTCCTGGGGTTTCGGCACCACTTGCTGCCTCCGCTGAGGCATAGCGACCTGGTTCAGGAACGACACGGCAGCCACAGCCAGGCTGCTCGGTCCATCAGCTCACTGACACCAATGTGGTGGACGGCTAATGACGTTTATTAACTGATTACATGGGGTTATAAAACTTCTGTTTGCTACATCACTTCCATCTGCTTACGTTACAAACTACGTGTTGCTTAGCTGATCAAGGACACTAAACAGCAAAGTGTTGAGGGAGGGGTTCTTTCTACCCATACAACGCGATATCTTCCAACCACCTGTCCCTAATCTCCCACAGGTTTGCCTAAGCATCCCAAGACATGCCAAATATTTTTAGTTGTGAGTAGTGTTTTCAGTAGTAATGGTGACTTGAAGACATCCCAGGATTAGATTGCCCATTCTGAGTTACAGCAGTGCAGCGTGACTTTTCAACCCCACCCTTTCAAAACCAGGAATTGCCAACCAAAATAAATTGTCTCAAACTTGCCCAGATTTACATCTACTTTGTGAGCAGATTTTCCTTACAGCTTTTTTACCCATGTACAGATTCTCTCATTTCCCCTACTTTAGCCTTAAAATAATCCACCTATTTTTAAAATGCGGCTCAAATGCAACTGTTCCTGCTCTTTTGCATAACTTATCTTGCATGAGATGAAAATATTCAGATGTGCTCTGCTTTATAGCATTCTTTCTAATTATGAGACTAAAAAAAGACCACAGGAACTTCTCCCACTAATAGAAAGTATGTAGAATAGAATTATAAACATGCTCTGGCAATACTAATGCTTTATATATAACTTTATTAAATTCATATTGGTCTATCTTGCTGACTGAGCCCACAAGAAACTTAGTTTTTCTTGAAAAGAAATTAATCTGTTCCATTAAATTACAAAATGACCTCTGAAACACCACTCCAAGGTACTATATACTTCTAGGACCAACAGCTCCGGGTTATATCCCTGCTGTACATGGATCCCTTAAAATTAAAATCAAGTATCCTGGGGACTTTGACATTCGACTCCAAAGATATCATAATTGAAATTCACACCTTGAAACATAGCTCCCATCAGTTTCAAATAAAATAAAAGTCTTCCATGTATGTCCAATTCACAGATGAGGAGGGAGGGAGGAAATGTGCTGGAAGAAGGGAGGAAATGTGCTGGAAGATTCTGAGAGGAGGAAAAAAATATTATAAAACTATTCATCCTTGTCCATTAGTCCACCTGAGTGAGCTCCATGCTGTTTGATAATTAGAGTTATATTACAAAATGATCAGCCACTTTATTAAAGTTTAAAAGGTTATGGTAACAGCTCTGTTCCCTCTTGCCATACCACTGCTCTGGAGATGGGGCACATTGTCACTCATTTTTAATACAGCAGAGGAATATATTACTTCAAGTGGATTCTGTCCAAGAGAACAATGTGGGTTATTCTAATTAGTAATTGAAATTGCAAGAACTGAAAATTTTGTCAGAACCCTATTTTTCCATAGTTTTTTGGTTCTTGTTTCGAACATTCCTTTGAAAAGACAGATTGTACCTGGGACTAAATTTTCAAATACACTCATGTTTCAGTATGTCCAACTCTCTCAGTTGCTAGGGATTGGGCATTTACATATTTACTCAGACCTCTGGTGCTGAAGGACTGCCCCCAGGCACCTTCTGTAAGCAAGACCTGGGGAGGTGTATGGGTGACCAAAAAGCTTACTGTATTCGTATTCCATATCTATCTGTGCCCAGATACTGTTACTGTGTGTTTAAGGCCCACGGCACACGTAGAAGAATTGTGGGGCAGGTGGAGGAGATGCTGATCCTTTTAACAAGGTTGGAGTAACCAGGCAGAGTGCCCATTATGCCTTTTGGCTCACTCCCTTGCCTTGCTTATCTCTTAGCTTTTGCCTTAGGGCTGAGGTAGACTGGGCAGAGGCTTCCCTTTTGGGCCCTCTTTTGCCACATGTCATTTTGCCAAAGGCAGATAGGTGTTTAGGGTGGGTTTTTCTGGGTTTGCAACAGTATCAGCTTCGCAAAGCTGCATCTCCCACTCAGAAATTGTTTCACATTGGCCTTTTCAAACCCTGCAGTGGATCTTGAACAGTCCAGGGGCCAGGACACCCCATGTCAGTGCTGACAGATGGTCTGTTCCCCCCAGCCCCAGGCACAGCGCAGGGGACAACAGCTCCAGCATTGGTGGAGCTCAGCATGTGGCAGGCGGAAGTGGCTGGCTGACCCTACACATGCTGGCTCTTCTCATCTGCAACTAGAACTGCACTGTAAGCTCCACCCTTCCTGGGAGGGCTGGCTGCCACCCTTTCCCTTAGTCTATCAGACCGCATGGCCACCTATGAAGGCCGCTGTATTATGGGGAGGGTCAGACGCAACTTTCCCTTTGTCTCCGTGTGGCAGGCACATCTTGGAAGGTGTATTTCCACTATTGGGTGTTGGGGAGGAGGAAGCCAAGAAACCCTATAAATATGATTGCCTGTATTGTGAGAATGAGAAACCTGTATGTGAGATAGAATTGAAAGTCAGTTTTGATGTTTGAGATGTGTTAAGATACTGGATGTCTGGGAAAACAGTTAGGTGACCATCTGAAGGTTACCTGCAACCAGATCCAGAGGTCAAATGGAATGTTCTGTCTCACCCCTCAATGTATGGTCCATCCCACACCTGTACCCCTCCCCTAAAGTATCAGGTATCTGTGACCCCATTGGCACAAGTCCTGTTCCAGCCCACCTCGAGACCCCTTATCAAGGGGCTGCGAGGTGGCTTGGTCTCTTTGCTCTTTGCCTCTCTTGGAATTTCCTCTCCCTACCTCTCCCTTCCCCCATTCCCTAGGCCTTGCCACAAGCTGCAGCCTGGCAGCTCAGAGCAAGGCCCCCACATCCCTTACAATAAACCTCATCTCCTAAAACCCAGCCTCAGAGCTCTCTTGTCTACATTTATCTACACCATCCTGGAGTCCTCAGCAGCAGGAGAAAGCAGCAATTTCTACAATTGACGCCCATCGTGGAAAACGCCGGACCCAGCCTTTCAAGCTGTGAGAAACTTCCCCATGGACGGTAACTAAATTCACCAGTGGTACTCTAATCGATGTCGTGAGCACAGCAGGTCGTTGCTGGGCAGCGTGAAGCTGAAGCTCTTTAAAGTTGCCGAAGACAAACCCTTCAGCTCCAGGATTGTTACTAAGTAGCGAACACTCGGAGCTCTGAGGAGGTTTTGTCGACATCCCTCAAGCACAGACGGCTGCTGCTGAGCGGCGGCCACTGGGGCTCACGGAGGGACCTTTGCCGTGGTAATTGCCACGTGCGTTGAGCGCGTGTGGGCACTGCTTTGGACTGCCCGCACTGAAGCGCCGAGGGGAGGTGGGAGTCCCCGAGCACGGAAGAGCTGTTCCTGAGCAGCGCCTGGAGCCGTGACTAGGGGGGACCCCGTGCAGAGTCCTGGGAGCGGACTGGAGTGTCTGGCCAACCTCCACGTCGGATCTCGAGTGAGGACCTGCTTCTGCGGCATCAAGGTGAGCTACACTGGTGTAAAAATGGGACATTCCCACTCTAGCCTTGATAGAGATCTCTATAAACAAATTAAGCATCTTTTACGCTGCAATCACAGTACCTTAAATAAGCAAGAGCTGAAAGACCTTTTAGAATGGACTGTAGTTAACTTTCCCAATGCTGACCGCTCAGCTGTCTTTACCAGGGACTTTTGGGAAACAGTTGCAAACAGACTCTTTAATGATATTTCACGGAAGAATTTCAGTGTTTCTGAACTTGTTCCAACTTGTAGGGCTCTCGTTGAGCTCTTTGCTACAAAAAATGCCGCTACAGATGCGGCACCTGGTCATGCCGCTCCCAGAGATCCCTTCCGCGTGGCCGCCGGTCTGCAGCGGAGCCCGCCCCCCTCTCCCCCCCTGCCGCGCCACGTGGTTTCGGTTTCCGCGGCCCTGCCGAGCGTCGCGGCCCCATCCCCCACCCTCGTGGCTGCGGCACCCATCCCCTCGGCCCCACCGCCCCCACCGGACCCTGCAGCCCCTTTCGCCGCGCCCCCGCTCCCGTTCACGGCTCCGATCCCTGTTGCCGGGGCTCCCTCCCCCCGCTCCTGTGTGCCGGGCCCCGTCCCTGTCTCTGCCCCTTCGAGCCCGCCCACTGGCGGCGTCCCTGCGGTGCCGGTGCTCCTCGCTGCTGGCACGGTGGCAGCCCCACCCCCTCCATACCACACGGCCCCCGCTCTACCCCTCCTCCCCGCTGCGGGTCCCGCCAGCCCGCCTGCCATGGCTTTTGCGGCTGTGGTTGCCGCCGTTGCCGATCTCCTTCACAACCAAGCGGCCACAGTCTTGCAAGCAGCGCAGGTGCTGCTCTCTGCGGCCGATGCGGCGCTGGCGGCGCAGTGTTCGCTCTCGCCTGTGCCCGCCCGTGCCTCGCTGCCGCTGCCTTTCAGTGGAGCGGCGGTGCCGCCGGTGGCGGTGCCTGCAGTTCCCCTCGCGCATAGTGGCGCGGAGATGCCCGTCACTCCCCCGCGTGTTCGGGCGCCTGCAGACGGCCCCAGCCCCGCACCACGGAGGATGCTGCGGCCTGTTCCAGTCTCTGCTCTGCGGCGCGTTCCACCCCGCTCCCCCCTCTCTGCCGGAGCAACGGCTGCGGCAGAAGCCGCGGCCGCCACCGGATTCGCTGTGCAGCCCGCGGCCCTGGCGCGTCCTGTGCCCGCGGACTTCTTGGAGATCCCTCCCACGGTTCCTGCTGCGATCCCCGTGCCGCCGCCGCGTCCCGCGCGCCCCATGCAGCCCGCCGCCATGATGCCTTCCTACGCCGGCCCTGTGCACCCCACGCATGCGCAGTTCGCGCCAACGCGCCCAGCCGCATCACCGCCTCCCGCCTCCCGGCTCCCGCAGCCATGCTGAAACCTACGCTGAGCCGGAACTTGTTACATCGCAAATAGTCCACACTGCCGAGCGTGCTGCACAGCCCCCGATGCCACAGAATTCAGCAGTTTCTGCACAACCACAGCCTTCAGCAGCCCTTCCCCCGTCCACGACTCCGCACACAGCACAACAGCTACATGATTCTACAGCGACTTATATGTATCCTTCCGCGTCTGCTCCACCACGGGACCTACATGCTACAGTAACAGCTTCATGCCTGACGACTCCTCCCGCGGCTTCCAGTTCTTCTCAGATGTCTTCACTGACAAGCTCTCTGCCTCCTGCGTTCCTGCCTGTGCCTCCTGCGTCCCTGCTTCTGCCTCCTGCATCGTGCCCAAGCATGACAAAACCACAGCTTGGCACACAAGCCATGCAGCGAGAAGGGGGAGGATGGAATGTGGCAGCCACTTTAACAAATACAGGACAAACAGAGAACTGTTTTGCCCGTGCAGCTGCCAGCCCTTTCAAATCTGAGGACCCACCACCACCAATTCCGATTTTGGAAGGTCCCCAGAAATGTTCTGATGACCTTCAACTGACAGACTGGCATGAAGTCACACGAGAAATATGCAAAGAGGAAAATCTAAATCCTCTAGCCATGCCTGTGATATTTAGCCAGCAAGCCAGAGGTCCCAGAACATGGACAGCTATTCCATCTCAGGAAATAAAGGAATTAAGAAAAGCAATAAAAGACAGTGGCATCTGCTCTCCATATTTTAAACAAGTCCTAAAAAGCACCCTGGAAGGATATACACTTACACCAAATGACTGTAAAAACCTCGCTGGTGTAATTCTCACAGATTCTCAATATATGCTGTGGGAATTCAAATGGAGAAGGTTGCTTACAAATGTACTGCAGATGTACAGACAATGTACTGATGTGGACCTTCGCACCCTTACTATGTCTAAGTTAACTGGTGACCCTCCTGATGATCAAAATGAGAATCAAGTGAACTTACCCAGAACAGCATTAGATGACATTAAAAAGATGGCTCGTAGAGCCTTTATACAAATTCAGCCTGCAGGGAGTTTTGAAAAAGCCTACAACCTAATTAGCCAAGATTCATCTGAACCATTTACCACATTTGTGGATCAAGTGATCCAAGCAGCAGAAAGACAATGCGGTGATGACATAGCTCGCCCAATAATGGTACGGGACATTATTGAAAATAATGCAAGTCCAGAATGTAAAAGAGCAATCAAAGCCCTAGGAAAGGAGAGACCCACAGTGCCTGAAATGATTGATGCTTGTAACCAAATTGGGAGCCCACAGCATGTAGCAACTATTCAAGCGAATGAATTGGGAAAAACTATTGGAGAAAAAATTGAAAGGGCTCTTACAGCACAAGCAGCACAAGCTGAAACACGAGATCAGAAACTTACTGAAATCTTAACCGCCCTGCATCTAAACTCACAACAACAAGACAACACCATGGCTGTTATGCAAGCTACTGTGACTTCAGGACCTTGCTACTTCTGCAAACGACCTGGTCATATCGTGAGGAACTGCCCAGACATCAAAAGAGGTGTGCAGACACCAGATGGCTGCTCCACCTCTAAGAAGGGAAAGCATCCTACCTGGCAGTATCAAGGCAGACAGGACATCAGCAAAAAATACAATCAAAAAAACTCCAAGGGAAGCGCGCAGCGCCATCGCGTGAAGACACAAGTAATGGCACCCCAAGCGCCCGAGGAAAAATTTGTGAATACCCTGACCCAAACGCTCTTCACTTCATCACCAGCACAATCCCAAGTAATGACCCAAACCTACTACCCCCAGGGACCTGGTGCACCTTGGCAACTTCCAAGCCAACAACCTTTCTAAAAGATGATGGCTACGACTATATCTCAACAGGAATCACTGGGCCTTCACAACACAGGCAAGACTTTTTAGTTGTTGGCAAGGAAAGGAATAGCATCCTGGGACTGCTTGTTTTGCCCTGCATGATGTCTGTTCACTGCAATGAAGAGTTGCTAGTACTAGCCAATGCCTGCTATCCCCCATTGCATATTCCTCCCAGAACCCCTATAGCTATTGCCATAGCATTGCCTATGGGAACTATGGACCAAATGCCACCACGCTGTTTCCCTGTCACTCCTGAAAATCCTGAGGTTCTATGGGTTCAACATATAGGTGAACAAAGACCAATGCTAACTTGTGAGTTGTCAAATGGTGGGCTTCAAGTTAACATCAAAGGGATGATAGATACTGGCGCGGATGTTTCTGTGGTCTCTTCTTACTATTGGCCAAAAAATTGGAAGTTAGTAACTCCCCCAGGTACCCTCACAGGCATCAGAGGTGTCACTCCATGCTTGCAAAGCGAATCTGTAATCGGCATTACAGGACCGGATAAGAAGAAAGCATCGATCCGTCCCTATGTGGTGCAAAAGCCTATCACAGTGTGGGGAAGGGACTTGCTTTCACAATGGGGAGCCAAAATTGAACTGGGTTTTTCGTAGGGGCCACTGAAGCACTCAGCACTCTCAAACTAACCTGGAAAACTGACACCCCTGTCTGGGTTGACCAGTGGCCCCTACCAGACAATAAGCTGAGTGCCCTCAAAGATCTAGTAGCTGAACAACTGCAAAAAGGCCACATTAAGCCCACTAACAGTCCCTGGAACTCACCTGTGTTTGTAATTCATAAGAAAACTTCCAACACCTGGCAATTGCTACAGGATCTCAGAAAGATCAACACAGTGATTGAAAACATGGGTCCTCTCCAACCTGGTCTACCCAGCCTTTCCATGATCCCGAGAGACTGGCCACTTGTAATCATAGATCTAAAAGACTGTTTCTTCAATATCCCACTGCATCCAGACGACGCTCCTCGTTTTGCCTTTTCTGTTCCAAGTACAAACTTGCAAGAACCGCTCCAGAGATATCATTGGCTCGTATTACCTCAGGGGATGATTAACTCTCCGACTATCTGCCAATATTTTGTAGCCCGTGCACTGTCTCCAGTCCGTAAACAGTTCCCACAATCAGTTATTCTCCACTATATGGATGATTTGCTCATTGCAGCACCAACACGAAAACAAATGGAAATGACCCGCAATTGTGTTGTAGCTGAAATCAAAAAGAGTGGACTGGTAATCTCTGAATCAAAAATACAAGAGACTGCTCCCTGGAAATATTTAGGTTGGAAACTAACGGAACAGTCCATTACTCCTCAGAAGATACAAATCCGAACTGATGTTCACACTTTGCAGGACTTACAACAGCTCTTAGGAGAAATTAACTGGGTTAGGCCTGTCCTAGGAATCACAGCTGATGAACTTGCTCCACTTTTTGATTTGTTGAAGGGGGACAATGACATCAGATCCCCTAGATCCCTCACCCCTGAGGCTCACAAAGCCTTAGAAGAAATTACTAATGCTCTGCAGAGCAGGCAAGCACATCGCTGTATCCCTGACAAACCCTTTTTCCTTGCAATTTTAGGAGAAAAGCTGAGACTGTGTGGTCTCATCTTTCAATGGGATTCTTCTCACAAAGATCCATTGTTAATAATTGAATGGGTTTTTATCTCATACAGGTCACCAAAGACAATCGTCACACCTTTAGAAATGATGTCTCAAATCATCATCAAAGGCAGAGCAAGGCTTCTTTTAATAGCAGGTTGTGAATTTGCAATTATCTATCTGCCCATGAAGAAAACCTATTTTGATTGGGCATTGCAAAAATCAGAAGACTTGCTGTATGCCTTGCTCGATTTCCCAGGCACTTGTTCCATTCATTATCCAGCACACAAAATGATCAAAGCTAAATTATGTTACAGAGAAAAACCTCTGATCAGTGAAGAGCCTCTAGATGCAGTCACTATCTTCACTGATGGGTCAGGGCGAACACACAATTCGGTCGTCACATGGCAAAATAAAAATACTAAAACCTGGGAACAAGATGTTCAAAAAGTTGAAAGTTCTCCCCAAATTATTGAATTAGCTGCAGTTGTAAGAGCATTTCAGCTCTTTCCAGAACCTTTCAACCTGATCACTGATTCGGCATACGTTGCTAATGTTATTAAGAGAATTGAAGGATCTGTTCTAAAGGATGTGAACAACGACAAGTTGTGTCTTTGGCTCACCTGTCTCTGTCAAATTTTATCACACAGAACTAACCCATACTTTATTTCTCACATTAGAGCTCATTCAGGTCTTCCAGGATTTATGGCAGAGGGAAATGCACGAGCTGATGCACTGGCATCAGCTGCATCTGATGAGGAAGGTGTAGCAAGTATTGAAAATTCTACCTCAGTGCTTGCTGCAACCACCTTGCCTAACACTGTTGAACAAGCCAAACTGAGCCATGCATTTTTTCACCAAAATGCACAGGCAATCAAACGAGATTTTCACATTACCCTAGAACAAGCACAAAATATTGTACGGGCTTGCCCAAACTGTCAGCAGGTTCAACCTCTCCCCTCTTCAGGAGCCATTAACCCAAGGGGGTTGGAAAGTTTACAAAAATGGCAAAGAGATGTTACTAAGTACCCCTCTTTTGGGAAACTTAAAAATATCCATGTCTCTGTTGATACATTTTCAAATGCAGTATTTGCTTCTGTACATGCAGGAGAAACAGCTAAGCATGTTTGCCAACATTTTTCACAAGCTTTCTCCTATTTAGGTGTCCCCCAAGAAATTAAAACTGATAATGGTCCTTCATACACCTCACAAGAATTAGCTGCATTCCTAAATGACTGGGGTGTTCGCCATACATTTGGCATTCCTTACTCTCCCACGAGTCAAGGAATTATAGAAAGAACACATCAAACTTTAAAACGCATTTTAAATCAACAGAAAGGGGGAGAAGACCAGGCTGCTCCTCAAAAGAGGTTGAATAAAGCCCTGTATGTTTATAATTTTCTGAACAGCTCTGCAGAAGAGCCAGACCCCCCCATTTACAGACATTTCTTAAACAATAAGAAAGCAAAACTAAAAGAGCACCCCCCAGTTTTAATTAAAAACCTAGATTCAGGACAAATTGAAGGACCATACAATCTTGTAACATGGGGGAAGGGGTTTGCGTGTGTCTCCACAGAAAAAGGACTCCAGTGGCTTCCAGCAAAGAACGTGAAACCATACCACGCATCGAAGCCTGCTGAGACCTCCACATCAGACAGTACTGCTGCAAACCAAGAAGCAAGCACCCAGACCTGAGCTGCGCAGAATCATCAGGAGAAGATGATCCACCAAAAGCAGCCCAAGAAAAGACTGGAGTTTTATCATTTGCGCGCGTGCATGTTACTTTTGTTCTATTGTTTTAGTTCTTGTAGTCAAGCTTTACCTGTAGGTCAACCAAAGACAAATGTCTGGGTTGCTTTAGCTAAGTCTGCAGGCTCTGACACCATCTGTCTATCCGGCACAAGCCCTGACAAACCTTTTTCGACCTGTTTGGTTGGAGTGCCCCTTCCAAAAGGTTTTGACAATGTTACTTTTGACAAATACTGGCCATATGATGATCATCACATATCCCCAACCCCCAGCCAAAACCACCGAACTTATATTGACAATTCTAAAGTTGATAAATCTGACCTCCAAGAGCTAGAAATCCTAGGCTCATTAACTATGAGCACCTGTTACTACTTTCATTTCCTAGGAGAAAATGGCCCTCATTTAAATGTTACCCCTTATCACCCAGTTTATAGCAACATGACTTCTTGGTGCAATCAAACTAAGCTTCTCATGTATGATGAGCCCCACGCAGATCGTTTTAACAAACTTCCTATTCGATTTCCTAAAGGGATTTGGCTCATCTGTGGAGACAGAGCCTGGCAAGGTATACCTTCAAAAATAGATGGTGGTCCTTGTGCCATGGGACAACTCACAATAATTGCTCCCAGTGTCAAAAAAGTAGTCAAAAAGAAAAGCAGGAGGATTAGATCCTCCTTGGGACATCAATATGAGAGCAACTGTGATAGTGATTTCCATCCTTGGAACTCAGGGGAGTCAATTGTTGCTAGCATTTTCCTGCCTCAGCTAAGCTCCTCAATCGCCCTAAAACAACTAAACAAGTTAGGATGCTGGCTCAGCAAAGAAGTAAATGCTACCTCTGCTATGATCAGTGACTTGCTAACAGATGAGGAAGCAATCAGACATGCCACTTTACAAAACAGAGCTGCCATTGACTACCTTCTTCTGGCACATGGACATGGGTGTGAGGACTTTGAAGGTTTGTGCTGCATGAATTTATCCGATCACTCTGTTTCCATTCACAAACAATTGCAAGAATTGAGAGATTTAGCTAGCCAAATTACAATAGATGACCCATCCTGGTTAGACAATTTGTTTGATGGTTTGAGCTTTGCACCTTGGCTAAAGGAACTTTGTAAGGTAGGTTTGATCATTCTAATAGTAGTAGTTGTAGTTCTAGTAGCAGTTCCCTGCATGCTTCAGTGTGTGAAAAAAGTAATGAATAAGACAGTGTCTAGTGTTTTAGTTGTTAATAAGAACGGGGGAGATGTTGGGGAGGAGGAAGCCAAGAAACCCTATAAATATGATTGCCTGTATTCTGAGAATGAGAAACCTGTATGTGAGATAGAATTGAAAGTCAGTTTTGATGTTTGAGATGTGTTAAGATACTGGATGTCTGGGAAAACAGTTAGGTGACCATCTGAAGGTTACCTGCAACCAGATCCAGAGGTCAAATGGAATGTTCTGTCTCACCCCTCAATGTATGGTCCATCCCACACCTGTACCCCTCCCCTAAAGTATCAGGTATCTGTGACCCCATTGGCACAAGCCCTGTTCCAGCCCACCTCGAGACCCCTTATCAAGGGGCTGCGAGGTGGCTTGGTCTCTTTGCTCTTTGCCTCTCTTGGAATTTCCTCTCCCTACCTCTCCCTTCCCCCATTCCCTAGGCCTTGCCACAAGCTGCAGCCTGGCAGCTCAGAGCAAGGCCCCCACATCCCTTACAATAAACCTCATCTCCTAAAACCCAGCCTCAGAGATCTCTCGTCTACATTCATGCACACCGTCCAGAAGTCAGCAACAGCGGGAGGAAGCAATATCTACAATTGGGTTTCTTCTTTTTCTGTGGGGGGTTTGTGATATTTAGCAATTCTGTATCTAGTGATTAATTATCTAGGGATTTTTGCTATTCCTTCACTTATATCCACTTGTATCTAGTTTCTCCTTAATGGTGGAAAGGGATTGGTTAAAACAAAGGGGGAGAACTCAGTTTAGAGTGCTCCCCTTTAGGGAAGGCCTTAGGTGAGGGCAGTTCCTGAAGATGCTCTGGACTTCAGTGACCTCAGGTTTCATCACTTCATCAGAAGTAATGATGAGAGTTCCTGAGAGACTGCAGGACTCGGGCAGGTCCCTGCCTTGGCCTCTTGTTGGACTGAAGAGAATCCTGGGGACTAGGGTCCCATCTCTTTGAGTGTGCCAGGGCCTCCTGGCTGAGCAGGTCTTGACCTGGCTGACAGGGGAGCAGCTGTGGCTACAGAGTGACCTGCCACCACTCCCTTCCCCAGCTCCTCCTGGGGTTGGTCACACTCTGTGGGGAGAGGCATGGATGGTAGGGAACTGCAACTTCCATAGAGAGCAGCCTCTGATGTACCAGTTTCCTCTTCCACGTTGGAGCTTGTAGGGCTGCTGGCAGAAATCCCCTTACAGCAGCTGATGGAGCTAGAGCTGGCAGACCTGATGCTGGCTGAAGGTCTATATATTTCCTCCTCATCAGCATGGGGGTGCAGCAGTCTCAGCTTCCTCTCTGCACTGGCCCACAATGACATAGATGAGGCCATGAATGAGTTGTGCCATGCCTTCCCCGAGGCTGTTCTGCAGCCTCAGGACCAAGGTCTCCACATCCAGACCACAGATACAGGGATGATTCAGGATGCTGCTCTCTGCAGACTGTACCAGCTACCACCTGCCTCAGAGTATTCTCTGCAACCTTTGGCACAGTCAGGACTGGATGGGGTCCAGGAGATGCTGTTGTCATTGCAAAAGTTCTTCCCATACCTCAGGCAGGATGTCACCCATGCTTGCTGAGGTGGGGATAGTGTCTCCTGTGGAGAAGATAGAGGGGACACCACAGGGTGATGTCAGCCATTTCCCCCCATCATGGGGGCCACAGTCAACTCTTCAGAAGTTCCCCCTGCCTGGTTTTTGGCTTCTGGTGACCCTCTGGAGAGAGTAATGACACACTGTAGATAGTCCCATTCGCTCTGCTCAGAGAACATGATAGATCTTAGCAGTGTTCTGAAGAGTGGGCACGATGGATTTCTCAGTGCCCATCTCAGGATGCAGCCTAGGCAGAACTGGTGGTGAAAGGGCAGAGCAGAAGCTGTATCATTCTGAGTGCCCTGGCGGATAGGGCAACTCCAGATTGTTTCCATGGCCATTCCTGTGCCCTGAAGCATGCTGGGGACAGCTGAGGACCAGGAGCTGCTCCTCCTTGTTGGTGTCATACAGAGCAGTATGTGATTATATGAGAACCTTCCTGATTGTCCCAGGGAGGGGAAGAAGAAACACCCAGCCCTGTCAAAGACACCATCTTGGGTGCCTGAACCCAATCATCCACCCCACTCTAGGGGGATGTTTTCCTGCACAAACAACCTTCACTGCTGCGAACACCTAATGCCCAGGTGACAAAGCCAGACGGGGCCAGGGAAACAGTACTGATGGGTTCAAGCGCTGCTAAAGGCAGCCCCCAATATACCATCTGTGGTCATGCAGAACTGTTTTATTAGGTTTTTATAAGAAGTTTATGTTATGGTTCATTTCACTGTATCCCCAATGTTGTAACCCTTTTTGTGTTGTCTGTATAACAGGGTGTTTTGTGTCAGTCCTCCCACCCCCCTTGCTCTGGGGCAGCCTGTCTCTCCAGGGGCCCTCCCAAGATTGCGAAATCTCAGGGAGAGGGCTTCAGGTGATAGGCCCCCTGGGGGGAATTCCTTTAGCTTTGGATTTTAGTGGTCCAAGGCTTGGGGTGGGCACACCTTGTTACCCCCTGAATTCCCTGATTTGTTGTCTTGTGGTACCCCCCTGGAACCCCTCTCCCCGCTTATAAGGGGTAGGAGGGAGGAAAAAAGCCTCTCAGCATCTCTCTCTCAGCCCCTCAGCTCTCTCAGCGTCTCAGCTCTCAGCTCGGAGCTCTGAGCCTCACTGCTCCTCAACTCTGGAGCTAATAAACATCTTTTAATCTGCTAAGCTGAGAGCCAGCCTTTTCTCTTCTGCTACTATTGCTGTCACAACACTTTTGGGGTTCAGCTGCT
Source organism: Delichon dasypus (assembly GCA_037837765.1). Lineage (NCBI taxonomy): Eukaryota > Metazoa > Chordata > Aves > Passeriformes > Hirundinidae > Delichon > Delichon dasypus. The sequence goes on from JBBAXF010000004.1 coordinate 33,576,744, forward strand.
AAGCCGAGAAGCTGAAACGAACTGGGACCTTCTGTGCCTGGGTTGACTCGAACTAGCCAGAGGTCATCTCCCGCCCGGTGCGGGACGGAACCAGACGCAACCATCCAGCACTGCGAGAAGCCTGGCTAGACCCTCCAGACCATGCTCAGCAGGAGTCAAGCCTGAAGCCAAATTGGCTCAGGTTCTGCCCATGCACGAATACAATTTAGTGAGTGATGTGATGTCACAATCCATCCCCCAATGATGTTACAACCTGACACCTGGGATTTCACCTTCTACCACTCAGTGATGACATCGTGGGTTGCTCCCCTCTGTAGATGCATGGCACCAGGAGAAAAATAAAGGATCAGCTGTTGACCAATGACCCCTTTGTCAACTAGACCATGGCACCAAGTGCCACACCCAGCTGTTTCTTACACACCTCCAGGGATGGTGACTCCACCATCTCCCGGGGCAGTCAGTTCCTGTGTTTAACAACCATTTCCATGGAGAAATTATTCTTGATTTTCAACCTGAACTTACCCTGGAACAGTTTGATGCTATGTCTTCTTGTCCTGTCACTGGTAGCCTGGGAGAAGAACTCAGCCCCATCTTGCTGCAGTTTCCTTTCAGTTGTAGAGATCAATAAGGTCTCCTGACACTTTATCAGGTCTGGCTAACCCAGTGGCCTTCTACAATGCAATAACTGCAACAGTGGAAAAGGGAAAAGTCCCAGAAGTCATCTACTTGGACTTTTTTAAGCTCTTGACAGTCTTCTGCAGTATTCTTGCAGCTGAACTGGAGATGTGAGTTTAATGAATGAAGTAGTCAACTGATAAGTAATTGGCTGGATGGCTGCATTGAAAGGGTTACAGTCAATGTCTCAATGTTCAACTGGAAATCAGTAGCATGATCTGTATTCCTGTGAACAAGAAACAGGAAAATCAGGAGCATCCAGGACTTACTGGAAGATGTTAGAAAGAACCTGTGCCTTAAAGCATGAAGTATTGATTTAGAATTTGCTCTTGTCCTCAGCTTTCCAAATCACGAAATTTCTTGAGATTTAGGATTTGTACTCTACTAGTGTGAATAGGGCTGTATACTAGTCTTTGAAAATGTAAAATCCAGTCCCTCACAAATTCTGTGGAAGTAACTGCCCTGACCTGGTAAAGGGCCTCCACTTATGACATCTACACTTTTGAAAAGGCTGAAAATCTGTTTTTCATAAGCTCTTAAATTATTGCTGTTCTCTCTAATTATTCTCTAGTTGCTAACATCAGTTATTTCTTACCTGCCTAGTAGAGAAAAATTGAACAACAAAAAACCCCATAATTTATTGTTCTGCTATTACATAGCTCCCAGCAGAAGGGCATAAACTAGAGTTTACTTAGACTGGGACTAAAAATTCTACCATTTGTATAAACAGGCAGATGTCTTTTTATGAACAAAGTTGTTCTACAAAACAAATTTTAGCAATCTATATCAAAATCAGCCAAAGCAAAAGTTAATATATACAGATCATAGATACAGAAAAATTGTGTTTAATTAAAAAGATTTTTTTTGTTGGAGTTTGGGCTTTTAAAAAATTGTTTCTGAGACAAAGTAAAGCTACTTTACATCACTGAAGAGCTGATACTGAGGTTAAAATCAAATGTGAAAGAGCTAGATTATACTGAACTTTCATTCTGATCAGCAGGAATTTAGAATGTTTTGTACAGCAGTTAAGTAGGATTTCAATATCTGATTAGTATCAAGACTGCATGTTCATCTCAGAAGGAAAAAATGTGATTAAATTTGTTTGGAAAGTACTGAAATACATGACTTTGGAATGGTATGAGTGACTATATCTGTCATACCCATTTGGAAGTGGGATCTCTCCCTCATGAACAACCCATAATACGGAACACCTTGTGAGGCCAAGACTAAGTTTTTCTCCATCCAAAGTTAAGCATTTATTTGGATTGTCCCAAGTATTTCAATGCTGAAAAAAAGTTCCTTTTTCCTCCAGAGGAAATACAAAACGAATTGTTGTAGGTGATTTCCTTCTGAGGGAAAAGAAGGGCCCAATATGCCAACTGGACCCATCCCACAGGGAAGTCTGCTGCCTCCCTGATGCTGTGGTAAGGCACAGGTGTACTCCCTGAGAAAATCCCTGACATAAGAGTTGTTCTCTCCTGTGATGTTTCAAGTGGAAGGACTAGAGGAAATCCCTTTAAGTTGCACCAGAGGAGGTCCAACTCAGAAAATTTCTTTTTATTGAAAGAGGACTCAGGCATTGAAATAAGTTGTCCAGCAAGGTGGTAGAGTCGCTTCTGGAAGCATTCAAAGAGGCATCTGGATGTGGCACTTGACAATAAGGCGTAGGAGTGGTTATAGGTGCTCTGTTGATGATTAGACTAGATGGCCTTCAAAGTCTCTCCCAACCTCGATGATTCTTATAATTCTGCGTGATTTATCAGAAAACTACATTTTTAATCTGAAAAAAAAAAAAAAAAGAAAAAAGAAAAAGAAAAAAAAAAACCAAAAAAACCCAAAAACACCACAACCAAACAAAAACCCCAACACTCTACTGAAAAATACTTCATCTGTTTCAGCAAGAAATTAAGCTTCTCAAAGTGTCACATTGGTATGGAGTTCAGGTTAAACATGGGAGCCTTTGCACTCAAAGATGCCTTTTCTTGCTAGGGCCAGCAGAGAGCACAAGGTCAGTCGGTATCACTGCAGAGCTGGGCTTTTGTGTGGGTCACTCTCTCCTCTAGTTTCTGGCATTTTGCTTTTTCCTGGGGTGATAGTGGCAGCTACACTCTGAACTGTATTTTTGCTCCCGGTCTTGCCTGTGTAAGGCTATTGGCCAGGTGAGCTCACCTCCTCTGGGAACATGTTCTTGCCATTCAAGGACTGTGGGCTGAGTTGCATCTACAGATGGCTCAGGTTTCTCTACTAGAGTGACCCTGGGTATGAGAAATGGATTTGTAGAAGATTTTTAAAGTCTAACTGAAAGTTTATATAGTTTTATATAACTATATAACCTGAGGGCTCACAGCAGCCCACTTGGTCAGTAAAGCCAACAAGGGTCAATGGCCAGTGGATTCATCATGGCATTCAGCCTGTTTAGTCATGGTGTTTGCTGCTTGTTAAAAAAAAAAGTTTCAAATCTACAGATTTTCCAATGTATTTCATACACTTTCATTCTCTGTGCTCAGAGTTACCTGTAGTAGGTATTTTGAAGAAATATCAAAAAAACCACCTCACCATCACATGCTTAAGATGGCTTTTCCTTTCCTTCTTCAACTGCCTTTAATACTTTTTCCTGCTCTCTGAAGAGTATCAACCACTATAGAAACTGAATGTGCCTGAAAACAGTTTCCAAAGTTTCAAAGAATATTGTGTATAAACCTTTTTTCTGTGTTTTGATTTTTTTCATTTTGGTTGGTTTTGGGTTTGGTTTTACTTTGGTTTTTTTTTTTTTAATTTATATATTTATATTCATTTATATTCAATTATATTCATTGGAAATATACCTGTAGTGTTCATATGAACAGTGCTTTTGGTATTACCTACTTTTCCTATCCATAATCTGCTGCATATTTTCCTTTCTTCTTCCTGTCCTCTTAAAATACTCATTTTTACATCAATGCATAGGGGTTTCTTATTTTCCCCTGCTTAAACTGAACTTTAACTGCATTAAGGAAACTGTCTGACCTTTCAGGAGCCACTTTGAGCAATCACACTCCCACCAGTGACTTTCACTTCTGGCATCAAAACCCCTTTGCTGGTAAGCAGACATTGTATTAGGCATTACTGGAGTTTTCCTCATCTTGCATGAGGAATGCCTAGCCAGTCCTTCACTCATGACTCCTCTATAAGCATGACTCTGGTGTTTTTTTCAGAACTTCTTCCACTGTCCTCTTGAGAAAGCACCACTACTACTCAGATGGGACTTGCAGGGCTGTGGAGGGCCCAGAGGCTGGGGGCCTCCTCTCAGGAGGATTACTGTGAGAGCAAATTGCCATGGACAGAAAATTATGTCCATTGCTATGGACAGAAAATTCTGACATGCTGTGTTGGTCTGAATACCATGGAGGTGGACATCCCATTGTGATGTAACAGGGTAGTGGAAGCAGATCACTGGCAATGGATTGTGACATCACCCTGTTGGATTGTCTCCTTGTGTCCCTTACTGTGTATATTTGGATGCCGCCAGAGCCTGGCCTAGTCTGGATTATGCCTGGACTCCCGCTGAACATGTCCATGAGGTCTGGAGGGTCAAGCCAGGCTTTTTCCAGTGCTACATGCTGCCATTAGCAGCTCTCAGTACCCAACCAGGAGCCCTCAGTAGTTTCCTTGGGCTCAGGCAGCTGGGAACTGCAGAGATGAGTTGTGCAGGGAAATGTCCCCCTAGGGTGGCCACAGAATGAGTGCTCAGGCTTGGGGGACTGGGAGGGTCCTTCTTGTGGGGTCTGAGCATTTATTCCTCCCCTTCCCCAGGACAACTCATTACTACAGCACCTCCATTTTGCAGTGTGTGACACCTTTTGGGAGTGCCAGCACCAGTGATGGGGGGCATCTTCTCATTCTTAATTCAATCCAGACTGCCAAAAGGCATAGATAGGGCCACGGAAACAGAGTGGAACTGCCCCATCTGCCGAGATGCTCGAGATGACCTTGCTTATGTGATGCCCTGTCTCCATCAGTTCTGCCTGGCCTGCATTATGCGTTGGGCAGAGATGCAAAGAGTGTGCCCACTCTGCAGAGAACTAATAGAAGCTGTCAGGTTTTCCGTGCAGACAGACAGCTACATAGACTGTATCTTCACAAATTCTGAAGAGTCAGCTAATGCCAGCAGCTGGACAGGAATAACTCTAGGACAGCTGGTTAAAAACAGCCCCTTTGTGGTGTCCCCTTCACATGCTTCACGGGGGATACTATCTACAGCAGATCATGGGGGCACAGGAACACAGTCCGTGGGTGGCCTACCACCTAGAGTGTGGGCAGAGCTTTTCCAGAGAGAGGAGCATCTCCTTGACCCTGTGGTGCCTTGGCTGCGCCAGGAGCTGGAGGCAAAATATGGGTCTAGGTGGTGGATGGCAAGGATTGCAGAGAGCATCATCCTGCATGCCGTGTCCATATGCGGTCCAGCTAGGAATGTCTTGGTCCACGTGCTGCAGGACTTCCTTGAGGAACATACAGAACCTTTAATCCTTGGCATCATCCGCATCATTGTGAATGAGTGCACCCAAGAGGCCCGAAGGCTGCTACACTTCCATGTCTCAGAAAACAATCCTGTGTATACTTCCAGCAGATTTCAAATGGATACTACTGCTTCCCATACAACCTCTGCTAGCAGCTCTTCAGGCTCCAGTGAGGAGCACCAACCCAGTACATCAGAAGATCTCCTCCACACTCTCCACCAATCTGCTCCCATCCCTGCAGAGCAGGAGGAGCTGGGGGAGGAGGCAGTGGCAGAGGAACCTTCCAGGGAGGACAACAGTACTGTGACCAACTCCACCAACAATCAGGAGGATAATCTTGCCCCACAGGCAGCCCCTGCCAGCAGCCCTGCAGGGTCCAGAATGGAGGACCAACCCAGCATATCAGAAGCTGTCATCCACACCCTCCACCCACCTGCTCCCACTGCTGCAGAGCAGGAGGAGCTGGAGCCAACAGCAGCAGAAGTTCCCTCCATCCAAAGTGACAGCCGAAGCTCCTCCACTCCCAGCCAGGGTAGGGACCCCTTGGCCAGGAGACCTCAGCGTTCCACAAGGAGGAGGGCTGCCAGCCATCTGGACTCTCCCCAGCCCCTCAAGAGGCCATCCAATCAGCAGCAGTAGCAGGGCTGTAATAAGTCTTTATTAAAGAAAAAATAAATTAATTGCTATATCCCTGATAAAGTCCCTGGGTGCTACTTTCTCTCTCTTTTCTCACTATCTTTCCCTGATCCTGAACACCCTCATCAGCCAAGGACCCTGAAGATCTAGGATGATATTGGGAGTGCTTCCTCCCACAGGAATTCCTACTGCAGCCACAGCAATGCAAGTGTTTCCAAAAAGGCCTGGAAAAGGAGTGTTGCATTTGGAAAGAAGAATGTGCAAAATCAAGTTTGCTTGTGTCTGTGTCAAGATGGCATGACCATGCTGCTCCCCTGCATTGCATTTCATCTGCAGCTGAGGGGAAAGAAGGGGTCCTGCAGCAATGTGATCAGAAAGATTTCTGAGAAAACAGGCCAGAGAGCTTCAGAGCACAACTTCTCAGCATCCAAACAACACTCTGTAGGGATAACCAGAGCTCTGTGGCTGGTCACAGAACACTCTCAGAGAAGATTTGCTCTGGCAAAAGAGAATGGTGGTTTTGAGGCTCCTTGAAGAGCTGTGCTTTTCAGGAAGTAATGTTCTTCATTGAAGACTCTCTTCAGTTGAGCCTCTGACTGATCCTCAGAAAATGTCCAATGACCTTCTTCATATAAAAATTTTTAATGTAGGAAAGAGAGAAACTTTTTAAAAGAGAAAAAGAGAAAAAAAGAGGGGAAAAAAAAAGAGGAAAAAAAGAGTAAAAGATAAAGAGAAAAAGAGAAAAAAGAAAAAAAAAGAGAAAAATTATTTAATTTTTGCTAGGTAAACTAGAGACAGAGAAGAAGGAAGCTGTGATCAGAATCACAGAATCGCTAGGTTGGAAAAGACCTTTCAGATCATCAAGTCCAACCCATGCCCCAACACCTCAAATAAATCATGGCACTGAGTACCACATCCAATCTTTTTTTAAACACATCCAGGGATGGTGACTCCACCCTGTCCCTGGGCAGATGATTCTAGTACTTTATCACCATTTCTATAAAAAAACCTTTTCAGGAAGGGTGTAGAAGCACTAACAGAAGCACATACAACTAAGGCAGGCATGTCTAGCGTGCCAATTTACAATTGTTTCCAAAACAAAAATGATGCCTCTAATCCACTTTATGTACAGAGTGAGGAACTAGAATACTCAGATATTGGAATCTCAGGTATTGCAATACTTGTTGCATTGTGCTCTCTGGTATTTATTTTTGTATTGTCTTTTATGTATTTATTTTCATTATAATGGTTTGCTCTGCACTCTGAGCAAATGTTATGTTCCAAGGTTTGTCCCTGCCCCTCTTCCCTGTCAACCCTCCCATATTCCTCACAGTCGCCTCCTACAGGCCCTGCCTGTCATTCAATTGTTCCTCCTGACTTCTAGAAAGTTTGGGTAACAACATCAAGTGATAGGGCAGGAGCTGAGGAGGTTCCTCCCTTTATGTTCCCATTGGTTTCTTTAAATGTCCCTCCAACCCTGTGCCACTCCCACCTTGTTTCCCATTGGATGTTGGTTTGTTTCCTCCCTTAGTCCCTCCCCTGCATTTAAGCTGAGAGCTCATCGCCCTGGGCGTGCTGCTGGAGTTGCTCCCCTAAGGTTTGGAGGTCCCATCTGGGGCTGAATAAACACCTTGGAATTTGCCCTCCATCTCAGTAAGACTCTTTCCTCCATCTTCAGTCTTCGGCGTGGTCTCTCCTGGGAAAACCCCCTTAGCTGCTCCTCTGGTTCCCAGGATCCAGAGGAGTGTTCCCTGTCTGGTCGCAGTGTCAGGCTAGCTCGGGTGGACAGAGCTGCTGCTCCGTGAGGGACACTGCCACAAATACTGACAGCTCTACAGAAGGGGTTAGATTGCACAGAAACCCCAGGGGCTTAAGTGAAAATCATGTAGGAAAGCAGGGGGGGAAAAAAAAGACATTCATTTTCCTCTATCAATGCAGGTAGCTTAAAAAGAAGCGCAGATGAGGCAATAAGCTTGACATCAAGTAAAGGTGTTTGTAAAGAGGTGTTTCCAGTTCATGGTAGAGTGACAGCAACAAGTAGAGTAACTTTTTAAGTTAATTAGCCTAGTTCATTGTCTTGGGTTATGTAATTAAAAAAAAAAAAATTAAAAAAAGTGTATTCTATTTTGTCTGGGTTAAAACCTGCTGGGGAGATGTATTTTCCTTATCTCTTGTAACTCCAGGGAGGAGGGGGCGGATGCCTTCTGATAATGGCCCAGCCATTAAAACCAGGTGGGGCAGAGTTTCTTACCTCTTTCACCACCCCTCCATCCTCCAGGGGGACATCTTCTGATAATGCGCCATTAGGGCCCACCAATGACATGACACATTCCATCATCCCATTGTGAGATGCTCCACACAGTGGGGGAGGAGCCAACTGTTCCTAGCTAGATAAAAACTGGGACTCAAGGCCATCAGGTATCCAGTTTTTCCACTGGATCCCCGGAGGAAGTCTGGACCCATCTTGTCACTACTGTACATTTCTACAGGATCATCTCTTCACCACTGAATCATATCTATTACTCTAGGAGGACTTACTTGGACTGCTTAGAGCACCCTAACCAACAGGTGTCAGTTCATATCCCTGACTCTGTCAGGGTTTTTCCAGGATTTTTGTTTGGTTGCTTGTTTTGTTTTGGGTTTTTTTTTGTTTGTTTGTTTTCCCCTGTGTTTGGGTGGGTTGTTTTTTCTTGTTTTTTCTTTTTTCTTTTTTCTTTTTTTTTTTTTTTACTGCTACATTTGTATCTTTTTTTTTTTTTTTTTTTTTTTTTAAATATTCCTAGTAAAGAACTGTTACTCCTATCCCCCTATCTTTGCCTGAAAGCTCCTAATTGCAAAATTAGAGTCATTTGGAAGGAAGGGGGTTTACTCTCTATTCCAAGGGAAGCTCTAGCTTTCCCTGGCAGACAACTGTCTTTCAAAACCAAGACAATCATGAAAGAGGTAGTCCTAAACCCAGCTGTTTTGGCAGGCAGTCCACCCAAGGGAGAAACTTCAGAGCAGGAAGGTTCACTTTTATGTGTGGTCAGTGGAGACAGGTAAGCAATTGCAGAAGGGTGAACTGCAGTGCAGAAAAAACCAGCACCTGCCTGCTGGGTACTTCACAGCTCTGGACATGTGTTTTGTTCAGAAGCATTAATGTGACCCCAAAGGACATTTTCAAAGACATTTGGCATCTATGGCATTCAAAATACATTGTTCCAACCAAGTGCTTAAATATCCTTAAAAGATGGGATCTTCAGTGAAAGTAGAACTTAACTGATGTTCAATGACTTTTTCTTGTATTTTATTTTCAGATTCTATTTAAGAGCATAGGTAAAACCTCCAGGTAAATATTACATTATCCCTACTGAATGGAAGTGTGTTTTGCATGCTCAGAGGCAATGCAACCCCTTGATGCTAACAGGTAGGAGCATGCAATTCTTCCTTGGTAGAGGAATTCAAACTGTCATCACCCCTTTCCCGCAAGAGCTGGGTAAAAGGTTTCCTTGGGGTCTTACATCCAATGTTTTACAGCCAGTAAACAAGAAAGGAACAACTGAAGGGACCACTATGACTTTAGAGAGGTTAGCATTATCTGAATGTTAATAAAGACATTTATTAATTTGGACAAATTCCTGCTCAAATACAGTGTTTAGAGAAAACAACCCAAAAATTATTATAGAAAATTCTCTCACAGTGTAAGATTTCTTCTGATAATACCTTTTACTTAATAAAATTCAAAAATTTTGGATAGTATGAACATAATTTCACTGAATTTGAGCATGGACATTTCTGTATGTTTAAGGAGAAATAAACACCATTGCTATGGACTCTCACTATAAAAAATACAAAAGTTGCTTTTCACCAGCCATACATCAATGTCTTAGTGATGATGACACAAACAGACCAGCTGACATATAAGTCTAGTCAGAGTACAAAGAATTACAGTTATGGGATGTATTATGAATCTTGATTTCCCCTGTTAGAGAAAATATTTTTAAAATAAACCAGATGAAACCAGAGTAAAGAATAACATGAAATAGTTATGTCATGAACCATTGTCCTGGTTTGGGACAAATTTGGGAGAAAACCCCTGTATAGGATCCCTCTAAGGAAGCAAACCCAAGTGGCCCCTTCCACCAACCGGTCCGGAAAAAAAAACCCTCTTTGGAGAAAAGTGGAAAAATCTATTTTACTAAACAAATGAAGTGCATACAAGTATAAAGAATGAATAATATGAAACAATAAAACCTCTCATTCTGGAGTGAGATGGCAAATTGAGAAAGTCCTTGCTGTGGGTGGAGCTCGGCTCTCTCTCTCTCAGTCTCTCCTCAGTCCCAGTCCCTCCGGCGCTGCTGGAAAATGCCGAGGTCCAGGCCCCGGTGGGCCGCAGGTGCAGCCCCCAGTGCTCCCCTGGGTTTTCAGTCCAGAGCAGGTTTAAACAGTTCCAAGAAAAAGGAAAAAAAACAGTCCAGGGAATTTCTCTGCCCTAGCTAGCTGAATCTAACTAAAAGCAAAAGAAATCTCTGTCCTGCAGTCTTTCCAAGACTCCGCCAAACACCCTGTCCGCAGAAGAATGTGGAGGAGTCAGGCAGTTTTCTCAAAACAAAGTCCGCACTTCTCCTTGCTCTTAGAACCAGTCTTAAAAGCACAGGACTCAATATACAGCACAAACAGAACAGACGATTGGGGATACAGGCATCATAAAGTTACCCTAGGACAACCATGTAGAGAATGATAAAGGAGAGCCAGTATAAATCTTAAATGACTTCACTTTAGTAGAAAAGTAAGAATGGAAAACATCCTACTTTCACTGACTGGAAATTCCAATGGTTCACTTGGAGCAACTGTGTGAGAAGCAATATACTTCTACACGTCAAGACAAATCAGCTTATTTCTTACAGCTCTGTTTTTTCTTACATCTATGTATCTTCAGGCACAAGTATGAATTTTCCCACCTGCTCAACAAGAGGCTGGAAACCAGCACCACAGAAAGGGCCCTAGGGGTCCTGGTTAATGGTGAGTTCAACATGAGCCACCAGTGCTGTGGCACCCAGGAGGGCCACCATGTCCTTGGGGTTCTCAGGCACAGCATCCCCAGCTGGGCAAGGGAGGGAATTGTCCGGCTCTGCTCTGGGGTGGCCTCAGCTAAAGGCAATTTGGGAGCCACAAAAATATGTTAAGCTGCTAAACTGTTGCAATTCACTCTGCCGGGGCACAACAACTCCCCTGGGGCCCTGGTGTCTCAGACAGCCACGGACGATCAACATAGAGAAGAGACAGATTCTTGTTTGGAAATCCAGGTGCCTTTTATTACAACACAACCCCACTGCTGACCAGAAACAACAAGAACAAAGCTATGGTGGTACATATTATAGGGCAGAGTAAGGGTGGAGTTCAGAGTCAGGGTCCAATAGTGAGAAGAGCGAGGACTGAAAAGGGGTGGGCTGAAGGAAGGCAACCAATGGGAATAACCGAGGCAGGGACATTGCAGTCTAATCAATTTTAACAAAAGAGAGAGAGAACATTCTAGGTTGATGCCCTATTTGTAACTTGGGGGTGGAGTGTTTTCCTCGGGTTTGGAGGACAGGCCCCATATCTCCACCTCTTGGGGTGGAGGCACTCCACAGGTGTCCAAGCAGGGCTTTAAACCTGAATATTTTGGTACAAAATAAATAAACAAACAAACCAAGAGATGCAATAAGGCTGCAACTCCAAAAGTGACTTTTGCACCTTTCTCTTTAGAGGAGAAAGAGCTGTTACTGAGCCAATGACCCGTTTTAACATGCCTTATTTTCCTTAAGTACGAAAAGTGATATTTTTCATATTTCTTGAGGCCATGTCTAAACGAGACAAGCAGGTGTAAAATTGTTTTTAGTTGAGCTGGAGAGCAGAACACACGGTTGAAATAATTTCCAGATCCTCCTTCCTTTGAGTTCATCAAGTGGAGAAAGATAGACCACGGTCACGGCAAGATTTTCCAGGGAAATAAAGGAGTAAGAATACTGGGGGAGAGTGGATGGGCGAGGGGTAGGGATGTGGGCAGGAGAGGAAAGATATGAAAATTTTTATATGAAAGACATGAAATCTGGGTAAAAGTTCCTCTGCCTTCATCTCACACAACATGGCATCGGCAAGCACCCAAGCATGCTCATGCACATACAAGACACACGTCCTGCTGTCTGCCAAACCTCGTCCACTCGTTGGGTGGCGTGGCAAAAATGCCAAATACAATCCAATGGCGTCCCGCATCCTCCTCCCAGTAAAGAGTTATTTTAAAACTTTATGCATAGCGCTCGGCAGCAACAGTGACCAGGGATAAGAGGGCAAAGGAGAAAGGCAAGGGAAGGAGCAAAGGAACAAGAAGAGGGGTAACTCCCACCAAAACTATTTCCAAACAGCTGCCACAGCATCAGCGGGGAGACTCGGGACGGGAAGGATGGCTGAGCGTCCGGGAGAGCCGGGGACGGCATCCGAACTCCGGCGAATCACCTTGCGCCGGACTCGGCGCCGGCGGCAGGGGTAGCCCCGGCCCCGCCCGGCGCTGAGGGCACGGCCGGAGCCGATGTTGCCCGCAGGGGAGCGGAACGGAACATGCACAGGAGGCGCGGCCGCGGGAGCGCCACAGAAGTCGGCGCCCGAGGGGCTGTCACAGGGGCGGTGGCCCGGCGTGGCCCGGCCCACCGTCCGCAGCGGTCACTGCCTGGGAGCCGCTACCGGTACCTCCCATGTCGCCGGCGATGGGGCTGCCGGGGTCCTGCTGCCCTCTCCAGGGACTGTTCCCGCTGCCCCAGGCGGCTGCCGGGCTCTCGCCGCCGCCCCTCCACCCGTGCGCCCCGCTGCCCTTCCACCCGCTGCTCGGGCTGGGACTGCTGCAGACTGGCCTGGGCTGCGCCCTGGTGGCGCTGAGCTTCGGGGCGCTGTCGCTGAGCAGCGCCCCGCAGGTGAAGAACGCATATCTGGTCTGGGCTGGCTCCTTGGTAAGTGACGGCCGCGGGCCGCGACACGCCGTGATGGGGTCTGGCCGTGCGTGCACCAACCTGCGTGGTTGGCTGTCCCGAGGGAGGCTGATCCCGCTCTTCGGCGATCGCTTGGAAGCAGCTGCCGGGTAGCGAGGTAACGGCTTTTTGCAAGTTCTGTAGGGTGTCTGCAGGACCTCAACTGGGTGACAAACATCGAGACAAACAAATAAGGGACTTCTTTCCTATTTTTGAAATGCTTTTTTTTGGAAAAAAAACAACAACAACAAAAAACCACCCAAATACTCGGTTATTTTGTGCTGTCAGACACAGGATTTTCAAAAGTCGTTGTGTATGTAGATGTTGCATGTTTGTGCTTTGTGCCTTTACTCCTTTGTGCCTTTACATTATGTAGTCATAATGTAGAAATAAATCAGTAATGTTCATGGGGGAAAATGGATGGACTTAGGACAATTTTGTAAGGAGTACTGAGAAGTTATTCAATCTCCTGTTGGGCCCTGCTTTAAACCACAGCTTTATAAATATGGAATATATATGAGAGTTTGTATTGCAGAAGCCAGGCAGTAGTAAGCAGAACTTAGTAGTGTTGGAGAGTCAGATTGATTGGTCCCAGTTTGTGGTTCCTCCAGCAATCAGCAAGTTGTTTACTGGGATTGTAACAGGTTAATGCTTTGTTCATTGAACTTGCAAACGCAGGATGACTCATGATTTTTAAGAGAGCCTTTAAACTTGCACACACAGGATGACTCAGGACTTTTAAGAGAACCTTTGAACTTGCAAACACAGGATGACTCATGATTTTTTAGACACATATGCTATTGCTTAACAAGGCTTTTGAGCTCCAGGAAGGGGAACTGTGGCTGTTTTCGGAAGATAGAAGACGGTCTCCTAGCAATGAGATAACACCGACATGATAACAGAAGAAAAGAACTGTATAAAATGGAACTGGAAGACCGTAACCATGCAGCAGTTGGTGGGGTGCAGACCCCCTGTCGCCCAGCGCTGTGTTTGCTTATGCCCCACTTGCTGTAATTAATAAAATTCTAATTGGGACTAAATCTTGAGTCGTGCAATTTATAACAATTTGGTGCCATGACTCGGATGAGAATGTTCTGGTAGAATAGGAATACTGGCCTCAGGTGGCCCCAGGATTTCTGTAACCTACCCCACTCTCACCGACGAACCTAAAACTCGGGACATAAGCAAAGGAGACCGGTCGACCCTATAAACTTTCTGCACAAAGGTCCGGACGAAGACGCAGGACGCGTAAGTATTGTGTGGAATTACACACGGGAAGCCGTTCGGTCGGGGTTGGGTAGCCCGGAGTGTGCTGCGTGTGCTGTGTGAGAGGGGAGCTGGCAGCCGGACACCCCAAGTGAGTGTGGACCCTCAGTAGTGCGGTTCCCATTGCCCGCGAGGGCGTGGGCCACGAACAAGGGGAAGTGATTGGTTGCACACGTGTGATAGAAGGCACTCCAGAAGATGGGACAGGGGAAGAGCAAGCCCCCTCCACCCATGAAATCTCCCACCTAAAGACAGTCTGTTAGGATTCATGCTAGCTGAATGAAAGCAGTATCCTGGGACTAGAGACAAGGATAAGGCCAAAATGATACGCTATTGCATAGAAGTATGAGGTGGGAAAGAAATATCTAGGAATGGGGTTTTTTTGGCCTGTATTTGACAATGATTGGGTTAGACAGAAACTCAACTTATGGGTAAGCACTAAGACTCCTTTAGTCAGGAGGAAAGCGAATAGGCAAGTATATGGGTTGAGACCCCGGGAGTGTTTTTATTAAGCCTAAAAGAAAAACCTGACTCTCGTGAAGATAAGAAAAGAGGGAAACGAGAGGAAGAAGTTCCCTTAGTTCCACCACCGTATGTACCACCACAAGCCCCTCCACTCCCGGATAATGAAAATGCACAGGAATAAGCTGAGGCCCCACCTAGAGGTCCGATGACTAGACAAAGGACGAGACAACAGAATGGGAAGGCCATGGGGGGACCTCAGGCTGAAATAAAGTTTATCTCTGTCCCACTAAGCTCAGGGGACGTACAGGACTTCAAAAAGGAGATGGGGAACTTGTTAGAAGATCCACTAGGAGTATCAGAGAGAGTGGACCAATTCCTAGGTCCCAATATTTATACTTGGGATGAATTACAATCCATATTGGGCATCCTTTTCACATCTGAAGAGAAAAACATGATTAGACGTGCAGGAATGCGCATTTGGGATGCCCAGCAGGGGCTCTATTTGCTGGGGACCAGGACACACCAGGAGCCCTTGATAAAATTAAAGATAGGTCTCCAGCGCCAGGAATTTGAGTTCTGGTAGACATAGGGGCTGAAAGATCAACCATTCAAAAACTGCCCCTTGGGTGCACCTTTGCCCGAGAAACTGCCCTGGTAGTTGGGGCAAAGGGGGAGCCTTTTGAAGTAAAATCAGTAAAGGATGGCCTACTTGCTTACAAGCAGTTGTAGCCTGTGCGCTCCTGACAGAAGAAGCACACAAAATAACATTTAACAGCAAATTAAAGGTGTTATCTCCTCATAATATTAGGGGAATTTTACAACAAAAAGCAGATAAGTGGATTACAGACTCCAGACTTTTAAAATATGAAGGCATCCTTTTAGACTCCCCTAAATTGACCCTAGAAGTGACAGGCTTGCAAAATCTGGCCCAATTTTTATATGGGGAGCCAGATGAAAAGGAATTAGCTCATAACTGCATGACAACTATTGAGGAGCAAACTAAAGTAAGACCAGACTTAGAGGAGGAAGAATTAGAAACAGGGGAAAGGCTATTTGTAGATGGATCATCACGGGTTATAGAAGGAAAAAGAGTGTCAGGCTATGCAATTATAGGGGGACTGGAACTAGAGGTTATAGAATCAGGCCCCCTGAATAAAACTTGGTCTGCACAAGCCTGTGAATTGTATGCTGTATTAAGAGCGTTAGAAAGATTAAAAGATAAAGAAGGAACAATTTATACAGACTCTAAATATTCATTTGGGGTAGTGCACACCTTTGGGAAAATATGGGAAGAAAGGGGATTAATGAACTCCCAGGGAAAGGATTTAATACATCAGGAATTAATCAAAAGGGTATTAATAGCTTTGAGAAAATCTAAGAAAATTGCGGTGGTACATTTGAGAGGACATCAGAGAGGAATAGATTTTAGAAGTAGAGGAAACAATGCAGCAGATCAGGAGGCCAAGAATGCCTCTCTAATGATAATACGACAAAAAGAAAAAGGGGGGCCCGGGACAGAGTCATTGGATGAGGAGAAAGCAGAATACAGATTTACTAAAACCAAAGAGCAGAGGTTATCTCAAATGGGAATATGTAAAGACCAGGATGGAAAATGAAAACTCTCTGACAGACGAGAAGTATTACCAAAAGCAATAGCGCTGGAAATTTTGCATAGAATACATGAGAAAACTCACTGGGGAACCCAAGCTACAGTAGATCAGTTTGGAATTGAATGTATATGTATTGGAATTCATAACCTGGCCGCTATTGGCTGTTTTCGAGCAGCTTGGGGTGCCAGGACAGGGTCGGAAGTTCGCTTTTACTATAAAAGTGAGTCGACCTTTAGACAGAAAACTCTGACATTGCAACACGTGCTGTGGGGTTCGCTAGAAGATCCCTATAGTTTAATAGTGAGAGGGCTTTAGGACCCTGCACCGGAGAGTGTTTGCATAACGCGGTTAGAGATTTTTTTCTCTACGGCTGGAGTTCCGTGTACCGGGGAAAACTGCGCGTTTTTGGGGTGGGCTAGCTATGGGAGGGTCCCGCGACAGAAGCCGGCACCGGGACACCCCCCTGCCCGTGTCCCCGCAGTCGGGAGAAGCGGCCAGAGACGGCCGCCCTGAGCCGCGGGCAGCCCGCCTTGCCTCTGATACCTTGGGAGCAAGCGGGACGCAGCGGTGTCTTTAGTTTTTCATGTCAGGGGTTAAGATTTTTCGAACAGTTTGCCTTCTAAAACATCAGAAACATGGGCATACGTTTATCGAGAAATCAAAAGAGTGCTTTTAAACAACTTAAAAACATTTCAACAGATCTAAAATTTCCTAATAAGCTCTTAATCAAATTTACTTCCTGGCTGTCAGCTGAGATTCCAGACAGTACTCTACAAGATATAAATTCTGTTTCATTTTGGGATGATGTGGGAAAATTAATAACTTTAAAAGTTGAAAATGGGGAAAACAAAATTTCTTTGTTTATTCCAATATTCTTACAAGTACGCAAGAAGCTGTTAGAAGCAGAAAACAGCAGACAGCCATGAAAAACCTCTCAGCAATTCCCTGTTCCCAAGAAGCAGGGATTCCCTGATTCCACACTGGATTCTGCTCCTCAAACCCACCCATCGTCCTTATACCCTCCTCTCCCACCTGTTTTCCTCTGCAAGATGCACTTTTTTCCTCTCGAAGCTCTGGCCACGTGGATGAGACCCTGGAGGGCTCACACCACACGGTCAGCCCTGATGGCGGACGGCATTGCATTCTACCTCCTTCCCACTATCCCTTCTTCTCCCCAATTCCTGTCCCGACCCCGTATCTCTGACCCAATACCCCACCCCACCCTTCTCCCCAGTGCCTCCTCCTCCCTCCCAGCGGCCGCGCGAAGGGGGAGGGGGGAGGGTGCCTTACAACCACTACTCCCAGCGCGGATGGGGGGATAGATAATGAAGCCTGCAGCAGCGGAGTCGCGGGGGGGGAGTGGTCCCCCCGCAGAAAGGGCTAAGGAGCAGCCTAACCTGGGGCCCCAGGGGAGGAGGGAAGAACTGCCTGTTGCTGGATCCCAGGGAGGGGGTGGGACAACACCCTCTAGCTGCCTGGGCAATGGAGAAGCAGCAGGATTTTTAGCAACTCAGAATAATGATCAAGAGAGCATACCATATGTGGCTCCTGTAGTATATGTAGGCAAAAGACACGTGCGTAGAGAGTATTTGCCTTTTTCATACCAAAATTAAAAAAAAAAAAAAAAAAGAGCTGTGTAAAAATGCAGAAACAATTTGGGAGATCCAGTGAAATATTTAAGGCCATGATGAAAGCTACCTTCAATTCAAATGAGATGGTACCCAGTGACATTAAAAGATTTATTCAGATGCCTATTAACTCCCTCAGAGTATGACCTATGGGAAGGATTAAGAAAAAAAAGTGTTGAAAACAGTATTGCAGGACAATTGACTATTTACCCAATCCATATTTAGTAATGATGATGTTAGAATAAGATAAAGCAAACTGTAACTGTTACCCATTTGTATGTTATAACTGTAAAGTGTGCAGAGAAGGGTAGTGGACTCACTGCTATAGGGGAAGACCCCTAAAGGGGTTTGCACCCCTTGTTGGAAATTACAAATATTACTGATTGGCTGCTAAACCTAAAAGTATCTCTTGGAGAATTAACTGTAGAATCCAGCGAATGGTGGGAGATATTTGCCAAAGGAGCAAATCCAGACTTGTATTGTCTAAATGTGCCCAGCCCATTTGTAGCAAAAATAGTTGAAGGGTGTTGCCGAAAGGAACTACAGGAGCTCAGGTGCAACTCTCCACAAGTTAAAAGAGTGAACTGGTGTTCTTATGTTGTCCGAAGTTGTAGAGCAGGGCAATCCCTCCTGAAGAATTCCCTTGCTGCCGAGAAGATGGTACCCCTCGTGGCTCAACACACCCGAGTCGACGAGCAAGGCAGAGGGAGAAAAAGTGGTGGAGGAAAGAGCCTCGCTTATGGGACAACAAGGCGATGTTCGCTGAACTGCCAAAAGAATGGGACTGATAGTATTACTGAGTTACGGCATTGTCACCACCAAAGAGAGCTTTCAGAAGAGAAAGAATACAAAATAGCCAGTGAAACCAAGCACCCGAATCTGCACACCATAATATGGATGCTATCATTATTAGTATGTTGTACTACCGCAGAGCACGATTACCCCCATCAACCCTTTAAGTGGTCCTTGATCCGATGGGAAGACCATAAAGTATTGTCCTCCATGATTACCCCAGGGAATCCCTCTTCTCAGTGTGAATTGAAAGATCTTTTTCCAGTTTGGCCACCTGTATTCCTTGGGGCCTTTTATTTTTGTCCTGCCTCAAATCCGGGAAAACCATATTGTAACTATCCTTGGCATTATTATTGTGCGTACTGGGGATGTGAAACAGTATCCTTTGAATTCCCCCCCGGAGGAGGAAAAGATATCCGTAAAATGGTATACCTATGGATGTAAAGAACCCCAAATATGGCAAGACGGAGGGCTAGGACAGCAGGGGAATTGTAAAGGAATTTGGATAAATGTTACTAAAGGAGATGATCAAGCGTGGGTAACAGGAAAACTGTGGGGGACACGATTATGGGAACCTGGTACAGACAGAGGGGGACACTTTTTATTCAAAAAGGAACCAGCACCACAAGACTCAGAACTTATTGGGCCAAATTCTGTGCTGCAGAAAGAACAGGAATTAGAACAACAATATAAAGGTCAAAGAGACGAGATAAAGAATAGTAACATAGCCCCTACTTAGTAACGTAGTAACGTAGCTCCCAACTTAAAGGAGTTGTAAAAACAGGACTAGAGTATAGTGCATTGTGGAAAATAATGCAAGCTAATTACCAATTATTAAATATAACATATCTGAATTTGACCCAAGAATGCTGGCTATGTTATAGCATTAGGCCTCCCTTTTATGAAGGTATAGGTAATACACAAAAAGTATGACGTATCAATGGAACCAATCCAGTGCAATGCCTTTGGAAACAGAATAAAACCGAAGCACAAGGGGTAACCTTATCCCAAGTAACGGGTAAAGGGAGGTGTATAGGAAAAATACCACCAGAAAAAGAATATTTATGTGGAGTAATTATGACACTAAGAGAAGAGGATAAACCTGCAGGATGGCTCCTCCCTGCAGCAAATACAAAGTGGGTATGCAACAATATAGGCGTCACCCCCTGTTTATCATTAAAGGTTTTAATTATGCTCAAGATTACTGTATCCAAGTAACCATTGTCCCCAGAATAATTTACTGCTCAACTGATTATATTTACCAGCAACATACTACTGCAGAGCATCTAGTAAAAAGGGAACCCTTAACGGCCCTGACCATTGCAACCCTGCTGCCTATAGGAGGAGTAGGAGCGGGGACAGGAGTAGCCTCCTTGATAAATCAGCAGAAAGAAATGAAGACATTGTGAATGTCAGTAGATGAGGATTTGGGAAGAATCGAGCAAGCCATCAATGGGTTAGTAAAGTCAGTAAGATCTTTATCTGAAGTAGTGTTACAAAATTGCAGGAGTCTAGATCTTTTGTTCTTGCAACAAACCGACTAGAACAAAGGAAGCGAGAAAGAGAGGCAAACCAAAACTAGTATGAGTCTTGGTTTGATTATTCCCCTTGGCTGACTACCCTGCTATCCATGATTGCGGGACCATTGATTTTATTGATACTTGGATTAACCTTTGGACCATGTATTTTTAATAAATTGATAACAATTGTGAAGGGACACTTAGAAGTAGCACATTTAATGCTTATTAGAGCAAAATATGAATCGCTACCTAAAGACTGAGAAGATGAGAAATTAGAATGGGCCAGACAGGAATTAAAAAGATTTAATGAACAAATTTAGGCTGAAAGAAAAAGGGGGGATTGTAGCAGGTTAATGCTTTGTTCATTGAACTTGCAAACACAGGATGACTCATGATTTTTTAGACACATATGCTATTGCTTAACAAGGCTTTTGAGCTCCAGGAAGGGGAACTGTGGCTGTTTTCGGAAGATAGAAGACGGTCTCCTAGCAATGAGATAACACCGACATGATAACAGAAGAAAAGAACTGTATAAAATGGAACTGGAAGACCGTAACCATGCAGCAGTTGGTGGGGTGCAGACCCCCTGTCGCCCAGCGCTGTGTTTGCTTATGCCCCGCTTGCTGTAATTAATAAAATTCTAATTGGGACTAAATCTTGAGTTGTGCAATTTATAACAGGATGGAAGAACTCAGTTTCTGCTGCCTGTGTGGACAGGCTCACTTTAAATATTTCAGTTAAATTGCCAGTGTGGTTTGCCACCTGTGGAAATGTGCTCAATGCAGTAGTTCGGGGATCAAGTACTTCCTGTTTATCTGTATAATGCGGTGTTCATCCCTGAAAGTACACAGTCCCTGGGGTAGGAGGGGAAATCCAGACCATCCAAATGTCTGTGTTTGATATCTCTCTTGTGATCTTTCATCCTTTTTTTTTCTTCTTTATTTTCTTACTCTAGGTTAAGAGAAGTTTAAATATATGTTACAAATGGACTTTCTTTGAATTCTGCACACATAACCATGCTTGTGCTTTTAAAATGCTTTAAAATTGCATGTGTAAGATAGAAGTATTAAGTATTTTTAATAATCAAGAAGGGTATTAGTTTCCTTTGTGGTTTTTAAATTATATTTCTGAAACAATTGTACACTCAGAAAAGTTACCAAAATACTATTTGGGTGTAAAAATATAAGTGGAAATTTTAGCCCAGAAGCAACCTGGAAAAGTAGATGCCATTAAAAGCTGCCTGATGTGTCTTGTTGGGTGCTTTTTGGTTTGGTTTTATTTTCGTTACGGAAGTGACGTGCTGACTTGTGAGGGTCGTGTCAGGAGAATTTTCAGAAAGACTTTCTTTAGCAGATGCAATGAAATAAATTTGTTGCCCTTAAGGAAAAAGAAACAAACAACCAAACCAAACAAACAAACAAAACCCAAAACAATTTACATCAGTAGCTATGTGCTTTGTTATAAAATCATGTGTCCATTTTGCAGTCAGAGATTTCAAAAAATACTTTGTTATGAAACTGCAGCGTTATGTATGTGGTCTTGCAACATCCGTGATGACAGCAGTAGGTGTTTGGCCCAGTCATATTTGTGTGTAACGCTATATTAGATTGATCATGTCAAGTGAATGAAGTTACAGAAGGGATTTAGTAAAAATACCTAGTGAATGACTTCCTGCTTGTTCCAGTCTTCCTGTTTCTTTTTAGGGTAGGTGTCCGCTGGTTTAGTCACAAAGTCCAATGAATTAAAATTATATCTGCTGATTTATGGGACATGCTGAGAAACTTACTTTCTTTTCTTTATAGGATTCCCATTCTTCTGTGAGACAGTATTTGGGCAGGCTGGTGGGGGTTTTTTTGGTTGGTTTTTTTTTTTGTTTGTTTGTTTTTTGGGTTTTTTTCAGTTCTACAGCGATTCTTTATAATTTCATAATTTTTTTGCCCTGTAAGGCAAAGAAAGAATCATAGGGTTCAGTTCTGTGATTCAGCAAGTTTAGTCTAACAACAGCTGTTTCTGCTATTATTTTAACTTCTTCCCTCGTGCTGATATTAGCATTCATCTGATTAAATAGCAAAACATTTCAGGGAACTACTGCTGGTGCTCTTTATTGATTTTGGTAGGGTTCATGCTCTGGGTTTTAGCTCACCAAAATCATCAGGAGTCAGCAGTGGGAAATAAAGAAGTAGGCACTTAATGAAGTGCTTAGTTGGTGATTGAGGGAGGGGCAGAAAAGGACAGTTTTTAGATTTGCTAGCCATGTTGCAGAGAACGAGTACTCAATTGGCCAAAAGCAATTATTTAAAGCAAATGTGAAGGTTGGAATTGCTGACATACTGCTTGACCCTATACATGTTTTCTAGGAGGAAAAAATAAGAAACAAGCAGATTTAGTTTGGATGTTATTTCACAGGATGGTATTAGGAGTAAAGAACCTCATCAGCACAGGTATTCTCTGTTTTAAAGTGCATCTTCATATCTTCCTAGTGTTGCTGTAGTGTTCCAAAGTACAGTAATAGAAACAGTGTAAATGGCATTTTGTGAACAGTTCTTTGCTACTTGGTGATGATGTGGTTTCTTTGTAGTCAATCTTATGTGGAATCTTAGGGTTAACAACATGGAAGAGGCCAATGCTGCTTTTGGTAAAAGTTTGAAAAGAAATAATAATTTTAAAAAGCCCTAATTTAATAGTCATTGGTAAGAAAATAATCACACCTTTCTCCTTTTAAAAAAATAATGTTGAGTCTTTGTCCTGGTTTAGGGACAAATTTGGGGACAAATTGAATAGGATCTCTCCAGGAAGCAAACCCAAGTGGCCCCTCCCTCCAACCGGTCCAGCAAAAAACTTCTTTGGAGAAAAGTGGAAAAAACTATTTTACTTAACAAACAAAGTGCATACAAGTATAAAGAATGAATAATATGAAACAATAAAACCTCTCATTCTGGAGTGAGATGGCAAATTGAGAAAGTCCTTGCTGTGGGTGGAGCTCGGCTCTCTCTCTCAGTCTCTCCTCAGTCCCAGTCCCTCCGGCACTGCTGGAAAATGCCAAGGTCCAGGCCCCGATGGGCCGCAGGTGCAGCCCCCGGTGCTCCCCTGGGTTTTCAGTCCAGAGCAAGTTTAAACAGTTCCAAGAAAAAGGAAAAAAAACAGTCCAGGGAACTTCTCTGCCCTAGCTAGCTGAAACTAAATAAAAGCAAAAAAAAAAAAAAAAATCTCTGTCCTGCGGTCTCTCCAAGCCTCCACCAAACACCCCGTCTGCAGAAGAATGTGGAGGAGTCAGGCAGTTTTCTCAAAACAAACTCCGTGCTTCTCCTTGCTCTTAGAACCAGTCTTAAAAGCACAGAACTCAATATACAGCACAAACAGAACGGACGATTGGGGATACAAACATCATAAAGTTACCCTAGGACAGTCTTTATTTTCAAATTGTAGAATCATAATTATTTAAAGAGAAGTCAAAGACCATGAAAGGTCATATTCTTTCCTGCATGGATGAAATCCCCAGTATGAGCAAGAGTGGAGTCTGGAAGAATTGTTAAGGTTACTTAAAGCACACATTTTATATTTTTGTATGTGCCTGAAAATGCTGGCTTAGAGTAAGTAATTTAGTTTTCTGAGGCAATGCATCTTAAATCGAAAGGAAGGAGATGGTTTTAAATCTTAGCTTAGTTATAGTGGTTTCGTTTTTGAAAATGGGTTTCAGAGCTAACTTAACACCTTAACATTAGCAGGATCCAGTGCTAGTTTCATATACAGTTGATATTGCATTGCTGTGAGAGAAGTAGGTTGATGTGCAGGGTGTGCAAGCTGTTTCCACATATAAGTGAAATCTGGGGCTGTGTGGCTCTTAATATCCCAGAGTTGGGATTTGAAAAAGAGTTTTAGAGTTGCTTTTGTTTGTGTGTGGGTATAGGGATTTTTTTTTTTTTTTTTGGTTGGTTGGTTGGTTGGTTAGTTAGTTGGTTGGTTGGTTGATTTGGTGGGTTTTTCTGTTTGTTTATTTGGAGTTTTTTGCCCTATTGTCACTTCTGAAGACTTTTTTTGGGCCAAGGCTGTTGTTTAATTTTTATGCAGCACTCCTTTGGGATCCACATGGGTATCAGTGAGAAGTACCAAGAATTAGATATGAGACCTGTGGATAGAATGACAGAATCGTAGATTCACCAAGGATGGAAGAGAGATTTGAGATCATCAAGTCCAGCACTGTCAACCCAGCAATGCTCCAAACCCCTAAACCACATCATGCAATGCCAGATCCTGATGCCTCTTGAACAGCTCTAGGGACGCTGCTTCCACCACCTCCCCAGGCAACCTATTCCAATGCAAGACTAACTTAACAGCAAAAAAGCATTTTCTAGCATCTAATCTGACTCTTCCCTGGTCTCAGCTTAAGGCCATGTCCTCTGGTCCTCTCACTGCAGGCACTATAGCAGATATGGGCCCTCTACTCACCGCAACCTCCTTTCAGGGAGTTGTAGAAAGCGATGAGGTCCCACCTGAGCCTCCTCTTCTTGAGACTGAACAGCCTCAGTTCCCTCAGCTGTCCCTCATGAGAGATGTTCTTTAGTGCTTTTGGGAGCCTCCTTGCCCTTTGCTGGGCAGGCTCCAGCCCCTCAATGTCCCTTTTAAGGTGAGGGAGCCAGAACTGAGCACAGACTTGGGTGAGGCCTCCCCAGTGCCCAGTACGGGGGCACGATCATCCTGCTGGCCACGCTGTTCTTGACACAGGCCAGGAGGCCACTGGCCTTTTTGGCTACCTGGGCACAACGCTGGGTTATGTTCAGCTAGCTGGCAGCTAGCACCCCCAACATCCATTGTTATTTCTCAGTGCGCATTGGTTAACACAAGCAAATTTTTTAGGAGTTTTGTGGATACAGAGAGAAGCTGGTGTTAGAGATTCCCAATCTGGAAGGGCCATATTTTCATCAAGATTTATCTTGATGAAAATACATGTACATGCTATGTACATGTACATGCTAATGTACATGCTAATGTACATGCTATCAGTCTCAAACTGCCTAAGACTTGCACAGTATTCCTGTGTCAGTATTGCCTGTGTTCTGTGCTGTTTCTGTAGTATGTTGTTGCTCTTTCACTCTTTAATGTTCTACTTTGTGTAAACCTTCTTTTTCTTTCCTTATTTTAGTTACATAGAAAGCAAAAACTCTTCTTGGTCCCTTCTTTTATTTCAAATTATCTTTAGGGTGGTCACATGCTGAAGGAGATTGCCCTGGGATATTGTGCAGCAGATTGGAAAGTTTGTGACATGAAATTGATGAAAGCTCTGAGCAACCTGCCATGATTTCGTAGCGGACCCTGCTTTTGAACAGGAGATTACACCGGAGTCTTCCTCAGCTCTCTTATAGCCACAATTATGATGTGATTCTATGAAATTGGTTGGTTGGTTTTTTCTTTTTTCTTTTTTTGTATGTGCATTCTATAGAGGTTTGATTTTTGATAGCCAGATTAGATCAGCTTTAGCATTCGGAAGCATTTCTGCTGAAAGAGCAGTGAAACTCTGGAACAAGCTCTTAGAGATGTGGTTGATGACCTAAGCTGTCAGTGTTTAAGAGACATTTGGACAATGCACTTAATACTGGGCTTTGATTTTTGGTGAACCCTGAAGTGGTCAGGCAGTTGAACTAGATGATTGTTGTTGGTCCCTTCCAACAGAAATATTCTATTCTATGTGGAAGAATAAAAAGAAAAAGGAAATAAGCATTAAAGTCTTCTTGAGGGTAAGGAATTCAAGCCGTTAGCTAGCTACAGTCTTTCAAGGACGGATTGTTGGTTTCTGTGAACATATTTATGTTGGGCTAAATATCTATTATGTCTGCCCTTTAGTAACTTGAACGTTTTCTCTAGGGAGTTATGAAGAATGCACAATGACATGAATTGTAAAAGCAAGTTTCCTAAATGTCTCAACAGTGCAAATCATTACACCCAGAGTCATGACTTAGAATTATGACATTCATAAGCAAAAATTAAAAACTCATTCAGAACTAAAACAAATCCTTTTGTCAGTTGTGACTGTCCTCCCCTTTTTTCTTATCTACAGCCTTGGCACTCCCAGTGATGGTTTCTCACTGTCTATGTTTGGGTTATTATGAAGGGTCAGGCTGTCACAGCTGCCACTTCAAGCCAAGGCCTCGGTCATGGAGAAAAACAACCAGACTGTACGCTTTTTCTGTGATGGAAGATGAAAACAACAGCAGCACCAGCAAGATTCTGGTGCTGCTGTTGCTTTCAAAAAATGCAGGGCTGCAATGCTGTGAGAAAGGAGCTGGGGATGGGTGGTGGTGTTTCAGCCACTCATGTTTTTCCTTGGAGGGGAGAAAGGAAGAGAAATACACTGCTTACAGGTGTAGTGGACCTTCAGTAGCACCATCTACTACTGTGAGAAAACAGCCATGAAGAGGGATGACTGTGATAAGACCTTTTAGTAAATAAAACGGAGAGCTGTAGTTGGGATTTGCCACCTGCACTGTTTTACAGATGTATTAACAGTGTGGGATGATGCTAGATAAATAATATATCTGAGAGATAGGGTACTACAAGGCAAAATCAAGCTACAGTCATACCTTTCAAGGACATTTTTGCAAGGGATGCCTAGCCTTGAGCAGTTCAGCTGCTGAGAAGTCTGGGTTCTGAAATCCTTCTTTGGTTTTATGTGCTTGAGGAATTTCTGTTCTGGATATCAGTTGTCAATAAGTTTTGGAAGTCAGCTTGTAGTGCTTGTGCTTTGAAGCTGATTTTTTCTTTGAGGTAATGCTGGGTTAAGACTGGACTCAGTGATCTTGGAGATGGTAAAGGTCTTATGTTTCTTCTTCTTTAGGTCTGTCCAAATGTATTAATGGGGAAAGGGAAACTCACCTACCCATCCTAGTTACTCAGGTATTGACTCTGAACCGTTCTGGGCTCAGTGTTAACTGCCATGCATAGAATCTGGATCCTTCCTCTCTGCTACTAAGCACCTTCTTTCACACAGCTTTAAATCTTAGTTTTACCTTAAGGAATCTAAGTTCTTTCAGAAAGTACGTCAGTTCTCTGTTGCTAGTTCGATTGTGTATGTTTTGAGGGCAGCTCACATCTTTGACAGGTCATGCTTACTGTTAAAGCCTCTGTCCTTATTTGTGTGCCAGACTGGACTAATTTCAGTTTATGTTGCATTCAGAGAATTGCCAGGAGCTGTACATGTTTTGCTAAATGCAGAAGCCCTTAGCTAGTGAAGCAGCCTTTCCTTTCAGCTGTATGTATATTAGATGCAGTCCTGTAGAGTGCTTTTTAGGTGACTCTCTGATTGTGTTTGTTTCTGGTTTTGGGGTTGTTAACACCAACTGAAACAAAGACTTCAAGTTAAGCATCTCTCCGGTGTCTGCTTGGTGCTTGGGTTCTGCTGCTAAAGTGGAGACTTATCTGTGATCAAATGAAAGGGAAAGGAGTGCCATCATCCAACAAGGCACCAGCCTGTGGTGTAGTGCAGAGTTTAGCTGCTGCAGCTGCAAGTACTGGGGAGCAGTTTGGTACCTGCGAAGTGCATGGGATCAAGAAGTCAACAGAATGCATGCAGACTGGTTGAATGTGACTGGCTTTCGGCTACATCGAGTACTGCATGCTTCTGTTGTTTGCTAGTGTGGTGACTTTTGTGTTCATACATGTCTTTGTTTTCATGTAAAGCTTTGAGGGGTTTGACAGAAAAGTCAGAGCTGCATATGCAGCATGAGTCTTTCAGTGTGGATTCTTCTCATGTTTTACAGTGCGGTCACATAAGGATTTGAAATTTTTATTTGAAGCACTTTTAATTTAAACATGTTAATATTTTCGGTTTATGAAAAATATTTACAGATCTTACTTTGAAAACAGAAAAAGTTCATGGAATTCAGACTTTATTTATAACCTGGAATTTTTAAAAGAATTTATTTGTGGTAAACCTTGTATTTAATAGGAAGTTTATATCCAAAGAAAAATATGTTCCAGAAAACTTTAAATAAAGATTTCTTATGGCTGACTTCTGCTATGATGCCTGGACCTTGACGGATTTTCATGAATTAACAAAAATTTAAGGTATAGATCAAGATACTTCATTCCGGCAATGTTCTTAAATTTTAGCTTTGCTGGTAACAGTGAGCTGTCAACAGAAGCTCCGTATCATGTCCCTGAGAGCCCTGAAAAACAGAGTCTCCCATGGCATGTGCTTTAAGACAAACTCTCATTTGACTTGTGAGAATTACTGCAGTAGTATCTTTTTTCCCTGGATTTTAGAAGTAAAATAGCTCAATGTTAACCTCTTTGCTCACACCCCAGACTCCAGCATTAGGTCAATAAGCATTATGAATTTATGAAAAATTATGAAAAAGTTTTAAAGTCAGTATAAGCAAGTAGAAATATGCTTTTAAGTGTGAGAGTATGAAAAGCCATTAGAAGCTTTTAGCTATTTTTATGCTGCAAAAGCTCTTCTCTCATACATGGAGTGTTTTAGTACTGCATTTGAAATATGAGACTTTTAAAATGAAATTAATTAATTTGTCTTTTCTTGTGGGGCTTTCTTTTGTTGACAGTTGTGTTGTGGGTCTCAATATGGTACAATAAATAGTTCTCAAAATGGACAGAAATCTGATACGGTCCTGTGAGTTTTCATTATTGCTATTGCTGCTATGTATATGGACAATTAATAAATGGACATACTCTTTTCTACAGGATGGTTATAAAAAATATACATAGACTGTAAACGGATATAAGAGTTGCTGATCGTGAAACAACGTTTTTTTCTTTCATTTAAGTGCCTGCTTGGGCATGAGTCCTGCATGTGCATATTCAAGTGAAAGCAGTTCCTCTCTGGAATTAGATACTTGCTTCATTGGCAGCAGCAGCAGGACAACAGGGAGCTTCCCCATGCAGAATGAAAGATAGTGTCAGAGCCTTACTGTGCAAATTTATTCTTCCTTGGAGTCCACAAAAGGCATGGTGATACTTTTTTATATGAAAGAGATCATACATGCAAGATATTAGCCAATATAATTAGAATACACTTCACTTTCATGTAGTTTAATTCATATGAAGGTTCCTTGTGGCTTTCTGCAGTTGTTCACAATCCATGTGTGTCTAATGCTCCGAGGACAAAGCTGTGAGCCAAACTAAGGCCATCATTTGAGCTGTTTCCATTTTTATAACTTCAGCCAAGACCACTTACATCTGTTTCAGTTTTTGAAATACCATGTTTGCCTTTCTCTGTTTTGTTCTAAATTGAGAAGTACTTCTCTCCTCTGGGTAGGATCTTCTATCACTGGGATTGCATCCCCTGTTTTTACTTGTAAAAACACAGGGAAATTATCTTATTACACAGGGGGACACAACTTGGTGGAAAGCAGCTCTGCAGAGAAAAACCTGGGGATCCTGGTGGACTACAAGCTGCCCATGAGACATCGAAGTGCTCTTGTGGCAAAGAAGACTAGTGGTGTCCTGGGCTGGATTAGGCAGAGACTTGTCAACAGGTCAAGGGATGGGATCCTTCCCACACCTGAAGAGGTGTGAAAGCTGTGGCTGTTCAGCCCGGAGAATAGGAGGCTTCAGTGGGAATTTCCTGCATCTCTATAAATAGCTGATAGGAGGGAGCAAAGATTAGGGATCTGGACTTTTCTCAGTAGTGCTCACTTCCAGACATGAGGCTGTGAGCAGAACTGAGAAAATAGGAAATTCCATCTGAACACAGAAGACAACTTTTTCACTGTTATGATGGTCAAAAACTGGTGTAGGTTATCTATAGAGATAATCAGAACCAACTGGACATTATATTCAACATCTTGCTGCATGTCACAAAATCATAGAATGGTCTGGGTTGGAAGGGATCTTATGGTTCCAGCTCCTCTGCTGTGACACCTGCTTGAGCAGGAGATTAGATTTAGATGGTCTCAATAGGTCCCTTCCAATCTCAGTGATACTGTAAAAATGCTGACCAGTGATGGAGCAGAAAGAAAAAAGATTTTTTCTCTTGGTAGTCAAGTATGTCTTGTCTGCTGTCAGATGTGTGGTAGAGAATTTTGTGGTTATGATTCAGATCATAGTAGTGTTTTAGTTTTTGTATGTAGAGGAATTATTCTTGTCTTCTGCTCATTTGGCAGGATTTTCTGAATTTTGGATTATTCAGTCAAAAATACACTATATATATAATAAAAAACAGATCAAGATTATACTTGCGCATGGTAGAATTTATTAGAACATAAATGCAGACATTATCATCCTTCTTTTGCGTATTTATGATAAAGTTCCTTCTCTTCTCTTGGGTTTTTTCTCTCCAAGATTCAGGTGGTTTTAGAGTCTTTTTGCCCTCTGCAAAGCTCTGAGCCAAATGCAAGAAAGAGACGGAGTCTTCAGGTTCTGATTTTTCAAGGTTGTGCGCTTCATTTATTGTTTCTTATCTTACAAATTTCTCAGTGCCCAACAAAGGTCTGTGCAGCTGCTCGGGCATCTGGTGACTCCTCGACTCCTCCCGGACTGGGCTGTTGTTATTTTTTATACTAATTTCTACGTATTCTTTATTTATCATTACTTGCCAATACCTATCACTTATACTGAACAGGTCATCCCTACTTTGACCCAATCTCTTTAAAACTACTTTGTGCCACCATCACTGCAGAAAATGGAGTGAGGGAAGAAGAAAGAAGAAGCAGGAGACAACGCCCCAAATCCTCCATCTTGCTCCCATTCACTTCCATACTAAAAACCCAAACCTACTATTTTCTCACCCTGTGATAAGCTGAACTACTATCTTTCACACTCTTGTGGCTTGCAATCCTTCCCACAGTGCAGGAAGCCTTTCCCGTGGACTGGGATCAAAGCCAATGTCCCTCTAGACTCTGGGCCAGGGTCCCAGACCCCCCTGTCCAGGTCTCTGACGCTCCAGGGCAGCCAAAGGAATGCCCTGGACTCCAACACTCTTCCTCTTTGTTCTTTGATTTCTGACATTTTAGAAAAGTATTCGTGATTTTTTTTTGTTTTTCAAAATTTTGGATTGGAAATCTGGATTTTAACTGTAATTTTTTGTATAGCTGTAGATGGAATTGTTTCTATTGCAAAGTCTGTACCAAAGGAGACAACTTGAATGTGAGTTTGTGTCATGGGTTAGTACAGTTTGGTTTTTTAGTTATAGAAGAATGTAGAATAATTCTCCAGGTCAGGACCTGGGAATTGCTTTGGAAGAGACAGGGACCTATCAGAGTGTTAGTTGGAATATTGGAGTCTGTTCTGACCACTGAAATTGTTAGCTGTGACTTTGGGAAGTACCATATAAAACCCCATGAATTTCCTGTAGGTGGGTCCTTTTTCTTCTTTCCTTTAGCCAGAGAGAGACACGTAACATCGAGCTGGACCTGCTGCTCCCCCCTTTTGGTGGGATCTGGCCTGAGGCCTGGCCGGATTCCATCAGCTCCTGGGGAGGGTGGGGGGAAAGAGAGGTTGCTGTTTTACAACAACTACTTTCTCTAAACTTCCCTGGAGCAGGGAGACATCTCTGCTGGGCCCCTAATTAGAGCTGTGGGCACCATTTAGGCCGAGGCCACCCCAATTTACACCGAGGGGTGGGCTGAGAAGGCATTTACAATCCTGCCTGGCTTTTTGTGATTCCGGACTGCCTGAGTGCTCCGACCTCTGATGTTTCTGGAGTTCTTCCTCCCGCACCAGCACGGCCTTGAACGTCTAACACCAGGAGCTACAGAGGGAGATAAAGACTCTGAGCAGATTTAACTCTTTCTTAGCAAGATGAAGGTTCCAGAGCTTAGCCCTTCTCTGAGAGAGTAAGAAAGGATAAAGTGAACATAAAGAACAACAGCATGAAGTCAGTAAAGCAAGAGTGAAAAGACAGAGACAGAGGGGACAGAGGGTTGAAGCGTTGGTTGTTTTATTCTTACTTGAGCCATGGAAATGAACTCGATATTTAGACCATTCGTTTAAATAATGGGAAAGATATGCTTTTGGGCAGATGATTGTTTTAATTTGTGTGTAGATTTGAGCAAAGGTATTTGTGATGAACTAAGTAATATTAATCCTATAAGATGCTTGAACAGAGTGAAGAAGTGAGAAGATATCTCTGTACCTTGAGGGGAAGAATCCTTTGCTTTGGAGTTCATCTCTAAAAGGTGACACCCCAGTATGCAAAAGTCTAAGACCCATGACCCATAAGCAGCTTGGGAAACTGCTCCTGGGAGGGTCACAAAAGCAGGTTTCTCCAGGCAGTTGTTTTTGTGACAGTTTAAAACCCACAAGAGAACTGTTCTAAGTTGTCAGTGGGATCCATGACTCTAAGAGAGACTCTTCCCCTAATGAATTGATGAAAGACTATTGTCAGATAGTGAAACTGACTGAAAATTACAAGTCTTGTCTCTTTATGTTGTTTTGTAAGGAAGTTAACAGTTTTTAAGGGGAGGGAAGAGTGTTTTTGAAGTTTCATTCAGTTTTAGGTTTGTTTTTTTTCCCCAACTTTCTTTTTTCTATTCTTTTGGTGTATGTTAATAAAACTATTTGTTAATTTTAAGGTTGAACCTGCTTTGTTTTTCTCCTAGTCTCTCCCACAGAAAGAGTAAGTACCAAGACCAAAATTTAGTGAATGTGAAACCACTACAGTTTGCTACTTTTTGGTTTGGTTTTTTTAAGTTTTTCTTTACTTCGACCATGTTACTTTTCTCCATTTGTTCATCCTTTGAAAAAGGACAAATATACCTCTTGGTTTTTTTAAATAGCATTTCATGAGATTGGTGCCATAAAGATGTTTTATGTTGAAACAGCTTCTATTTCACTTACAATACTGGCTAATTTCTAGTTGTTGATGCCCTTTGTTGAGCCCAGTTGAAAAGTTCTCTTTATATGAAATACCTGTGTGTACCAAATTTTTTTTCCCAAAGTAGTTTTTTTTGTCAGAAGAATAACTAAGATCATTTAGGTAAAAGCATAAGGAATGGGTTTGATTCATTTACATGCTGAGCAGGGAGTTATTTTTAAAAAAATCTTTAGATTCTGTGTTTGTATGGAAAAACAAATGACACTCAGAGTGCTTTCTAGAACTAAGCCCCTGTTATCTGTGGTTTTGTGATTAGTGCAAAGCTGGGACAAAGCACTTTTCTTCTTAATACTTTATAAATCATTTTGTTCTTAGTGTGTCTAACACCAAGTAGTCCATGTCCTCTTCAGAGATTTACTATATTGGGGTTTGGGGTGTTAAAATCTACCTTACAGGATAATGTTATGGTCAGACTAGTAATGATTAGTAATGCTGCGATTGAAGAATTTAGCTTGCACAGTAATGCTCTTTGGCTCTTGACCATTCACGGGGAATTATTTCCCTGTACCTCAGAAAATGGAAACATAATTTGTGCAATAGCTGTTACATATTTCTGTTTCAGATTCCAGGTAGCTAACCATGGTACATCAGCTAAATTTATTTGGAAGGCCATGGTGTTCTTTGCATGTTTTTGAAGTCCTTGTTGCTGGATCTCTTGTAAAGCTGTCTGGAGCAGAACTGAAGTCTTGTCCCTCATAGTGTCCTTTTTTCCCCTCTGGTTTTTTGTCCCGTCCTGCTTTTTCAATTTGGACCGTTTTGATACAAAGAAACCTGAGTAAGCAGATTGTTATTAAACAGGATGCTTTAGGACATTAAGAATCTGATACTTGCTTTGTAGGATTGAATGCTTAAAGGAGGAGTCTTATTTTTATTTGTGTCTAAAGTGGTAGTCTTGCCAAAGTAGTTTCTCTTGAAATACAGAATATTTTTGCCTGTATGAATAGGGACAGGGATGGTTCTTTCATATGTTCAAAATCCATATCCAAAGTCATAGAAGCACAGATTGTAAGGGCATATGTGAAAGCAAGACATAATTTTGTCCACTGGCTCTCTTTATCCTTTTTTCATGTATTTTTTACTCCTGCCGTTGCTCAGTTTCAGGTAGATTATAAATCTGAAAGTATTGTCTGATTTACGAGTATTCTGCTTTTTGTAGCCAGGAGGGAATAAAATCCTACAACTGAAGTCTCTTAAGTGTTTCCATTCTCACTGTACTGGGACAAATATTTTTCATTTATTTGTGCTGCAGAATAATTCTGGAAATATGCAGAGTGAATGTTGGCTTAAGATGTTTCTTCCTCTTCAGGTTTCTTTACTGTTCTGAATGTGTTGAGAGCTAAACTTGGTGGAAGAGTATGACACACAGCGTAGGTTGGGCAACTTGCAGATCATACTTTTCGCTCCAGCAAAACCTTTAATTGTTTCTAGTATTGCTACTGACATTTTCAGTAGTTGCATATATTTTATTTCTACATAACTAGTGTGGAATAAGGAGAGAAAAGACAAAGAATTTTGGGAGTAGGTTAAGACATCTTGGGGCACTGAAGTCATGGTCAACTTTGAAAAGCAGAGAATCATTTCCAGCTTTAGTTTGTGATTGGGATTTGGTCTGTAAAAGGTTCCTTGAGTTATTTTCCTGTACCCACTGAAGTTAACTTTGTTTTGGTGTTGTTCCAGGTTAACCTGTTTGTTCAGTGTTATGCTGAATGTGACTGGATTAATACTAGGATGTCAAGGCATTCAGTTTGCGTCCAGGGTACCCAGATGCGATTTGGTGAGCACACATACTGATTTACACTTATTTCTTCTCATTATGGCATATTAGCTTACTGTGCTGAGATCAAAAAATGTTCTGATGTAGGGTTGCAAGTAATTTAAGAACTAGCATAAAGGATAATTGTAGTAATGTAAAAAATATAAACTGTTGAAAAAAGCCTGAGTGTGCGTAATGGTGAGCTACTCACAGAATGTTCATATTATGATCTGTGGGTGGAATTATTCTTCCTGTTTGCCTCACCTGGCGAGGACCATTGTGTGACACCTTACAGCAGAAGCTGTGACGAAAAGAATAAG
This sequence comes from Delichon dasypus, assembly GCA_037837765.1. Classification (NCBI taxonomy): domain Eukaryota; kingdom Metazoa; phylum Chordata; class Aves; order Passeriformes; family Hirundinidae; genus Delichon; species Delichon dasypus. The sequence goes on from JBBAXF010000004.1 coordinate 33,611,708, forward strand.
GTAGATCAAATCATACTAGCTTTTCAGAACACTTCCACTTGAGGAAGATACAATCTATACAAGGCAGAGCAGAATGCAAAAGATTTTTCTCAAGTGGTTGTCATAAGAAATAGAAGAATCACTGTTTATTAAATGGAAACTGGAATAATTGAAATTTAAGGGTAAAATACAAGGTCACTTGGTGATGAAGAAAATTGTGTGTAAAAGCTTGAAAGACTTTGTGGGTTATTGGAAAGATCTTTGAATATCTATTCTCATTCATTCATTCTTTCAGGAAAGCTGCTATTTGTTCCTTGGCATGCCAGTAGGTGTATTGCATTTAAAGTCCAAGATTATAAACCCTTGGCAATCTAGATTCACCCAATATCACTGTACCAAAGCCAAAAAGAAAATTAATAAAGACAGTCCAGATGAGGTGGTCAAATGTTACAGAAGTTTCTGAGTGGTCTGTAGTTGGATTTATAGAGTACAGCAAAAAGACATTCCTGAAATCATTAATTATTTTGTAGGATGGCTTCTGTAGATGGAAGAGTGTCAACATTGTGACTCTAGAGTCTGAAAGCTAAAACCGTAATTATTTCTAGATATAGGAACATTGAATTTCTACTTTGAAAACTAAGATGATAAGATTAATTTGAACATGAAAGTTAAAAAAACCAGTGGTATATAGATATGGCTACTAATGACTTAACTGGGTTGACATCATAGTTGTGGATTTCATTTCATCCATAGAAATGCAAGATATATTCTTGAACCATACAAAATGTGTACATGTCATATAAAGTGGTTTACACAAATAATTTCTAGGCTATGATGCATTGGAAAGAGCATAGGTAGTAAAATTGCTTAGTAGTCAGTACAGCTTTGATTACAACTAAGTTGTATTTAAATGTGTTAATGCATTACCCATAATGCTTTCTCTCAAATATAGTACGTGTATAGTACGGCTTTATAATGTATGAATCATTGGCAAACCAAACTGTTCAGTTATATGATCCTGTATTTCCAGTCTGCTCTGTGGTCATGGATTTAGTCTAAGACATAGGTTCTATATTATGCAGGTAAATATATTGCATAAAACAATTTAAAAAGTAGAGTATTGTTTCTTAAAGATGGATATGGATGAAAACAAGACTTGTTTGTGCTGTGAAGAATTTCATTCCAGTACATGCACAGAAGTAGAGGCTATACTGAAGTTATACCATGTGAAGTCATGCAGTGCTACTCACCTTCTCCTCAAGGTACCCTGCACACACATCCATAGTACTGCTTTTATAAGCTCATGCAGCAGGGCAGTGCTGAAGTGATTGTGTGTTTACTGAGAAAAACACTTTTTTTTTCTGAACTTCCTCACTAGTCAGAAACTCTTCATGGTTCTGTAACATGGGGCGGAGGGGTGGGGTTTCCTGTCTGGGTTTTGACCAGTGCATTTCTGAGCCAATAACCAGTTCTTGCTCATTTTTTATGTTTGGTGCAACCAAAACTGCATTTGAATCCAGACGAGATTGCAGGGTAAATAGGATCTAAACTTTAGCTAATGATTTGATGCCTTTGTTGGTCTTGTGAACTTCTCAGCCTTTTGTGGCTTACTAACTGCTAAAATAAAACTCCCATTGATCTTTAAATATCAAAAAGCTTTGACATTTCTTTAAGGGTGATCATCTTAAGTGTGAATTTCCCACAGAGAAGTTATGAGGAAGGTTATAATTCTTGGATGAATAGATGGATAAATCACATCTGAGCTGTATTAAACCCTTCTGGATCTCTCTGTCAGGACAACAAATAGTGTAAAACAAGTTTTTGCAAATTACTTCAGTCTTGGAGATTGTGCTGAAGACTTCATCCCATATGTTTCTGAGAAATAACTGCCACGGTCATCTCTATTTTTTTCTCTATTTGTTTTCTCTGTTTTCATTTTGCATTATTATTATTATTATTACTATTATTATCGTTGTTGTTATTTTGACATTTACAAATACCATGGTTTAATTTTTAAATTTCAATGATCTTTATGTTCTTCAGAAAGTTCTCTTAGGTCTTAGTGCCCTGAATGCTGTCACTGCTACAGTTTGCTTCATAGCAGCTACCCTGCATTACTTGCAGATATTTGCATCAAGAAGATCCTGCACAGTAAGTGAGCACAAGGCACCTGCCATAAAGAGTGGAACAAACAGTATTAATAGATTAAACTGTTCAGCAATATTTATAGCTCAGAAGAGTTTTAACAGAAGTTTTGTTTGGCTAGGATGAATGTGAGATTGCTGATGAAGATCACAATTTGGATCCTGATGATTTTGTCCCACCAGTCCCACCTCCCTCCTATTTTGCAACTTTTAATTCTTTTACTCCACAAACAAGTCACAGGTGAAACTGTAGAATCTCCTCCTTTCTTTTAGTGTTTTTCGAAACACTGCCTAATCTTGTAAGACTGTTTTCTCTGGTGAAAAATGTTTGTGATTTTAGGGGTATTAAAAAGAAAAAAAAGGAAGAAAGAACTCATTAGTTTTGAGATAGCATAAATACAATGTGAGTAAAAGGGGTAAAATTTCATGGGTTTGAGTTTAGATTTTGTAAGAACTATCTCTGCGTGAGAGAAATACTACTCCTTAACACATAGGTGAGAGAACTTACCTACCTGATGCTGTCAAGAGCAGGTGACGGCAGCAATGGGAAGCCAGACAGAACCATTTGGCACTTGCCATGCCAGAGACTCTGAATAATGTTCCCCCATGGACCTTCCTCCCAGAGTCATTCTTCTCCCTCTTGGGCTGTAAGGGCTGACTGAAGGGTGTGTTTTGACTGCCTTGCCTGGAAAAGTAATCCCTTACCCTGCAGGTGGTTACTTGCTCTTAAGAATAACTTGCAGGTTGGCTTTAGTTTATTACTCAGGTGGGGGCTCCATTATTCTGTTCTGAACATACAATATTTACACATAAAGTATTTTGATACTCAAGCAGACTATATGGCTCTTGTTTAAAATTCCTCCTTTTTGCAGTGTGCAGGAATGTTTAGCGTATTTTGCTGTTTCATCAGGAATAGCATGCATGTCTTTCAAGACTTTATATTCCTGGCAGAGGTAATTACAGATCCTGGGATTGCCTAGAAAATGATAACATGGCACAACAATAGGATTTAGAATGAACAGGTCCTCTGAAACACCAGAGACTGGAGCTGAATTCAAAATGTTGCTAAAGACCTCTATGTAATTCTTGGTTCAAGCAGAATGGAATGTGTAATGATCTCTTTGGAAGAATAATTATTTATTGAAATATGCTTTTCAGAGTTCCTCTGCTTTAAAATGGACCAGTTATTTTTTGTCTGTCATGTCATTCTAGATGGTTATCTCTCTTTCCCAGATGGATTTTTTTTTCCCCCCAAAGGAGAGGCTGCTGAACAGTATTTAAGGCTTCTGTGGTCTAAAATTGAGTACCTATCTTGCCCATGACCATGTTAAAACTTTTTGATGGTAATGTTTAAGTGATGATGACTTTCCTCCCAGACTGTATCCTCAGCTCCATGTAGCACCTGTGCCCTGGCTTTCTGTGCTGAGCTCCCTGATGCCTGCCCAAACCTGTAGTGTGCAAGGAGGGTGTGACAGGAGTCACATCCAGGGAGCTGAGCCCCATCTGGAAGCTCCAAGACAGATATATCCGCTGAAAAGGGAAACAACAGTCATCAAAATTTGTGCCAAAACCAAGTTTGGAATAGGTAGACCTTCTCTGCCACCCTTTAAATTGAAAAGTTGGAGGCCCAGCTATCAAAGCCAATTGGTTTGCTAACTTGTTCATGGGAAACTTATACATTTGTCTTATTTAATGGCAAAAAACAAACTACTACTACAAGTGTCTGGTCAACCTACCTCTAATCTTGTTATTTCATACATTAAAAAATAGCAATTGCATTATTTTTCAGAGTTGGCACAATCTGACCAAAATCCAGAGATGGAAATACAGATTTCTTTGTGTTGCTTGATGTTCCTGCTCAGCACCAAATCAGCAAGTAAAATGTAAAAAAAAACCCAAAAAACACAACAGCAACAACAACAACAACAACAACAAAACCAACCACAAAAACAAAAAAAACCCCACACCCAAAACAAAACAAACCAAACCAAAATAAAATAAAAAAAAACCCAGAGAAGAGCTGAGATGCTTTGAGTCACAGACTTATCTGAGGATTGTGTGGGGAAGGTCTTGCCAGCTTCGCTGTTGACCACCACAATTTGTTAGAGTGTTCCTGGGGCAATGTAAATGCATATTTATCAAAATTAAGGTTGCTCCAGGCACTGTTCTATTTTCTTTCTTCTCAAAGTTGTCTTCTAAGAGAAAAATGTTACAGCAAAAGGTCTTGGGGATTTCTGCTGCGTTGAAGGTTTCAGAGAGCTCTTTGGAAACTGAGGAGTAAGGTTAGCCACAAGGTGTATTTGCCCCATACAAGCCTTTGTGAATTGATCAACCATAATACTCTTGCATCATCACAAAAACAGCATGTAGTTTGAATTTGGCTTTTTCTGTGCAGCTGTATCTGAACATAAAGCACCAAGTCAGAAGTATCTTGAATTTAGGTTATAATTAAGAAGTCAGTGGTTCACAAAACTCAGAGCTAGGCTGTCATGTTTTGGGTGACAGCTTATACTTTAATGTTTTGTAAGAAAACTGAATCTCTGAAGTAAAACTGGAATGGTTTCCTAGGCCCAGTACTGTCCATAGATGTTTGAACTCTGGGGAACACACTAGAGAGGCACATCCTGAGGACCTAAACTGGGAATTACTCCTGTCATCTTATGAGACAACGTCTTGCAAGATCTCGGCAAGTCCAGTATCTGTGACTTAGATCTCAAAATCTGAGCTGGCAGAGAAAAGCCAGTGGAGTTTGATAGCAGATGACGTTTTTCTGCAGTTGGAAGGCTATACTGACAGATTTTCTCTGTGTTATTTATTGCAGCACACCTGTCTCTCATGTGATTTCACTGTGCTATATTTATGGAACACAAATCAAAGCGGTTGAGGTGTTCTGCCATCTGGACGCACCTCCACTGTGTCTGGTTCCGTCCTGCACCGGGCGGGAGGTGACCTCTGGCTAGCTCGGGTCAATCCAGGCACAGAATGGTCCCAGTTCGTTTCGGCTTCTCGGCTCAGCAGCTGAATCCCCAAAAGTGTGACAGCAACAGCAGCAGAAGAGAAAAGGCTGGCTCTAAGCTTAGCAGATTAAAAGATGTTTATTAGCTCCAGAGTTGAGGAGCAGAGAGGTTGAGAGCGAGGTGCTGAGAGACTGAGAGACCTTTTTCCTCCCTCCTGCCCCCTATAAGCGGGGGAGGGGTTTCAGGGAGGATACTACAAAACCACGAATCAGGGGTTTCAGGGGGTAACAAGGTGTGCCCACCCCCAAGCCTCGGACCACTAAAATCCAAAGCTAAAGGAATTCCCCCCGGGGGGCCTATCACCTGAAGCCTTCTCCCTGAGATTTCGCAATCTTGGGAGGGCTCCTGGAGAAACAGGCTGCCCCAGAGCAAGGGGGGTGGGAGGACACAAAACACCTTATCATACAGACAACACAATAGGGATACAGAATTGGGGATACAGTGAAATGAACCATAACATAAACTTCTTATAAAAACCTAATAAAACAGTTCTGCACCACCACACTCCACCTTACAAAACTGTGTGCAGCTTGAAAAGCTCCGAGCAGATATGGGCCACAGGAGTTTAATGTCTGATTTGGGTTTTTTCCACTCTGAGGGAGAGGTTGCACGTAAGCATGGTTAATGTAAGTCAGGAGGATACATTTGATTACAAATGTAAATTTCACCAGATCTTTTAATTAATCCCTTACCTCTAGAACTGAAATGTTTGGGTTTTTTTCCAGTTGGAAAACTGCCCAGGCATGGGAGAAGAGGCAAAAAGCAATGTGGAGCACGCCTTTTGCTGATTATTCAAAAAGACCTCCTTGTTTTACTTCACTTACATACCTGCACTCTTCCTGTGAGGGACTAGGCCAAGGTTGTGGCATCATTGGTCATCCCTTTTCACAGGTGTTTTCTGGGTGAGAAAGACAGGTGCTTTTCCCCAGAAAATACTGGATAAGATAAAATTGGCTGATGTGGATGATGAACATGAATATTAGACATTCACTGGCCCTGATTCTGCCATGGAATTAAACTCATATCACACAGTCTCTGTGCAATTAAGAACAAGTTTTCTATTTCTAAGGTGGATGATGCAGTTCTTAGGAAATGGCGGAGAAAGATGGTGACTTGTGATTTTTCAACTTCTGCATTTTATTCCAGGGAAGTGCACTTCAAATAAATGGCATGGAAGATGTTGATTCAGGGGAAGTAAGTGACAGGCAGTCCTCTCAAGGTAAAAAGTAATTTAAAAGTTTGTATTAGAATGTTCCCTCCAAGACATACAACTTGATGCAGCAGCATCGTTATTAGTTCTTTGAAAGACAGCCACCATACTGCGAAACAGAGATAGAGATAGAGATAGTTTTGGGCAGTGGGAACAATGATCAATATTCAAAATGTTTGAAAGAATTACAAGTTGTTTTCATGCAAGATACAAAAAGAAGGATATGTTTCCTTTTTAGTAACCTAAAATTTTTTGACACTATATCCATATGTTGTAAGAAATTATGTCCAGCTCCAGTGCTTCCATTTCCAAAGTGTCTGTGACGGTGCCTGTTAACATTTTGTTGCTGGTAAAAATAGGAAAAGGACAGAATAATGCTCTACTCTGTGGAGGTAAACTGGAAATTACTCCATTATCCAGCCTGAACTGGAAGAATTACTAAATAGTTTCTGCATCCTGGTACAGGAGGTAGATAAACTGTCTTAGAGACCGCATCAAGCTTTGCTCTGCGCTGTTTTAGAAAATTATGCCTATGGCTCCAAGTTGTTTTTAGCCTAATGTTTGTTGCAATGTATTCTTGTGGCTAAACGTTATTATAACTTCCAGCTTTTCCAGTACAGTATACTTCCGTGAAAGTATGTTACAATTTTCATTTGAAGTTGTCCATTATAGCAAGATTGTCTCATTTGCAATATTCACAAGAGAATAAAGACTGGGGCAGGGGGGAAGCCCCAAATCTTTTATTTGATTGTGGCCTGTCTTCTGCCAAACTATTTATCAAACTATTAAAAAAAAAAAAAAAAAAAAAAAAAAAGGGATTTGAACTGAAGTTGTTCCTATTATATGGAGTCAGGGGGAAAAAAAGATTTTGCATAAAATTATCCTTTAGCCAAATGTCCACTCTGTCAAAGTTCCCTTTAACTCTGCCTGACCTCTGAAAACAAGCACTTGGATGCTTCTGGTGTCTCTCCAACTGTGATAACCAGAATGAAATCTTTTACTACAGCTTCTCTGGATTTCTTTCTCAAAGCTTTCTTACTGGTAAAACTCCTGTTGCTTTCTGTGAGCTTGCTGAGCTCAAACAAAAAGCATTTATCAAATGCAAGGACACATGGTGACTTGCTTAAAGTTATGAGGACTGGAAACAGGAAAAAAAATAGCATAGAAAATGCACCTGGAATGAAGGACAGTCAGGAATCTCTTTGTTTTGTTTTGTCTTGTTTTAAAAACAGGCTCTGAAAATACATTGTTTGAGCCATTTGTGTTTAAAAAATTTGTTTGCAAGAATCAGAGCTACCTGAGCATGCATGGCAAAGGGTACCCTCCTCTCCATCATCTTAACTGGTTTGTCCAGTATATTTTTTTTTAAATAAGGAGTTCTGTAAAAAGGTGTTTAATTATCAGCCTGCCTGTTAAATTCAGATTAAAAAAGAAAGTAAACCTCTTAAAGAAAATTATCACTGCTGCTGCTTCTTCTGGATGCAAACGCTTCCTAGAATTTAAGAAAAAAAATACACTGAGCAGTATCTCTTCCTTTATTTAAATTTGTAGCGGTGTACTATATCAGACTGGAATGGAGTTAATTTCTTTCACAGCAGCCTATGGTGTTCGTTTGGATTTGTGACCTCGGGGGACTGTTGAAGTGTTGTCATTGTTCAAGGACTGGCTGGGCATCAGTCAGCTAGTGGTGAGTAACTGCTTTTGCATTACTTGTTTTCCTTTGAGTTTTTTGGGTTTTTTTCCTCACTCCAGCTGTCCTTACCTCAGCCCATGAGTTCTGCCACTTTTGTCCTTCAATTTTTCTCCCCATATCACTGGGGAAGAGTGAGAGTGACTGTGAAGGACTGAGCTGCCTGCTGGGGTGAAACCACTGCAGGAGGGAAATATAAAATGGGAGCTTAGGTTGGAATTTTGGCAGAGGAAGTCTATGGACTGTCTCAGCTGGTGCAGTGTAGCAATCTATAAATAAAAATTGAACTTTCAGTTTATGCTTGCAAGCTGTCATGCCAGGGCATTTGTGTATGATGTTGTGATTCCCTTGGCATCATCAGGGCTGATCAACTGAGCATAGCTCCCGATGGAAGTTAAAGTAGTGCACTACTCTGCCAGCAGAGTAAGGAGAATCCTGTCTGCTGGCTGCAGGAGGAGCTCTAAGCTTGTCTATGCCAGCTAAAATTGTTTTACTGACTTTATAATCACTCCTGTCAAGCAGAATGGGACCTCCCCTGCTGAAGGTAGTAGGCAGGCATGCAACCTTTCGCTGGTGGCAGGAAGTGCTTGGTAGCTGCTTTGTATCATCACAAACTAGGTGTATGTATTTCCAGTACCCACCACCATAAGACAATTATCTCTCTGAAACATGAACATTAGTAAGGATTATCTTAAAATCTTGAAATCTGTTTATAAATCTGTTCAAATTTTAAAAAAATACCAGACAAACAACTTCTCCAAAGTAACAGCAGCGCTGTACCTCCAGGACTCACTGCTAACACAGCTCCACTGGTGTTGAAAAGTTTATATTCGTGATTGTGATATATGTCCTAAAGTTAATTCGTGTTAAGCAATAGAATATGTAATTTGTGCACAGCAGAATGTAATAATGTATCATATAGCATTAATCTACTTTAAATTGGGTTTAAAATCAATAAACTAAAAGGTGCATACAGGGTTAACTGAGACGAAAGCTGCACGGTGGGGCACGGGGAATCTCAGATGGGAATCGTTGCAAAGACAGCATAAAGGAACAGAAAAGAGAGATGTGGGCCCTGACGATCTCCTGATTGTATCAGGTCAGTATCTTATCTGTTCCGGCCCGATGTTACCATTTCCAAAACTTCTCCGGACGCAGCAATCAAGACATTGTTCGGCTATTCAACGGACCCCGGACACGGACATGAATATCTAATGAAACTACCTCGAGGCACGAGTCTCATGGTCTCAGCTGGCCCTCCGCGAAAGACTGTATAAAAATCCACAGTACAGGAACCCAATTTGTGAACTGAGAGGGTAACAGGCTGGCAGAGTCGGTTACCGTGTTCACCCAGTGCCGAAATCCCGGGATTCGACGCTGTCCCTTTTAATTGTGGCTACTGGAGACTGTGTTTGAGTCTCAAAATAAAATTCTAAATTTTGATTCACTGAATTTGGCTTATCGCATTTATTACAGTGATGGATTCTGTAACCCTGTGTCTTGGATTATGTAACCTATAATGTGTACTCTATTTCATCTGTTGAAAGTTGGGTTTTGGGAGATGTTTTATGCTTTTCTTGTGACTCCAGGACGGAGGGGTACAGATGCCTTCTGATAATGGCCCAGCCATTAAAACCAGGTGGGGCAGTGTTTCTTACCTCTTTCACCACCCCCCCATCCTCCAGGGGGACATCTTCTGATAATGGGCCATTAGGGCCCACCAATGACATGACACATTCCATCATCCCATTGTGAGATGCTCCCCCCAGTGCGGGAGGAGCCAGATGTTCCTAGCTAGATAAAAACTGGGACTGAAAGACACAAGGCATCCGATTTTTTCACTGGATTTTTGGAGGAAGATCAGACTCATCTCCTCACCACTTGACTTTCTACAGGACCATCTCTACTCCACAGAACCACACCTGTTACTCCAGGAGGATTTATTTAGACTGCTTCCAACACCCTGACCACCAGGGTGCCAGGCTGTATCCCTGACTCAGGGTGTTTTCAGGAACTTTGTTTGCTTCTTTGCTTGTTTTTTTTTTGTACTACTACATTCATGTTTTCCTTTTTTTAAATATTCCTAGTAAAGAATTGTTACTCCTATTCCCATATCTTTGCCTGAGAGCCTCTAATAGCAAAATTATAATAATTTGGAGGGAAGGGGGTTTACATTCTCCGTTCCAAGGGAAGCTCTAACTTTCCCTGGCAGACAACTGTCTTTCAAAACCAAGAAACCATGCATGATTCTTGGTCTACCTTATTTTATTGCTGCCCCTTACCTTCTGATTTGCTAGGCTGGTACCTGTTTTATATAGGTTGTGTCACTCCTTCTTTTTAGAAATTATAAGTTGCATTTGTGTAGATGATAAGGTGCTGTGCTCGACAAGTACATATCGTCCAAGGCTAAATTTTCTTGAAGGCTCCTGCCACTGATATATACCTGTTAAGAGTGATACCACAGATTTTTGCCGTGTTCCGAATAAAAGACTGTTTACATGAATTTGGTTTTGTATTGGGTTTGCATGGCCAAGTTTTGGCAGTGGCAGGGAAGCTGCTGGAGTTTGAAGATTCCTCTATGCCTGCAGAGCTCCAAAGATGTACCTGCTGCTGGAGAAGGTTGGACCAGAAATTAGGTAACACCACTGTGACAACATATTTAAGAAGGAAAAAAAAAGTTACTTTGCAGGTGTATTGGTGCTCAAAGAGTGAAGTGAGAATATATGAGGGGAGCAGCCCTGCAAACACCTACCTGAGTCAGTGGAGAAAGAGGGGCAGAAGATGCTGGAGCAGAGTCTTCTGCAGCCTGTGGTGCAGCCCATGGAGAGGCAGCTGTGCCCCTGCAGTCTTTGGAGGTCCATGAGGATGCAGAGATCCACCTTTAGCTCATAGAGAGCCCTCACTGGAGCAGATGGGTGTGTGCAAAAAGGCTGTGAACCGCTGGGAGGCCTGTGCTGGAACAGGCTCCTGGCAGGGACCTGCAGACCCATGGAGAGAGGAGCCCATGCTGGAGCAGGTTTGCTGATGGGACTTGTGAGCCTTTGGGGGATCCATGGTGGAAACAGACTGTGCCTGAAGGACTGATCCCATGGAAGACTGACCCACTACAATATTTTATGTAGAACTGTTGCCTGTGGAATGCACTCAAGCTGGAGAAACTGTCTCCTGTCAGGGGGGACCCCACACTGCAGTAGAGGAAGGACTCCTCTCCCAGAGCAGCAGGAGCAATGTGTCATGAACTGACTGTAACCCATGTTCTCTGCACGGCAGAAGATGAAGTCCGGGGAAGGGTTGAGGGCAGGTGTTTTTAAGATCTGTTTTACTTCTCATTATCATGCTCATTTTTGGATAGAGTCAGCTAATATCCCCGAGCTAAGTCTGTTTTGCACATGATAGTAATTGACGAGTGATCTCTCTCTATCCTTATTTCAAGTCATGTGCCTTTCTTTATATTTTTTCTCCCTTGTCCAGTTGCAGAGTGGAGTGGCTGTGGTGGGTACCTAGCACCCAGCCAGGTACAAATTTTTTAACTCCTGAATGATCAAAAAAATTGTTTTCTGTAATATGCCAGGTGCCACTAGATGGAGGTACAGAACCAAACTTAGTGAGAAATGTACATAACTTCGTCCTGTCCTGTTCATTAATTTGCAGCATATAGTTTCACTCAGGAAAATGAGGAGTGGGAAGGATACAGCATGTCATAAGGAAAATATTTAAGTAAAGATTTTAATTACTTTTTAGGGTCTGGTGACTGATTTACAAAATACCTAATTGCAAAAGTTGACTGACCGCTCTGACCATATGCTGTCATATCTTAGTATAACAGATTATAAGCAGGAGGATTTGGGGCTCTGTGAGATTTAGTTTTTTGCAAATAAAGCTGTAGCTCCCTTCTCTCTAATCAGGTAGTTTAAAGTGATTTTTGTACTAGGTTCCAAATCGGCTTCCTTCAGACTGTAGTCTGCTACTTCAGTTGCATAAGACTAAACAGATTTTTGCAAACATTTAAACAGGGTTTAGATCAATGTTACTGTTCAGTAAGTGTGAGTCTGAGCACTCTAGACCTCTGTGTCCAGTTATTACAGATTTGCAGGTGGGATGGGGAAAAAAATCAGTCTCTAATAAGATTGCTACTTTTTTGTTTCTAATAATTCAGCTGAAAAAATTAAGGAGCCTTCCAGCAGAGTAAGCCTTTCCCCTTCAAATGCAAGCTGTGTGCCTGCAGGAGTGCACAGGAGAACCTTTGATCCCTTGCAGAAACGTTCTAAAAGTGACCCTGTGCTCCTGCACTGCCAGCTGCCTCAAGGTGACTTCCTCTGTCAGTGATTGTGTAATGGTTCTTTAAAAGAAAGCTTTTGAAAAGTTTGGTACACTAGTACCTGCAGAAATCAGCTATTGTTTCCCAACAGAGCACCAGCATAATAATAGTTTGTGCTTTGCCAAACCTTCTCCACCTAACTCCTTAGTCTTGCTGCTCTTGAGGTTTTCCTATCTAGGAACAGGATCTGTAGTCTAGGTATGAGGGAGGAGTGGTGGAAAATGAGGGAGAGCACACAGGATTCCTCAGTGCACTGACATCTAAAATCTTTTAAAGTGCAGTTGTCAATGCAAGCAATTTAAAGCAAAATTGGCTTGGGGATGTGGTATTAGCCCATAATTTTTCTTCCCTTTTCTCAATCCTCATATAATAATAATAATAATAATAATAATAATAATTAAAAAAAAAAAAAAAGAAAAAAAGAAAAAAAGAAAAAAAAAAAAAAAAAGCCCAAAACTCAACTCATGGTGCAAAGTTGATTAAACTGCTTTGGTGTCAGTGATCAATTCTGTTGCTGTGGGAGAACTGCTAATGTGACTGCACATTCCATGATACTGCTGACAATCTTGAAAAATGCACCAGACAGGGGTCTTGCAGTTTTTACTAGAGGATATTGGAATCCCCACAGTAACTGCTGACACTAAAAATGTAAGTGCCAATGGAGCATGTTAGTAACATTATTTTGGATCTTGGGAGCAAGCTTATCTGGATTACACTTGCTGTTTTTGTGGAATGTTTTCACAGCTCTGCTGTATCGTGTGCTTTGTCTTGTCCTCCTATTTACTTCCACCACAGCAGCCCAGAGAATCTGCTGCTGAAGCAATAGTTACATGACACAGAGCCTATCCATAGCTGTGAAAGCAGAGTGTTTCTGCCGTACAGACTCCCTGTCAGAAGCATTTGGAAACTTTAGGCTAGGTGTTACTGAGGTTAGGTCTGTTCAGCAGTTAGATCTGAGTTAGTCACAAGTGCTACAGAAAAGGAACTCACTGCAGCAATGGAATTTGCTTCCAGTTGAAGTTCTTCTTGTTGGGAAGTTTTGCATCTCCTCCTGTCATTTTTTGGTCTGAAGCCAACATTAAAGTGTTTCTTAACAATCTGTTGTTGTGGTTTTAGGTTTTGGTTTTTTCTTTCTTTTAATGGGGTCAAAATTTGATAACTTGTTTACACCAAAGGCAACGATTTTTTATTTTGACCAAAGGCAGTGAAATTGATTCTGTATGGTCCTTTGTTTAGTCCTTACAAGGTAATTGTGAACATTTTGGTGGGGGTTTGTGTGTTTATTTTCTTCCACTGAATTTCTGCTCTGTAGTATTACTAATTTCCAGCCTGACAAGTAGTTTTTTTGGGGTACAACTTGTCCTCTTGACTGCTAATAACTAAAAGTTACCAACAGTTTAGTTCTACCTTTATGTTTACATTAACATTCAACATGCATTTCAGGTCTCTTCAGATCAGAAACAAGAGAAAGGAACCAATGTACACAAAACGACAAAGAGCTTGCCAAAGTGGAACAGTCCTTCCACACCCTTTGACATATAATATACACTCAATCATAGCTATGTATGACTATTTTACAGGCATTTTGTGAGCCTTCCATACCACCCTGACCATGCCAGACTGTTAGGTTTTATAAGGTTAACCTACACACTGCATCCTCATTGAATCAGGAAGGGAATCTGGGAATACTGTGAACTATGTGGATTGTTTGCTTTGTTTCTTCTTTGTCTTCAGGGACAGTGCTCAATGTGAAACTGCAACACTCAATGTAAATCCACTGAATGCTGTCACCTTGTGGAAGAGTTCAAGAGCTTTGAGGGGAAGACCCCAGTCTCTGACAGACTATAAATCTTATATGGACACTAAACAGTGTGTGGCGTGGATCCTTGAGCAGTACTCCTGCAGCATGAGCCCGGACATACACGACTTGGTGGAAAACATCAAGTCTGTTTTAAAATCAGATGAGAAACATATAGCAGAAGCTGTCACCAGTGCCACCTTCCTTGAGCAGGTAGTTTTATTACTTGTATTTATCAGGTGATGTGGAAAACCGCTGCCCTTGGTTTGGAAGTATAGATTTACATTTGCCAGTCTGTGTGTCAGAGTTTTTGGACCAAATTGGCTTCCTTCAGCACTTTAGTTTCATGTACATACATGTGACATTTCTTGCTCTATCAGCCACAAGCCAGAGCATGTGTGTATATTTATAAACTGAATCAGTCTTCTGTTGAGGAATCGTGAACTACAAATAACATGACAGCAAGTGGTAGGGGAGAGGAGATGTTATAACTATGTTTTTGCTATTGCAAACCAGAAGGAATGGAGGCTGACAAGGAAATTTTTATGTAAACCCACTAGAAGCAACTTTTTTCTGGTTGGCTCCCAGGATAAAAATAAGACCGACTACTAAAGAATGGAAAGCAGAAAATAGAGAATATGTGCTTACATTAATGGAATGAATATCCAGAAGTTTTGGATACTGCAGGCTTCATCGAACGTTTTTATAACTTACAGACAGTTTGAGTAGATTAATTGATTCATGCATAACACAAATGATTTGCTATGACAGCTGGTTTAATTTTGGTTCTCATGCAAAATGCATCAGTGTCATTTAGGCTCTGCAAATAAAGTGGGATTTCCCACTGCATCCTTCAGGCAGCAAAAGCCTTGACAAATTTGACAGAAACAGGAGGGAGAAATGCTCCTTATGAGAATTTAGTTTATCACACAGGCTTGAAGGTTATTACAGTTCAGTGGCTTTTGCAAGAAAGCAACATAGAGGTTCCTTCTAAACAATACCACATATGCCATAGGTTGGTTGGAGTGAGAGAATTCCTGTGTACCTTTGAGGGGGCTGCCAAACCAACATAACAAAAACCCCACAGAAACTAACAAAATAAATTACCCCATTCCTTTTCACAACTGGGACTGCCTTTCCCATGCTTCCTTGGCAAATGCTAAGGGTCTTTGTCCTAGGGTAACTTTATGATGCCTGTATCCCCAATCGTCTGTTCTGTTTGTGCTGTATATTGAGTCCTGTGCCTTTAAGACTGGTTCTAAGAGCAAGGAGAAGCGCGGACTTTGTTTTGAGAAAACTGCCTGACTCCTCCACATTCTTCTCCGGACAGTGTGTTCGGCGGAGGCTTGGAGACTGCAGGACAGAGATTTTTTTTGCTTTTAGTTAGTTTCAGCTAGCTAGGGCAGAGAAGTTCCCTGGACTGGTTTTTTTCCCTTTTTCTTGGAACTCTTTAAACCTACTCTGGACTGAAAACCCAGGGGAGCACTGGGGGCTGCACCTGCGGCCCACCGGGGCCTGGACCTCGGCATTTTCCAGCAGCGCCGGAGGGACTGGGACTGAGGAGAGACTGAGAGAGAGCTGAGCTACACCCACAGCAAGGACTTTCTCAATTTGCCATCTCACTTCAGAAGGAGAGGTTTTATTGTTTCATATTATTCATTCTTTATACTTGTATGCACATTTGTTTAGTAAAATAGTTTTTCCCACTTTTCCCCAAAGAGGTTTGTTTTTTTTTTTTTACCGGACTGGTTGGAGGGAGGGGCCACCTGGGTTTGCTTCCTTGGAGGGATCCTATACAGGGGTTTTCTCCCAAATTTGCCCCAAACCAGGACAGTTCTTACAGCTTTTTAAATTATTCTTTAAATATTACAGGCAACACTAACTAGTTTCTTTCTAGTTGGGTAAAGAGCTATTTTAATGGAACAAGTTTGTGAGAACAAAACTGATTTAAACTTCTCTTTTCTTTTTAAAGATGATGACACCTGCCCAGCAAGCCACATCATTGAGAATCCCTCTGTTGCCTTTCAGACTGCGTCCTGGATTGCTGTACCTGGAGTGCTGTGGTGACCTAAGTACTTTCACCACAGAGGGAGAACAGCAAGCAGAGGGGAGAATCCAAAGAGCAGAATATGAATGACCTCACAGTGTTATTGGTGTTGTCAGGGAAACTGTACTTTGAGATGTTTTTTTGGTTATTCCTCAGCAGAGCACTTCTGTCAGACATATACATACTGCAGAGGAAAATCATCTCTGGCAAGTGGGTGGATGGGTTTGTCAGTAATCACCTTGATTTTTAATATTTGTATGTACAGACTTCAAAGGGGAAGATGATTCTATCAAGAGTATTAAGCAGATTGTAAGATGACCTTTACTGGGTTCTCAGGCTGCAGCTCATCTGTTTGTGACACATTACTGCCCTGCATCTCTGTGAAATTTGGTAACGTATAGTTGTGGGGTGTGATGATGCATCATCCTTGTGGAAGGAGCTGTCAAAAGCAGTATTGAAGAACGTGGCAAATTTTTGGTACTTTGGTTTAAATTAAAATCTCCTGTCGTAAAATGGAGACCTTCAGATACAAAGTAAGCTAGTAAAAAAAAGGGTGTACAAATTCCAAAATTATTCTTTATAAAAGGCTGTTGATGTGCAAGCTGTACCAAAAATAAAAGCTGTCTTGAAGAAGTGCTCTTTTGGCTCAGTGAACTTCTCACTTAATAGCAGAACATTATTTTTGTCTTAATGATGGAACAACATCCAAACCCAAAAGCAGTAAGTGTTTTGCAACAGGTGGTACTGGCTTGTTACTGTCCCAGGAAGAAAGGCACTCTGTATAGTCTCATTTAAAATGCTGTTTATTACAGCAGGTGCTAAGTACGAAGAAGCTAGTATAGCTAATTTTGTACTCCTTCAGGTGCTGGGACCCCCAGATTGTGCAGCATCAAGCAGGGTACAAGTTATGCAGATCCTATCTATTTTACCCCACTTAAGTCATTTGAAGTAATTAAATTTTTCTTAGGGAACAACTCTGCATCATTTCTACTGTCAAACAAAAGGGCTGTTCACATGGGAGCTTACTCCCATGTGTAAGCTTCTAGACGAAGGCAGGGACATACATGTACTGCTGGGTGGTTACAATTTTGAGTACCACTGGGGGTGCCTGCAGGCTCCCTTCTTATAATCAACCATCTAAATTTAATCTGTGGCCAAGGCAGCTCAAAGCACAGCACAGGCCTGGCCCTACTCAGGTAGGAGGTACATGGAGCAAGAACTCTATGTATCGTGATTTTAGGATTTATCAGGATTGTTGCATATGCTTCTGCACTGAACATCTATTCAAATTACAGTCCCAGCCCTGACAACACTACTCAGTCCACACAGGTCACCAGCTTCACCTCTTCAGCCTGCAAGGCACTACAGGGTGCTGGAACTGGGAGGGAGGGGTCAGCTTGTCCTCTGTGTGGATCCAAACCATTAAAACACTAAAGGAGTGGGCGAAATGTGTCATCTGTGAATACAGCAAATCTGCGAAATTTTTGTCTGTACTGCTAAAATAAGGGCTTATGTTTATCCAATGAAATGCAGAAAAGTTTGTAACACAGAAATTGGTATGTACAGCTAATGGTAAGAATAAATAGTAGGATGGAGAGTGGTACACATAGAAACGCAGAAAGCAAGCTCAGCCTGTCTACTGCACCCTTTACCATTTCTTCCATCTCTCATTTATGCAAATAAGGTGAAATACTTAATTCTCTCATTTTGATGGTATTGTATTTCATGTTATGAACAGCCACTAAGTAGCTGAGTGCCCATGTTCAGTTTTCTTAATCAGCTGTCTTGTGTATTATCATTTCTGTGGTTTCAAAGTACTCATGACAACCTGTGAGGCACAGAAAATCCCATGAAGCCTCACCAGAAGAAACACTCCCTTGATGACTTTTTCTTTTGGTTGACTATCAAATATAATTATTTTCATAATTTCTCACTATACAAGTAATTTTAACCTTAGCACAGGCAGTTCCAGGATTATTTCTAAGGACAGACATATTACAATTCCACTTTTTATTCAAATAGTTTTAGGTCTTTAACAATAAACCATACTGACGACATGTGAAGGAAAACAGTGATTTCAGAAATTACTCCAACTGTGAAAAATTTTTATCAAAGCCTCATTTATGAAAAAATCCTATTTAAAGTTATTCAGTCAATGAAATAGTATCTCTGTCACAATCACAGTGGCATTTCACACAGTAAAAACTGGGATGCCACCTTAAATTAGGAATCAGCTTTGTTTAGGAGCACTAGTATCATGTATTGCCTGAAAAGAGTGCTGTTTTAAAAATAAAGGTGACAGCATTGCTTCACGCCTGCAGAAACACAGATAGAATTACTCCAGACTAAGTAGCAAAAAAGTTCAGACACATTCCAATTATGTATGCATTCAGCATTGGCAACTCAGCCTCTAGGTCAGTTTGAGCAAATTCTCAGCCTTGTCTGAGGTATTTTTGTTTTGTAGTTTATTGTTGCAAATCTTACAGACATTAGCGCTTTGTTAAATAAAGGAATGTAGCACAGTAAATACATCACAACAAAATAACTGGCCAGAAACCCCCTACCCTGGTCTATCCAAAGCAAAAAGCCTACTCTTCTCCCCTCTGTTTCTCCCCAGATCAAACCAGCACAGCTTCATTAGAGAGGTCAGAGACCTGTGGCAGAAAACATCAGAGTAATTACATTCAGTAGATGTGCAATATCAACATTCCAGGCTCACATATATTTATATATATTTATATTTATATATAGAGATCATTAAATGTTTACAAAGAACAATATTGTTACAAATACAATACTATGCTTTTTCCAACGCTTTACAATAATTTCTATTCATCCTCTTTACAGAACAATAGTACAACTTCATAGTCTAGGTACTGCACTAAATATATACAAGAGATCTCAACCATGTTGCTGTCTTGAGAAATATATTTCTTCTAGAAAAGAAGGAAAGCTAGTAAACTTGGAAACCCAAACTGAGACTCAAACAGGATTCAAAACAAACATGAAACTTCTCAAAAATAAAAAAAATACAAGGGACGTTTCATCCTTAATGTAAACACTGAAGAGTTAATTAGACTGTATGAAGTAGCAAAGTTGAAAGAAAAATAATTCAGGTCTGTCACTGAAGAAGGAATGTAAACCTTTGAAGGAATGTTCCTTTGCATCTGTTAAAAATCCCCATATCTGATCTATCAAACTGCTGCAACAGCCTAGAGAACAGCCAGCTTTCCCTTTTGAGTTCCATTATCTTGGAACTCTGTTTACTGAGTAAAATGGGATTGTTTACAAGACTGTTCTCAGAAGTGTGCACACACTATGGACCTCTCAGTTTAGAAATCTTATGCATATACTGTAACTGAAAAAAAAATAGGTTTTTTTGCTAAGCTCTGGTCCTGCAAGCATTCATTTGCTTAATGTTAAGCACCTATTTAGGATGAACAGTAACTTCACAAACTCCCAGCTGCAAGATTTCCAAAGAAACAGTTGTTTCTTCTCTAAATATATTTGCATGTTCAGATCTTCATCATTTCCCAGTGAAGTGAACTAAAGACCTCACCACATGGGCTAGACAAAACCACAGAAACAAATGAAGTGAAGAGCATACACATAGCAGGAACCAGGAACATAACAGTGTGTCTTCAAGAGTTCACTAAGTTTCCTCGGGCAATGTATGGAAAGGCTGTACTGTATATAATCTTCGAAATTGTACATGGTTATATATCATATTTACATTTATAACTATATATATGGAAAGTTCTAGAAAAAAAGGTTCAAATTACCATAAACCAGATGTCTACAGTTTAACAATATACTCACAAGCCATTAATTATCTTGTTGCATCAGTGAGGCAGCGAAGTACTAACCTGGAATACTAACAACATTCTCTTGTGCAATCTGCTATTCCAAAGCCTTGGATTAAATTATATAACAACAAGAAATGCAGTAAAATCAAATCATCGTACATTAATCTCAACACTAAAACGTATCCCCTTACTACAACAGTTTATGCACCACTTCATGATGTCCCTTAAGATACCTGCTTCCCACAGAAATACAGTTTGTCTTCTAACTCTGATCAGGCCATGGTTATCCATGATTTTAGAAAGCCAAAAAATGGATCCCTGACAAGAGTGCTCAGTGGTTCTCAGCAGTGTTTGCAAGAAGTGCACATGCACACACCCACTTCCACAAATCCCCATAGCAATGTCTAGGATCATCACTGGACTGCAAGCAACGCTTACATTGCACAGCTCACGTCACAACAAGTGAGAAACAAGTGACTACGAACAACACCGCATTTGCAAAGCAGAAGTGGCGTGTGGCTGTGTGTTGTCTACTCTTGTTTTCATCTCACTGTGCCTTTCCATCACAGCAAAACACAGCACAAACTGTTTTTTTAAAAGAAATCAAGATACTAACCTGGACTAAACGCATGGTTCAATTTCAGTATAAACACCAGTATACAGTCCTGAAAAAAAGTAACTACAGAGAATGTAGAATTCTCTCACTAGGAAGAAAAGACACTGCTGCTTTTTTATTTTGAACCCTCTTTAAAAAACTGAAGAACCCAACCCAGCCCCCTTTTCCCCTTTTGTCTTTAGCATGCAACTTAGAAGCTAATCAAACACAAGATTTCAAACATCCCTACGGTTAATCATCTTCATACAAGTGCATATAGTACATACATATCTCTTGTAAGCGCCA
Organism: Delichon dasypus; assembly: GCA_037837765.1. Classification (NCBI taxonomy): domain Eukaryota; kingdom Metazoa; phylum Chordata; class Aves; order Passeriformes; family Hirundinidae; genus Delichon; species Delichon dasypus. The sequence continues at coordinate 33,632,618 of JBBAXF010000004.1, forward strand.
TACATATGGGGAAAAAAAAATCACGAGCTAAATGATGTAACAAAATAAATAAGTTTATTCCTGCCTCAACCTTTCCACTGTTGCCTATATTATGAACTAAACAGGAAGTCAATAAAATTAGACAGGTCTTTGGACAAAAATATATGTTAAACTGGCTCAGAGAACAAAATTATTTAGAATAGTCTGCAGATCTCTTATATTCAAACTTCATAAATAGGAAGCACAATTTTAAAAATATCTATATACACTGGCACACATGGCTATGTGCACCAAAACTGGAATTAAGAGCTTAGAAAAAGTGTAGCTATTCAGCAGATCCCCTCATTATTTTTCTTGTGGATATTTAAAGATCCTCCCCCTGACTTCTTTAACGCCTAAAATCAGGAAGAGGCTATAAAAGACAAAGCAGAAGAAAACTAGGAGATAGAAACCTGGGGCAGAGAAGGGGAGGCAGCTGTAAAAAATGCCTCCCAAATTTCTTAGTGTAAGTAATGCAAGAATAACATGTTTCAGGAACTCATGGAGTATCTTTTGGAGTTCTACTATCATGAAGAAATGATGACAGAGGGGAATTAAGAGATGTGTATTTGGACAATTCATTTTACAACAGCAGCATTTACTGAGTCTTCATAAGCTGGCAATTTTTCCTGAGGGCAAAACAATCCTTTTGGTATTCTACTTTCTCCACAGACACAAATCTTTAGTACTGAGCTTGGTGCCTGTGGGAAAAAGGAGCAAGAAAAACAAGCCAAAGACAGGATATCGAAGATAACACTTTGTACCCTATATTTTCATCTGCTTGGTAAAGTCATCTTTCATTCAGCAACATTTAATTTACTTGGTTTGTATAATTATAGCCACAGAAATAAAACTGATTATGTAGCATGTAAACTATGCTGCTGTTATTTTCCTGTTTCGCATGAGTAGCTGTATGAAGTTTAACTTGTAAAAAGATGCAACCAAAATAGTTCCATAGATACATTTTTCCCCTTACCAAAGTGCAGGAAAATGGTGAGAAGAAGAGGAAAAAGGGATGAAGAAGAGAGCAACAGTGTATTTCTGTCTGTGAAGGGGGAGAGAGAAAGAAAAGTCTTTGCAGACACAGAAATGCAGCACTAGAGAGACAAGCACTAATGAGGAAAAACATCTTGCATGCACACTGCGGCAAGGTGAGGTGAGGTGTGAGCTTCAGATGTAAACTGGTTGCTCTTGCGCAGTCAACAGTCTGTACATGGCCGCTGGCATAGTCTTCATGTGGATCTAGAGGAAATAAGCCAAATTAATCAATGTTCCTAAACACGCATAACTCACGTGAAGGACCCAGATAAGGTCATACAAGGCAGAAAAAAAGGTAAAACTTGATAATTTTCATACCCTTATTAAAGCATTGCAGGTGATGATTTTATGAAACAATATTTTTAGTATTGATGAACCATCTAAAATTGTGGACACTTCCTATTTTTAAGGTACAGTTCTTCTAAGGCATAGAACTATGTGCAAATAATGAAAGAAATTATGTGCAGGCTTGTTCTCACTTCAACTTTTTGGATTTGATTAGCAACAGGCCAACAGAGGTAGAACCACAGAATTATGGAACAGTTTGAATTGGAAGGGACCTCTCAAGATCATTTAGTCCAAACTGCCCTGTTGCAGGGATTAATATTTTTCACTGGAACAGGTTGCTTAGAGCCCCATCCAACCTGGCCTTGAACACTTCCACGGATGAGGCATCTACAGCTTCTCCGGGCAATCTGTTCCAGTGGCTCACCAACCTTACCGTGAAGGATTTCTTCCTATGCCTGATCTAAACCTACCCTCTTTCAGTTTAAAACCATTGCAAATTGCTCTGCACTGGAGACCCTGATAAAGCCTCACTCCATTTTTCTTAGAAGATCTCTTTATACATTGAAAGGCTGCTGTCAGGTCTCCCTGGAGCCCTCTCTTCTTCAGGCTCAACAACCGAACCTCCCTCGGCCTTTTCTCACAGGAGAGGTGCTCCAGACTTCTGACCCTTTTCATGGCCTTCATCTGTATCTGCTCAAGCAGGTTCATGCCTTGTTTATGCTGAGGGCCCCAGAACTGCACACAGTACTCCAGGTAGGGTCTCACAAGAGCAGAACACAGAGAGAAAAATCACCTCTCTGTTGGCCACACATGCGGTTTTTGATGCAGCCCAGGATACAGCTGGCTTTGAGGACTGCAAGTGCCCATTCCTGGCTCTTCCAACTTTCTTTCCACCAAGTTCCTCTCTTCAGGGCTGTTCTCAATCCCTTCAGCCCCAGTCTCTACTGATACTGGAGATTGCCCAGACCCAGACGCAGGACCTTGCACTTGGCATTCTTGAACTTCACAAGGGTTACACAGCCTGTTCAGGTCTCTCTAATAGCATCCCTTTCCTTAAGCACCACTGATGTTGATGTCACCTTCAAACTTGCTGAGAGTTAAACTCAATCCCACTATATCACAAATGAAGACATGAAAGACAGAGTGCGCGTCCCAGTACAGTCCCTTGAAGGACACTGCTTGTTACTGGTTTCCACTGGTTGTTACTGGTAACAGCAATGAACTGTGCTATACTGCCTAGGCACATTGCTGCTTCTTACCTCACCAACAGCATTTGAGAGGATGTGAACAATTTTCTCATGGGGTGTTGCTACAACGCTCTGTCCATTGATTTCAATGATCCGATGGCCAACACGCACACCTCCTCGCTCTGCTATACCTCCTCTCATAAGGCTACAGATCTGGAAGGGAGAGGACAAATTTATCATGGGCTGGGTAAGAACAGAGACTTTTGATGACCCATTTTTTGCCTGCAAGCTATGAATCAACATTTAAGTACAGACTTGCAACAACAAATTCTAAGATGCAATCAATCACTGACTCAAAAGCAAAATTTGTTAGTGACAAGTAGGTAATGGATATTCTCTTCCAAGAGCAGAACAAACTGTCAGAAAAGGCCGTTTGTGTTCTATATTACATGTCTTGTAGTTTGGAAATTTATGAGTGCATGAAGGATATGAAGGAATTTAACTATGTTCATTATGCAGATGCCTTACAACAAAATGGATCAAGAAGAGGCTTTTTGAGACCATGCAATGACTTTGTTAAAGACGTGTATGGCGCATTGGCACATGCTGAAAGCAGACTGCTCCATACATTTTTGGTTTTTTAAGCTGAAACAACTCTTTTATTCCTCTGCTTGCCTATAAAGTTGTGAAGTAAGTAGAGACAAAGACAAAAAATAACTCTTATTAACACAACTTTTATTTCTCAAGTCTTAACAAATGCAAAATTCTGCCTGTTGTAAGGGAGAAAATAGCACGTAAATAGTATGATAAAGTATGATAAGAAACTGTGGAAGCTACTTACAATCCCATTCTGCACACTGAAGCCCAACTGGTATCTGAGGTCTGGTCTTCTGATCAAGACTGTGGTCACTGGAGGACATCTAACTATGTTCAGTTTAACCCGGGCCTGGTTTTTCAAACCCTGAAAAAAATTTGAGAGTTAAACATGTAACATGAGCAGAAAAAAAAAAAGGTGTCACAACACTGACATGGGAGCAGCCTTGAATAAATAGATAATTGTATGCATTGTACTAGAATCTGATCACTGAATGCCAGACACAAGCATCAGAATATTCAGTGAGATGAGTGGTAAAACATCCAATTTTTCTTGCCAAAAATCTGGCACATTTGTTTTAGGGAAACTAGATTCCTGTTGCAGTTTCTTCATTTGATACATAATCATGCAATAAAAGGAATATTAAACACGTCTATGAAGCTCACCAAAAAAGTCAATGACTTTTAAATAAGTAGCTAAGTTAGTTACAAAACAGTTACTGCAGTAATGAAATGTACTAAATTCTGTCAAGCAAACAGCAGGTCCTCCTTTTATCATCCTTGTATCAGCAGTGCTCATAATTTCTATTATTCACAGAATCACAAGATGGGTAAGGTTGAAAGGGACCACTCTGGGTCAGCTGGTAAAACCTCCCTGTTCAAGCAGGGTCATCTCAGAGCACATGGCACAGGATTGCATCCATAGGGTTCCTGAGTATCTCCAGTGAGGGACACTCCACAGCCTCCTTGGGCAACCTGTTCCAGTGCACGATCACATACACCAGTTATTTCTTTATATTCTCATGGAATTTCCTGTGTATCAGTTTCTGCCCACTGCTGCTATTGCTCAGCACCCTCAAGAAGAGCTTGGCTCCATCCTCTTGGCCTCCTCCCTTCAGATATTTACAGACATTGAAAAGGCCCTTCTCAGTTCTCACTTCTTGAGGCTGAGCAGGCCCACCTCCCTCAGCCTTTCCTCCTAAGAGAGATGCTCCGGTCCCTTAATCATCTTTGTACTCACTCCTCCCCTGTACCCATTCCAGGAGCTCCATGTCCCTGTTGTACTGAGGAGCCCAGAGCTGGACACAGTGCTCCAGATGTGCCACAGCAGGGCTCAGTAGAGGGGCAGGATCACCTCCCTTGGGCTGCTGGCAGAGCTCTTCCTAGTGCACCCCAGGTCAACATGGGCCTTCTTGGCCACAAGGGCACACTGCTGGCTCATGGACAGCTTGTGTGCACCAGGATGCCCAGGTCCTTCTCCACAGGGCAGATCTCCAGCAGGTCACCCCAGTCTGTGCTGGTGCATGAAGTGATTCCTCCCTAGGTTCAGGATCCTGCATTTGCCCCCGCTAAATGTCAGAAGGTTCCTCTCTGCCCATTTCTCCTGCCTGTTGAGGACCTCCTGAAGGGCTGCACAGCACATGGGTGTTGGCCACTTCTCCCAGCTTGGAGTCATCAATGAACTTGCTTAGGAGGCATCTGCCCCTTCATTGAATATATTGATAAATCACTTAAAAAATACTGCACCAGTATTGAATCCTGAGGGACACAGCTACGGAGAGGCCTTCAACCTGACTCTGTGTCACTGATTATGACCCTCTGGGATCTGCCATTCAGCCAATTCTCTAGCCACCTCATTGCCTACTAATCCAGTCCACACTTCCTGAGCTGAGAGATAAAAGTGTCAAAAACCTTTCAGAAGTGGAACATCCACTGCTCTCCCCTCATCCATCTCAGGTAGCTGTTCTTCTGTAGAAGGCAATTAGTTTAATCAGGCATGATTTACCTTCACTGAATCCATGCTGACTACTGCTGATCACCTTACTGTCATCCACGTGGATAGAGATGGCCTCCAGAACGAGGTGTCCTATCACTTTCCCAGGGATTAAGGTGAGGCTGACTGGACAGTTCTCTGGTTCTCTTTCTAGCCCTTTTTGAAGACTAGGGTGGCATTTACTTTTATCCAGTTCCCAGGCAAGTCTCCAGATTGCCATGGACTTTCAAAAGATCATATCCAGGACCCTTTCTGTGGTGTCTGCCAGCTCTCTCATCACTCAGGACGTATGTAACAGTGCCCATGTATGTGTGGATATTGAGTTTGCCTATGTGTTCTCTAGCACAATCCTATTTGACCAAGCAAAAATATTCCTTTCAACATTCCTTTACACTGATTTCCTGGGTCAGAGATTCCTGAGGGCTGGTCGTGACAACAAACACCAATCCAAAGGCAGTGTTCAGTAATTCTGCCTTGTCTGCGTCTTCTATCATCAGGGTGTCCCCTCCATTTAGTAACAGGTCCATATTATCCTTTGTTTTTCTTCTGTTGTTGATGAATTTGAAGAACCCCATCTTGTTTTCCTTGACATCCTCAGTCAGATTTAACTCAAAATGGGCCTTGGCCTTCCTTGTTTCATCTCTCCTTAGTCTGACAACCTCTCTATATTAATTTCAAGAGGCCTGACCCTGCTTCCATCTCCTGTGTTCTTCCTGCTTATGATTGAGTAATGACAGGATTCTTAATTAATCCATGGAGGTCTCTTGACCCCGTGTCTGACTGCTTGCTCATTGGGATGCATCGTTCTTGAGCTTGGAGGAAGTGATCCTTGAATATCAACCTTTCCTGGAGGACTTCTTCCCTTAGAATTCCATCAGCATCCCTAAAGAGGCTAACATAAGCTTCCCTGAAGCCCATAGTAACAATCTTACTTGTTCACAGGCTCACCTCAATCTTCACACCTTCAGCACGCCCTCTCCTGTTTGTTGGATGAGGTCAAGAAGCACTCTCATTGTCCTAGGTTAGTGTAAGTTGTGCCCAAAGTATGTATTCTATCACCATCTACATGAGCTGTTGAAACTAAGTTGTGCACTGTTTCCCTTGCCCCCTCCCTCCAGACTATCTTCTGTTAATGGCCCATCAGTGCCCTGCTGCATGACTCATAGATAACTCCCTCCAGGAGCTGTCTCTGTTTAATGGGCAATCAAGGACCCATTGCAAGACTCACAGAATGATCTCAGCCCATTGTGAGATGCTCCACCCAGGGGGAGGAGCCAAGCATTCCCACCTGGATATAATCTGGGATTTGGGACAGCACAGGCAGCCTTACCCACTAGGTTCCCAGAGGACAAGAGCTACCAGAGCTTTCTGCGGGAACACTGCTTCAACAAGACTATTTTATCTGGACTGCTACCACCACCACAGAGTATCAGGTTGTATTCTAACTCTGTCAGTGATCTTTTGTTTTATTTAATTTTATTTTACCTTTTTTTTCCCTCTCCTATTAAATTGTTTTTCTGACTTGGAGTCTCTCGCTGGCTTTGCTTTCAAGCCAGCACAATATTTTGGTGCCCAACACGAGGCATGAGGTACAGAGAAAAGTCAGAATTACAATTTTGTATTGAGAGAAAAAAAGACAGCTGTTCACTATGATGTTCAACATGTTTACATATGTCTTATACCTAGCTCTCTACATTTTTCCACACATGGGGCAGTACCTGCCAGTCTTAATGCTCATGTGTAGACCAGGGTATGGTACTAAAATTGATTTATTGGTCTATTATGTCTATTGTATAATAACCTCTGAGGCAATGAGCATCATTCAAAATATATACTCCATTTTGTCTCCTTGTCCCGGTTCAGGATGCTACATCTGGGCTCTCAACAATTGCACCCAGCCCCTGTGGGGAGGGGTAAAGAACGATTTTTTCCAGCCTTTCAGGCCTGGCACAGCAGTTTTTGGAAACATTGAGTTCTCTCTGGGTGCCAAGGACAGCATAATATTGTTGTTAGTTCTGCTTTGTCTTCTCTGCACGGCCCGCACCATGCTTAGAAATCAAACACTACATGGGGTGGTGCAGTGTCTCCTTCAGGAAGAGGGAAAAAGAAACAAATGCAAAGCAACGGCGTCTGTGTCTACACAAACCGTCACAGAGGAGATAGGAACTGCATCTACAGGGACTGTCACAGAGGAGAAAGGAACCAAAAGCAAGGCAGGAATGTCCGTGTCTAACACAGGCTGTCACAGAGGAGAAAGAAACCAAAGGTGCCATCAGCATCTCCACACAAACTGTCACTGAAGCAGAACAACCTAAACCAGTGGCAGTTGCCCCTGTTCAGAAGAAGAAATCAAAGAGCCAATCAGTCCGCATAGTGACTGATGAGGATGTGGCAGGACCTTCGCACCCAGCAGAAGAGACAGAGCCAGAGATCATCACCCGCTCTCTATCCCTGGGTGAACTGCGTGACCTGCGGAGGGAATTCACCCGCCAGACAAACAAGTCCATCCTGACCTGGCTGCTCCGCATCTGGGACACCGCAGCCAATGACACCATTTCAGACGGAACTGAGACAGACAACTGGGATCGCTGTCTCGGGATGTGGTCATTGCCCAGGGGATCGGGAGAACCCAACAAACTCTCAGCCTCTGGCGGCGACTGCTAACAAGTGTGAGGGACAGATACCTTTGTAAAGAAGACCTCCAGGTGCACCAAGGAAAATGGAGCACAATGGAACAAGGTATCCGATGCCTGAGGGAATTGGCTGTGCTGGAGATCATTTCCTCAGAAGACGAGAGATTTCCTAAAAGCCCAGATGATGTCCAGTGCACATCGCAGATGTGGTTGAGATTTGCACGGCTTGGACCAGAGATGTACTCCCGTTACCTGGCAACGCTGCAATGGAGGGAAGGTGAGGACAAGGTGGGCGTCTTGGTCAATAAACTAAGAATTTATGAGGATACTGTCACTGCCCCATTTCATACCCATGTCTCATCTGTGGAAACAAGGCTGGCTGAGCAAGTCTGGAGTTTGATTGAAGGGGGCCATCAGAAACTGAAAAAGGAACTTAAGGAAGAAATTTACCACATCTCGCCAGAACCAACAAGAGTCTCTGCCATTAGGAGCAGGTATCTGCCAGCCAGGGAGAGAGGATACACTCCACAGGGTAACCTCTGGTCTTTTCTTCAGGAGCATGGAGAAGACATGAGGAAGTGGGATGGAAAACCCACCTCCTCCTTAGCAGCCCGGGTACGTGAACTGAAGAGAGAGATGCCTACCACGAAGAGCTTATCTAGAGTCAACACTGCTCCAGTCTCTCAGGCACAGAACTCCAGACCATATAGGAAGGATGATATGACTGATCCTCTTGAAGGGATCTCAGGAACATATATACAGGAAGAGAGCAACGTGTACCATGACCAGGAATAAGGGAGCCCTGCCTCTATCCAGGTAGAGGAAAGGGACAATTGGATGTACTGGACTGTGTGGATCTGATGGCCTGGCACATCTGACTCACAAAAATATACAGCTTTGGTTGACACTGGCACCCAATGTACCCTGATGCCATCAAGGTATGTAGGAACAGAATCCATTTCTGTTTCTGGAGTGACAGGAGGGTCTCAGCAGCTGACTGTATTGGAGGCCGAAGTCAGTTTAACCAGGAATGGGTGGCTAAAACACCCCATTGTGACTGGCCCAGAGGCCCCATGCATCCTCGGCATAGACTGTCTCAAAAATGGATACTTCAAAGATCCAAAAGGATATCGTTGGGCTTTTGGGATAGCTGCTGTAGAGACAGAAGACATCAGACAACTGAATACCTTGCCTGGTCTCTCAGATGACTCCTCTGCTGCGGGACTACTGAGAGTTGAAGAATAACAGGTACCTCATCACCTCAGCAACAGTACACTGTCGGCAATACCACACCGACAGAGACTCTGTGACTCCTATCCATGAGATGATTCGTAAACTGGAGAGCCAAGGGGTGGTCAGCAAGGCTCGTTCACCTTTCAACAGCCCTATATGGCCAGTGTGTAAGTCCAGTCGAGAATGGAGACTGATGGTGGATTACGGTGCTCTGAATGAAGTCACCCCACCACTAAGTGCTGCTGTGCCAGACATGTTGGAGCTTCAGTACAACCTAGAGACCAAGGCAGCAAAGTGGTATGCGACCATTGATATTGCCAATGCCTTCTTCTCCATTCCTTTGGCAGCAGAGTGCAGGGCCCAGTTTGCCTTCACCTGGAAGGGTGTACAGTACACCTGGAACCGACTGCCCCAGGGGTGGAAACACAGCCCCACCATCTGCCATGGACTGATCCAAACTGCACTGGAAAAGGGTGAGGCTCCAGAACATCTACAGTACAATGATGACATCATCATATGGGAGCACACAGCAGAAGTCTTTGAGAAAGGAGAGAAGATTATCCAGATTCTGCTGAAAGCTGGTTTTGCCATTAAGTGAAGTAAGGTTAAGGGACTGGCTCAAGAAATCCAGTTTCTGGGAGTCAAGTGGCAAGATGGATGTCGCCAGATCCCCACAGAAGTAATCAACAAGATCACTGCCATGTCTCCACTGACCAACAAGAAGGAGACACAAGCTTTGATAGGTGCCATAGGCTTTTGGAGAATGCACATTCCCAAGTACAGCCAGATTGTGAGCCCTCTCTACCTGGTCACCCGCAAGAAGAATGATTTCCACTGGGGCCCTGAACAGCAACAAGCCTTTGCCCAGATAAAGCAGGAGATCGCTCATGCAGTTGCCCTTGGCCCAGTCAAGACAGGACCAGAGGTGAAGAACATGCTCTACTCAGCAGCCGGGAACAACGGCCTGTCCTGGAGCCTTTAGCAGAAGGTGCCTGGGGACTCTCGGAGCCGACCACTGGGATTCTGGAGCCGAAGCTACAGAGGATCCAAAGCCAACTACACTCGCACAGAGAAGGAAATCTTGGCCGCCTATGAAGGACTTCAAGTTGCCTCAGAAGTAATTGGCACTGAAACGCAGCTGCTTTTGGCACCCCAACTACTGGTGCTGGGGTGGATGTTCAAGGGAAAGGTTCCTTCCACGCATCACGCCACTGACACCACATGGAGCAAATGGATTGCCCTCATCACACAGCACACCTGTACTGGAAACCCGAATCGCCATGGGATTCTGGAACTTATAACTGGTCCGAAGGTGAGACTTTTGGATTATCTTCTGAAGAAGAAAAGGAACAAGTGACATGTGCCAAGGAAGCCCCATCGTATAACGAGCTACCGGAGACTGAAAGACAACATGCCCTCTTCACTGATGGTTCCTGCCGAATCGTAGGCACTGACCGGAAATGGAAAGCTGTAGAATGGAGCCCCACACGACGAGTCGCACAAGCTACCGAGGGACAAGGTGGATCAAGTCAGGTTGCAGAACTTAAAGCCATCCAGCTGGCTTTGGATATTGCCGAACGAGAGAAGTGGCCAAGACTCTATCTCTACACCAACTCGTGGATGGTAGCTAATGCTCTGTGGGGATGGCTGAATCGCTGGAAAAAGGCCGACTGGCAGCACAGAGGGAAAGCCATCTGGGCCACTGAGATTTGGCAGGATATCGCCGCCCAAGTAGAGGGGCTGACTGTGAAGGTTCGACATGTGGATGCATATGTATTCAAGAGTCGGGCTAATGAAGAGCATCCCAACAATGAGCAGGTGGACAAAGCTGCCAAAGTGAAAGTATCACAGGTGCATCTAGACTGGCAGCACAAAGGAGAAGTATTCCTAGCCCATTGGGCCCATGATGCCTCTGGTCATCAGGGGAGAGATGCAACATACCGATCGGCCTGTGACCGAGGGGTGCACCTTACTATGGACAACATCTCACAGGTCATCCACAACTGTGAGACCTGTGCTGCAATCAAACAGGCCAAGCGGGTAAAGCCTCTGTGGAACGGTGGACGATGGTTGAAATACAGGTATGGGGAAGCCTGGCAGATTGACTACATCACCCTTCCCCAAACCTGCCAGGACAAGTGCTATGTGCTGACTATGGTGGAAGCCACTACTGGATGGTTGGAGACCTACCCTGTGCCTCATGCTACTGCTTGGAATACTATCTTAGGCCTTGAAAAGCAGATCCTGTGGAGACATGGCACCCCTGAAAGAATCAAGTCAGAAAGTCTCTCGCTAGTTTTGCTTTCAAGCCAGCACACCCATTTCTTGTGGGATCCTCCACTATCTGTGTGTGACAGGAACTTGTCACCAGTGTTTTCCAGGAACCTCCTGGATTGTTTTTGCTTTGCTGAGTAGCTTCTCCAGAAGATGTCAGAGTAGGTGAAGTCTCCTACAAGAACCAGAGCCTGTGACTTTGAGGCTGCTTTGAGCTGTCTGTAGAAGGTCTCATCCCCCTTGTTGGGGGTTAAGTTTTCCTGTGGAATTTTTTACCCCCCATAAGTTGCTAGGAGACTAAATACTGACAGTTAAAGGGTGCTTAACCCAGACAAAAGAAGTTGATCACTTAGTTAAGGGGGAGGAAAAAGGGTCCCGGGAGCTGAGGGTGGGGGTTCTTGTTTTTTTCGGCTCTCGGTTTTCCGGGAGGACGGTTGAGCGTCAGGTAGCTGCGTGGATTCCACAGTTAACAGAGGGGTTCAGTCCTGAGAATTCTATCATCTGTTGGAGCACCCAGGAGTTCGGAGGGTTTTTTGCCTGCCCTGCTGGGTTTTAGGTCAGCCCAGGTCCAGCCGCAGCGGCTTTTCCAGCACTGCTCACTTCACCTGCCAGGACACTCCCCTGCCTGCTGGGGACAACCCACCGTTTCCAGCCATCAGCCCCGGAGTTTCCACCGTTTTGGCTTGGTGCTCTCGGCGTGCCAAGAGATCAGACTGCCCGGGACTTGTGAGACAAAGCCCCTCGGGGTTCTCGGTTCTGTTTTACTATTATTGTAATTGCTGTTGTTGTTTGTCTGTCCTGTTATATTTACTAGTAAAGGACTGTTATTCCTTTCCCCATAGCTCTGACTGAAACCTTTTTTTTTCATCTTCCAAATTATAGTAACACGGAGGGAAGGATTGGAATTCCCCATTGCTAGAGAGGCCTGCCTCTCCCTAGCAGATACCTATCTTTTCAAACCAAGACGCCCCTCTTGATCGGGCATCCTGTAGCACACACCCACAACTGTCACCCTTAGCAGTCTGCCCTTTTATCCTAACCCATAAACTATCTACTCACGCATCATCTACCCCAAGACCGAGCTTGATACATTCCAAGTACTCTTCCTCCCTTCCAACTGAGTTATATCATTCATCATAAACTTCTTGCTACTAGAAGGAAATTGAATGAGAAAAATTTATTTTTACTGTCAGGATAGTAAAACACATGTTACCCAGAGTGGCTGTGGAGCATCCAGTCTTGGAGTTATTTAAATCCTAGTGGGCACAGCCTTAAGAAGCCTGCTCTACTTCGAACCAAAATGGTCTAGACCAGCTTCAGGAGTGACTGCCAGACAGAGATTGTGTTCATATGACTCAGTGAAAACAAAAATGTAATAAACCACAAATAAATGCAATCTGACCCCTTTTACAACTTCAAGTACTCAAAGCTCCTGGAGATTGTTAAGAGATATTTTTGAAATGCTTAATTCACACAAAATATTAGCCATAAATCCATACATATGTAAAATCCACATAAAGAATAAAATGCTTTCTAAAAAACACAGCAACCTTCAGCTCACGTAAACATCTGCCAATTCCAGTATCTGCTTCTGAATTCCTTTCACATATGTACAACTGAAATCTAGGTCTCACTGCAATCAAGGTGTCAGACACTGAATTCAAATGATTAATTCTGGAAAGCAGTTCCTGCTGTAGCTAAAGTAGTACACTGAAGTCTCCACATACAGTTTACTGCTGCTGATTCTCTGGAGCTGAGCTACAGACTCAGCAGTTACTTGAGTAAACTGGCATCCTGGCATGATAAACTATCTTGTGGCCTGTTCATTACATCCAGCCTTAAACTGGATGTAATCAACATTGGGTGCAAACCTCACTTCCACACAGTGCTGAGCTCAGCTTGGCTCATTCTTGAAAGTGGCTGCAAGACAATGAATGGGTGTCTGAACACAAAATGTCAAAGCTCATGACTGTGGGAACTGCCTGTACTCCACAGTCAGGAGAAAGGTCTGAACTCTACCTCTTCCATGACTATGGACTCCTCTACTCTGGTGAGGAATTAGCAGTGTACCTCACATACTCAAGGGCCATTCATTTTCTATAGGTAGGTCTTGACAACAACAAAATACACTGTAGAGGACAGGGACTTCTCAACCTGAACTAAGCTGTGGGCATGATGTTTATGGAAAAGCCTAAGGGGGTTTTGCCTCAGTGTTCTAATCCTCTAAGGTAGGATTCCTGCAGAGTACTGGGCATGCCCATTCCTATGAGGAATTTAAGTGCCTAACTTCAGTCATCTTCACTCAGGGTACATGCCCAGAACAGACTTGATATCATCATACTCTTACTTCTCTGATGAATGTGTAAGTTATTAACATGCATTCCTTGGGGGAAAAAAAGTAATGTGGTCCCTAACAAAAATTATTCTAATTTTACAGAAAGTGCATATATTTCAGAAGTGGCTAATCTTCACTAGTATAAACACTGGTAACATAAAGTGATCAGAAACAAACAAACTGCATATTTTGACCACCTTCGTATCTTTATCTAGTTCCTGAGTATACTTCTGATAGTAGCCAACACCAGATGCTTCTGAAAAAAAAGTGGCATAATCCTATTAGAGAATAGCCACAACATATGGAAAGCTTCTTCAAAGCTCCGTCAGTTTGCAATTGGTTTATGGTAAATTAGGAGCAGAGATTACATCCATACTACTGAATTATCTTGTTTGAAGTGCTTGTGACATATGTTTATCCACATATTATCATCTTCTCATAGGAGTCCTTCCAGCATGCTAAGGAAATCTGAAATCTGGAATATTTCTACCACATTTAATAATCTGTGCTTAGATCATTCACATACATACTTGATTCCAAAAGTGCTATATGAATAACTCCGGATATGTGGTTATGAAGATCTGCAAACATACAGATTAAGTTTTCTTTAGAAAGACAAAAAAAAAAAAAAAGGCCGGCAGTTCCTCTGGAAACTGTGGTATCAGTGAAGAGGAGAAAGGCCTGCAGAAGCTGGACACAGCAAAGCTGGTTGGTTCTGATGAGCACAACAAAAACTCCATCTGACTAAGGGAAGTATAACTTATAGTTTTAGAAATAAAAATGATGCAGGATAGGAAACAATCACAAAGAGTCTAAATTTGCATGGAGTTTTGTTTTGATTATGCTGGTACAAAGATATTTAATATGATTTTGTTTTTCTTCCTTTCTTTACAGATGTAAGACTGTTTTTGCCGTATTTTTAGTATGTCACACATGCTAAAAATGGCCATCATTTCTACTCACTAAATCTAAAATTACTGTTTGATGACTTACACATCTATTACTTATCAGAACTCAATATTAACGTTTTGGGAAGTCTGAATGAGAAGTCTTTAGAACAAGCATCTTAGTTCAAGTATTAAGAGATAATCCATGAAGAAAAAAGTTTACTTCGTACTTTTTTTAACTTGGCAAATTTACCTTGTAAATGGAAAATTTATTTTGCAATTTAAAAAAATACAAAGTGAAAGGAAAAAAGGTTTCACAATAGAACTTGTTACCAAAACATTGCCTAAATGAGTAAGTCTAAAAGGGAATGTCTGTATAATGTATCACCAGCATTACATGATGTGTCTGCATGTGATGATCTGTACAGCTAAGCGGGACCATTTAAATAAATAACTAATTTCAATAAATAAATAATAAATAACTAATGTGGTTTGTCCCAAACACTCTCTACTGATTTATCTTTTCTGTACTTTAAACTCCGATGTTCAAATACTTATTCCTTTATATGCTACAGCTGCCCTAGGCACTGTTCAGTTCCAGATCACCTGCAAGCTTTTCACTGTCACATACTTTGCTGACAACTAGAAAAAAGCTCTTCCAATTAAAATATCCCACTTATGCAAGTGAAGAGAAGCAACAAGTAATAGAAAGACTTTGGAATAACTTGGGCACAGATACCATAGGGGTATGTCTTTAAGCCAAAGTTTTAAAGCTTTAAAAATAAGTATAAACAAACAAACAAACAAGCATTTACTCTATTTTAGCCAAATATTAAGAGGAATTTGTCAGTTAGTAAGGCTTATGACAATACTAGGCACCTGTGCTTTCATCTGTGATATAAAATTTCAAGTGTGTACCTGGTAATAACTTCCTTCTGCACAAAATATTCCCTTGCCAAGTTGTGCACAGAAACCTGATACACAAGTAAATAGCACAGCACTCTGGAATGGCACTGGATGTCAATCTGGACTTCATCAAGACTTTTGATGCTGTCTCAAGATAATCTCGTAACCCTCAAGCTCAGGAAGTGGGTGGTGAGGTGGATTGAGAACTGGCTGAATGACAGAGCTCAGAGGGCTGGGATCTGTGTCACACGTCTATTTGGTTATCTGTATCTAGCAGTATCCCCCAAGGTCTATAGTGAGCCCAATCTTAATTTAACTTATCATGGAGCACCACCTGAGGAAGTTCACTCATGACACAAAAGCTGGTAGGAGCAGCTGACACTCAAGTAATGTGCAACCCTTCAGAAGGACCTCGACAAGCAGGAGGGGTGCGCAGAAAGGAACCTTATGAAATTCAACGAGGGCAGATGCAGGATCCTGTACCTGGGGAGGGATAACCCCAGGCCCCAGCACAAGCTGTCCATGAGCCAGCAGTGCGTCCTTGTAGCCAAGAAGGCCCATGTTATCCTGGGGTGCATTAGGAAGAGCTCTGCCAGCAGCCCAAGGGAGGTGATCCTGTCCCTCTACTGAGCCCTGGTGTGGCACTTCTGGAGCACTATGTCCAGCTCTGGGCTCCTCAGGGAAATGGAGCTCCTGGAACAGGCAGGTCCTGTTGAGGGCTATCATTAGGGGACTGGAGCACTTCAGTTACGAAGCAGAGGTTTGACAGTGACCTTAGAGTCTTTTCCAGCCTAAAAAATGCCACAGTTCTGTGAAAGGCTGAGGGAGCTGGCCCTGTTCAGCATCGAGAAGAGACAGCTGAGAGGGGATCTCATCAATATCTATAAGTATCTGAGGAGATGTCAAGAGGATACAGTCAGGCTCTTTTCAGTGGTACTGAGCAACAGGATGAGAGGCAAAGGCACAACACTTGAATACATGAAGTTCCACCTGAACATGAGGAATAATTTCTTTCCTGTGAGGGAGACTGAGCATAGGAATAGATTTTCAGAGAAGCTTTGGAGTCTCCTTCTCTGGAGATACTCAAAAGGCAACAATACAAAATCTTGATTAAGATGCTCTAGTCAACCCTGCTGGAGCAGGAAGGTTGGATTAGATTGCTTTCAGTGGTGCCAACCTTACCCATTCTGTGGTCCTGCATGGAATCAGAAAATTGGTGTAGAATAATTCACGTTTTTTAAGATCATGAAATGGAAAGTGCTATGCAAATATTTGGTATGGATTTACTTCAGAGTTTTATACTTTCTGCTTTTCAATTATGTGTCATCATTTTAAAATGTGTAGCTTCCAGAAACATTTTCCCTACCTTTATAATGCTCTGACATGTTGAGAGTGGTAAACCAACCAAGCTGGTCCCATTGATTGACATGATCTGGTCCCCTATGTTCAGCTTCCCAGACTTCTCTGCTGGTCCTCCATGCATCATGTTGGCTATAATAACTGTAGGCAAAATAGATCCCCATCCAGACTCCACAATCACCACACCTAGGATTTCTCCCTTTTGCTTTTCAATGTAAACCTGTATAGTAGAGAAAAAGTGTTTAAAAAAAGTTTCTTTCACACATATGGAATTAATATCATTCCCCTCCAGTCACAAAACCAAGAAAAATACCTGTCTTCATCTGCAACCTGCCCTCCTAATTCAAAAGCAAAACAAGATAGGGTACATATTTTACTACCTTTCATTTGTATTCAAACATTAAATGATACACAATACAGACTTAGTGCAAAACATCCCTCAGAAGCAATTTCTGTATATAAGCAGAAGAAATTGCAGTGAAGGAAACCCTGGTGCCATGGGCTTTGGTGGACAAAGCTAATTAAGAAAAGATTACAAGATTTTAAAACTTTGCATTGGAAAAACATTACTTAACATGTTCCAATTGCACACTGGTTCATTTTTACTAAGCAAGCTGCAAAGCCTTCTAGCACATAGTTATTTAAAACCTGGAATCAGTCATGTTCCTAAACACTCGTGCTTCTACAAATTTTTTATTGTTTACTGTAATTTTTAAAATTGCATTAATCTGTTAATCTGCTTAAAGTTCACTTTCAAACATGACTAAAAATTGTATGGTAAAAAGAACAGAAACAGATGGTAAATCATTTGACTGCTGATAAATTTGGGGTTCACTGTTTATCTTTGAAAGAGAACCGATGACAGGGTATCCTATTAGGGAGGATATTCTAGACTGAGAAAATTTTAAGAAGTATTAATGGTTTTTTAATTTCTGCCAACACAGGCCTGCAACTGATAAAGAGCAGCTGAATACTTGTGGGGAAAAAGAAAACAAAACAAAACAAAACAAGAGACATACATCTTTGCAATTTTCAGATTTGGAGAAGTGAATCAGATCATCATTGTACATGTCCTGGGTATTCAGCAAGTCACTATATTCCTTCTGGCTAAGGTCTTCAGGGTTGATTCCATTTGCCCTCAGAAATTCTTGGTAGGCCACACTAAATGCTTGACCTATGGACTGTGCAATCAGCTGCGCCTGTAGCAGTTTCCAGAGAAGGGAAAAGAAAAAAGTGAAACATTCTGATAATCATGTCCACTGACACTTTCTGTTACAATCACACTGTAAAATGGATCATCAGGTTGATGAACCTACAAGTTACCACAATCCAGTCTAAAAAATATTTGGGCCTTATATATTAGTTTTAAATGTCAACACATTCAGCTCTGTCATGAATCTAGCTCAGTAATCAATTATAAATTACAAATACGAGACAAAAAAGACATCCTTTCACAGGAAAGAACTGCTAATATAAGTGTAAAGGTAGATCCACTGCAGTGACTGTGGTCTGCACCTACAATTCTTCCCACACAAGCTGCTCCCAGATGGCCACCCCTTCCAGCAGAAGCAGTATCATTCTCTGACAACCCAGCAGTGAAAATGAAAATGTCTACTAGGAAAAACACAACCACATTTAAAAGGGCATTTCCAACTTTTCTTACTGTCCTTCATTGATAGTGACTACTCCTATCTCAGCCTCAGACAAAAAAGGAAAAAAGCAGCAACTAGTGACCAGATCAAGCCTTTGAAGTAATTGCAAAAGGTCATATGCATCTCTTTCTTCACCTTGCTACCACCTTCAGCCTCTATCCCCTACACTCATTTCACTCCTTCCAACCTGCACGATCCTGCCAGTTCTTTGTCTTTTTCCTACTCATTCTGTCCTTTGTAGGCACTCTCTTGCACTGGCAGCCTCTCACAGTTTTGTCTGCACCCAAAGCCACCAAATACACTACTTGTTACACTGCACTGCTCACACTGTGAGCTGTTTTACTTCTGCAGCTATGGGAGAGAAACCAGGCAGATGCGAGGGAAGGTTTGTGCCAAGCAAGGCCAGAGGGATGCCTGCTTTTGACACAGTAATCGTGGTAAGGGAAGTAACAGGCAGGAGAGGAAAGCACAGCATGGTGCAGAGTACTGTTGTGTATAGGTGGAGTGATTAATGCAATGAGAACTGTGTAGTCCACAGGATGTGGCTGTGATGTGCACTGAAACACAGTGCTGGCTGTGGCAAAGGCAGGGAAGAGAAATGGAGAGCTCCACACTGACAATGGAGGCCTGGCAGAGTGCTGGTAATAAATGAATGCTACTTGGGTGTACTTTTACACAGTCTGTTGGCCATATTAAACCCCAGTTTGGTCCCTAATAAAAGAAAGATTACCGACACTGAAATAAAAATTTTATTGTATCTTAAAATAGTATGTATTGTATCAGCACTAAACCTGCTGATGAAAACAGCATGATTGCTGGTGCTGAAAAGACCAATATGTAGACTGGTAGTATATTACAAAGCTAGGATCAAGCTAATTTTGACTGCAAAAACAAGACAGCAAGAAAATGGGAAAACTGCACCTCCCTAACTCAGTAGCCTAAGTGAAGAGTGCAGATCTTACATTCATACACATGTGTCTTCACTCCAGGAAGAGATCCCACTTAGACACCTGGCATTTGGACACATCACTAATGTTCAACTCATTTAAAGGTACACCTCCAAATACAGTTGAAAATCTGGTGCTGTCCTCCTTAGACAAAGACTCATCCAAGCAGAGACATGTTGTGGCCAACACCCATTTGCAGGCTTACAGCTTCTGTTTCACTTACTGTGTAGATTCTGTCAAGTACCCAGCTGTCCCAGAAGAAAAAAAGACAAGTTTTATAATATAAACAGGTCATATTGCTTCACTGGAGATGCAAAATCTTTGAAGCTGCCATTTTCTTGCTGTTAACAAGGTGCTACAGTGGTTCTGTTCTGACTGTTAGTCACTTCAGTATTTGAGATAAATCTTGCAAGTTACATGTGAGCTATATACCATGACTAAGGAGAGTTGATATAATCTGCAGTTTCTCAGCACATTTTCCCCATCAATGAGCAATGCTTTTATTGGCTCTACGGGCATTTTACAGGCCTATTGGATCTACAGGCAAAGAGAGGATCACACATGACACAAATACAGGCTGATCCAAACAAACCATAAATTGGGAACCTCAAATCTTAGCTAGCCGAAGTGTTTACAGCACCCTAGGAAACAGATCTGGGAAGTACGGATCATGCAAGGTGTTATACCACCCCATGGTGAAGGAAAATAAGCTCCAGACTCTGGCACCTGACAGTTTGATTTCTGTTTTTTCAACTGGCCAGTAGAAGAGCAAGAGTGTCCAAACTTGTGACTAGAAACACAGGAACAGAAGCCTCAAAATGGGTAACGTCAAATGATATTAAGCAAAAAATACATTGGCTACTCTGTTTAAACACCAGATTCTTAAAAGGCTTTATATATTATTTTGTGGAAATAATCCACAAATTATTTGGAATCTGGAAAATAATCTTGAAATAATCCAGAATTTTTATACTCTGCCAATTAAGATTACTTTTATCAATGTTTGTCCTTACTTTTTAACCCCAGAAGTGGGTCACATATCTACATTCATGTGCAATCAGATAATATATTCTTACATTGGTTGAGAAGAGATTATATAAAATAAAATCATTACATAAAGTCAGCTCCTTATTCAAGACAACCTTCCCATCTCAAAGTCCTTTCTGTTCACTGTAGATTGGAAAACGTGAGTATTTTATAAGAAACCAATATTTACACTTACTTCTCTTGACTATGTTAGTTTCCCGAATAATTAGGGCTAACTTGACTATGATCCTGAAAACTACTTATATAATCACTTTAATCTGGTACGTTTGATTTTACTTTTCAGTTGCTGAAAGTTACTTTTTAAAAGTGCATAAGATCAGCAAGTTATACACACTGATTGTGAAGACAGGAGATCAAGTCCTGTGCAAGATAACAGTCTAGTGCAAAGTAACTTAACTACACCATAGATTAAAATTTAGTCATTTGTGTCTCTATACATATTTCAGAATTTGCTGGCTTTTTGATATGATGACAGCAACTACAGTCCCAACAAACCTCCTGAAAAAACAAAAATCACCTTTCTGGTGTGTATCAGTGACCGATTCTCAATGCAAGACTTGCGATTAGAATTTCCCTATGAATAAAAGCACCTCTGATAGACCTTCCTTCTCTTACTCAAAATCTGAGCCGGTATTTGTAACCTGCAGCAACTGGACCCTCCTATCACTGTTACTGGAAGGCATTCACGAAGCTTTAAAACAGTAAGCATTTACATAAACACCAATCTCCTGTGACATGTCCAAACATACAAATGGCAGGCAAGTTCCTCTGCTTAGATGAAATATTGGTTGCAGTTGAAAAGCAAACAGGACCACTCACAATGGACTTTGGGCCTTTTAAAATATGCCCACTTTTCTACTCTTAGAAAATTATGAGACAATGTAATTCCTTACATCCTCAGATTCAAAGACATGACAAATCATTTTGTACTGCCTCTTTCCGTCTTGAGAGGGGTGAGATGCTTCCACATTATCCTGGGAATTAGAGCGTGGCATTCGCCTACGAGCCATCAAAACAACTATATTTCCTATATCAGCAATGTAAGAAATGGTCCGCAGGGGATGATCCATCATGGTTTCCTGGGGAATAAGAAAATCAACATAAGCAGCTGCTTCAAATAAGTTCTTATTGCACATCTAGTATTATCAAAAGACACAGATAGCTCTAAGACCTCTACTAAGTGAAGTCGGTAATACCCTTCATGCATGAAGGGAGACACCAATAGAAACCAAGAGCTTCACTTTCCAAAAATAAAACAGAGAGAAAGTTTTACAGTTTTTTTTTTCCTGTGGAAAAGCACATCAAGACCAAAACTGCAGAACCTGCATATGCTGGGCATGTACGTGTAGAAGACTATGAACAAATTATTGCAGCTAAACGTTTTGGGCTACTCTAGGCACAATCAATACTTGATGCAGCACGGCTCAGAGGATATAAGCTGACTGCAACTATCTTACCCACAAATTCTAAATATTTCTACAGTCAGACACACCAGAATAAGTGCCTATATGACATGGCTCTTGACCATGGATTTCTGACTAGAGGGGAATACAAGAGCCAGCACACTTTAAAGACAAATTTTAACATCTAGGTCAAAGTCTATTCCAGTAGTATACTCCAAGAATATTGACAAAGGTGTCTATGTCTATACCTGTGTGTCTGCATTCAGTACTTTAATTCTCTGTGTAGAAATGAAGAGATCCACTTCAGTCATGGGTTGAGATTCACCTTCTGGAGCCTGCAAATACACAGATTAGAGTCAAACAAACACATTAGGTAACATACTTACTAAAAATGATGTTAGTTCACGTACAGGGGTGCACTAAGACACAGTCACCAGAACAGCAGTGCAGGATAGAGTATTAGACTGCAGAAGCAAAAGGTAAACACAAAGATGTGGAAACTATACCATATATGTGAAAGCAAATTGGGTATTGTTTCAAAAAAAAGTTAACTTCATAAAAGCTTGCCTGCGATTTTTTCCTGATTCAGTGAAATTATACCTGACTGCAAAAAGAACTATAAGGATTTCTTGAAAATCAATATGATTTTACCATTTTCTGCATACTATGAATCCCACTTCATATAAAGTTTTCATACAAGCCGTAGAAAGGCCTAACAGCATCTCCTGCCTGAGGAATTTCTATTTGGACTAGCAGTGGCTGCAAAGACCAATGGAAAAACCTGTACCACAGGAGGTACTGTTTGAGTTATTCGTAATGCAGTTCTGGCAAGAAGACCTTCACAGTCAGACAACATATTTTTCAAGCAGTAATCCACTTTAGAAATCATATTTTGTTAATAGAAAGCAAAATTTGTAATAATTTTAAAATTACATTTGTTAAAAGGTAACTGAAAGCTCCACAAACAAAACTTATAACAAAAATGAGTCAGTCTCAGTGTATTACTGTATGTAGAGACATAAACTTTTTTTTGCATCCAGCAATTTGACATCTCTGTGAGTCAAATAAAACACTCTTACATAAAGATAAAATAAAAAGAATAGTAAAGAAAAACAAACAACGCCCCCCCCAACACTTCATTTTAATCCATCATTTTACAAAGTTTAAACCTTTGCCATGTCAGTCCTGATTCTTTAATATGCATTTTGAGTACTGCCTGTAACCATTTGATAAATCCAATCTTTCATCTATTTCTAACATGAAATGGCTAATGATAAGCAACAAAAAATAGCCGATCAGGCAACTGATTTCCAAGATATGTCAACTTGTATGGTAGCTCAGAAATAAATCTGAAAAAACCTTGCTGGATGCAGAAAATAAAACCACAAAATAAAAAGAAAAGGAAAAAACCTCCCAGGAAACAAAAGAACAAGCATAACATCAAGCTGATGGAGTTTGTACTGCACCTTCTTCCTGCTTTTGGCTAATTTCTGGGCCATCTGCTTAGCATGGAACAAATAGAGACAGGAGAACAGTTAGAGAAGAACTTACAGAGACTCCAAGTTAAGCAGGAATCTACAAATTAATGTCAGGGCTCACAGACTACTAGCCGGTCTAAATTAGTCCCTGCTTAGATCAATTTCCTTTTTTTGTTTTTAGCTTAACAATTATAAAATTTCATGTTTAGCTCAACTAATTTCAGAAATGAAAAGAAACAGCACCAAAGAGTCAGGAAGAACACAAAAGAATTTTTTTTTTCATTTAAAATGATACTTGCAACAAAGTTACTTTGTATGTAATTGTTTTTGAGGTTTGGTGGGGAGAGGGTGGTTTAGGACACAGAACAGAACTTCCTCTCACTTGCAGCAGTGTAAACCATGACGCTATTTCTTTTGAAGGCACACCAATATAAAAGGTGTGAGAAAAAAAATTTATGCTTTATTATTATAGCTTTTTCAGATCTCAATAGACTTCAAAAAATCGCCTCCCTAATGCTATGCTACTACTTCCTGGAAAAATAAAATTACAGAAGGTAACCGTCATCCTAATTTTCTCTTCTTTCTGGGCAAATAAATCCGTACCAAAGTTCACACAATGTCTCTGGTCACCAAATTTTCCTGTGACACCTATACAAAAATATGTCCACACTATTTTTTCAAGCAAGCAGTGGAGCATATATTTCAGGTCCAGAAACACATTAAAAGAGGTTTCTACTAACAATCCAAACATAATTTTTACAGTACTGCAATCGCAAATTCAAACCAATAGTGAACTGAACTTTAAATATCTGCTCACTGAAAGAATGCATACTCACTCACCAGGCTGGCAAGTTAACCCTTGCAACAATAACAGCCTCTTTGCTATTTAAATTTACAGGTGTGCTTGTGGTGAGGAGGCTTATAGTTACAAGCTCCCTACAAATTTAGCACTAACTACTTTTACGAAGAGCAAACAGGAGGCTTGAATCACAAGATACATCAAACATTTTATACTGATGCTCACAACTTAAATCTGTCAGGTTTTGTCTAAACAAATCTGAAACAGCTACTTAAAAGTTGAGGCCACACTTCTTATTTACAAATAGAAACATTCTCAAACTAGCTTTTAGTCACCTTTGGCAGATGAAGAAGTATTTTATAGCCTGACAGGTTATTTTGCAACAGATTGCAAACTACTGCAAAAGCAATTAAAACTGCCTTACATGGCAGGCTCTTCATTACATTACTCTCAATTTAAATTAATACTCAGAAATAATATACTTATCTTGAGTAACAGCTGCCTGTCACACAATGGGCAAGGAGGAGACACGCCTGAGATAGAGCATTTAGATTGCTTTCCAAAATCAAGCTTTTCTTTCTCACCCTTCCCAAACTTTAGAATGACGGACCACCCAAAAGAAGAAAAGCACAGGCCAAAATGAAGAAGAAGGGGAAAAAAATCCTTAAGCTACATCTTTACAATGTAGAATCAACAATTTATAAAAATACATTTACTGAAAATACTGTTCTTCAAATGGAAGCATATTGAAGAACCACTTGCAAATATTTCATAAAAGCAAGGCAATGATATGGGACAAGCACTTTTACTAAGAGATTTAACACTGCACAGAAATGTCACAAAAGAAGTTATGGTCCATGAACAACAAAAAAAATTAGGATAATTCTATGCAAGATGCTTTATTAGACAAACCCTCTTAATCATCACATTATTTTGCTAACTCAAAGGCTCCTTCTGTATTCCTAGAAGAAAAAAACAAATGGAAAATACCTAATCTATACAAGTTTGTTTGTTTTTTTTTTTAACATACAGATTTCAGGATTTTCATTTTATGTAAATGCAATGTATTTATTTAGATAGATGCAACTTCCAAAATTACAAAACGTTAAAGCCCAACAAGCTTCTGCTTTTGCTATGGAGAGGTCTTAAGTTTATCCAATCCATTTAGTCACAACAAAAAATGTTCTGCAACTCAGTGAGCATTGAGAGGACACTGAGTGTGTGAAAATGTATGAAATACTAAACTAAAGATAGAGCCCATATATGGGTATTAAGTTACACTCAGAAATTAAACCAGGTGTTAACTAGAAATGTTCAAACCTGCACATAGCATGCTAAAAGTGCCTCCTAATGAAATATTCCTAACTACGTTTGATAAACACCTTCAAAGCAGTGTATCTGTTTTAATTCAGCTGGACTTCACAGAGGTGAAGGCCAAGCAAGAAAACACCCAACTCTTGTACCTTTAACTGCTTCTTTAGAGAAGAAGCATGGAGAATCGTTTTCAAAGTCTGTCCACATTCCAAATGGATGAATATGTGGTCTGAAGGCTCTGCTAAAAGGAAGCACTTTAGGAATTAATAATTCGAAAGGTGTACTTATTTGAAGGTATAAATAGGAGAGCTTAAAAATAGCCCTTTTTAGTACTCAGCTTCAAGTCTGTGTATTTTAAAAGCTCACTCTTAATTCATAAGCCTTGTTTTCTTCAACAATGGAGAAATGGTTGACATGCAACAAGCATGGCACCCTGTAAATAAACATGAGTAGGGCACAACCTTCATCATCACTGTGAAAGCCATAATTGACACATGTTGGATATAGAATATCTGATGCAGTGATGAATCTGGCAGCAGGAAGTCCACCTGTCATAATGATTTTCTCTCTGAAAATGTTTAGTTTTAATGGCAACCAGCAACAAAACCAGTGAAAGTGAACCCTAATAAGCCAAAGAGCCTAAGGTGCAGGGGGCTTGCCTGAAATTAGAAGCAGAATGCAGTAACTGTCCAAGAAGTATTTAGAGGTATGGCGTACAATATAATACAACCCAATAATTTTGTGAAATACACCAGGTTTCAGAAAATTAAATATACCAGCTAGGGTTTTACCAGGTCAAAACACGTAATCACTTGGGCCTCAAGCCTGAGACAAATATACTATAAGGATATACATACCTGCTGATTTAGACAGGTGCACAAAGTATGGGGTTTATGAATGAAATGCATTAAAGAGATTTCTTCTGTTTTGACACACAGAAATGCTGAGCCATAACAGAATCCTCAGAATGGTATTTTATTAAAAGATTTCTACAAAATACATTTAGTATGAGAGAAAGATTCTACACTCTTACACCTCATAGGCCCAGTTTGAATCAATTGTTTCATTTTTGTCCACCATATCCGTGCAATCTTTTTCTAATGTGCATTCCTACACAAGCTTTACCTTCTAAGTGCAAACTCCCTGTGCAGTCCCAGGTTCAAGTTCCACACCTGATACTTATTTCCTGTGATAGCTGATGCAAGATCCAACCTCACCAAAGCCCTTGTTTCTCTCCCTTCTCTTCCTTTTACCTTTCGTTTCCCATTCAGTCAATTCAGACAAGCTTTCTAACACACAGCCAAGCACCAGGAAGGAACACAAAGAGACTACTAAACACAAGGGCACAGCCTGATTTGCCCAGAGCAGGAAAAAACCCCAGACTCTATAAGGAAAACTCTTCACTGAAAGTTTGTGGAGAACTCACCAATACCTGCCATTGTTGAAAAAGCTGTGGGAAATATATTTTTTAAGCATGTCACTTAATCCAGAGTCTCCAATGAACAAA
This sequence comes from Delichon dasypus, assembly GCA_037837765.1. Classification (NCBI taxonomy): domain Eukaryota; kingdom Metazoa; phylum Chordata; class Aves; order Passeriformes; family Hirundinidae; genus Delichon; species Delichon dasypus. Next base: position 33,659,510 of record JBBAXF010000004.1, read on the forward strand.
GATAAAGCACTCTTTTGCCAAAGGCTCATTAGTTCAAGTTAGTGAAGGCTTCTACAGAGACGGTGGAGGATAATCTCTAACAGGAAGCCTACATTCCTGCCTTTTCTAAAGCATGCATGTTAACAATTTTCAGACACAAGGTTACAAGAACTTTTTCATTTGAACACCAGCAAAATTACAATTTTTGGAAGTTGTCTCTAGGGCTCTATTTGGAGCTTCTGTGTCAAGGTTACCTACAGAGACTAAACTGAACACCTGCCATGGAAAGCATAGGAAGGAATAACAAGAGTAGGAATAATCAGCTGACTTTAACAGACAATACTATTGGTCTTGCTGATAACCTTGTCTCCTCTTTCTCCCTCTTTTATACATTTGCACACCAAATCTGAGTTGGAACCCAAAATAAAATATACAAAAGAAAAATACACTGATATTAAACTAAGAAAAATTCCCAAAGTAGGTTGTGTTGATTAGGTGAATCAGCAGGAGAAGCTCTGTGCCTACTAGCAAATCATGTATGGGTAGTGGGAATACTGCAGCACCCTGTTCAACTGTGCAATACTTCATTCGCATACCTTAATTTCAGCTGACAATGTCATAATTGTAACTTACATTCCCACTGCTGGGAATGGCCTTTACAGAAATCAGTTGGCATTTCTCTTCTGAAACAACATTCCTTGGATTCGAGGACAATTTTTTCCCCACACTTCTCTGTACCATAACAGGGGTTTTTTTTTGTTTTGTTTTTTTCTCTTCAATCTCTTCAATCAGCTCACAGCTGTTATGCATGGAGAAACAAGAATCCACAACAGGGTCAAAAATAACTGCAGTCATTACTGCAGCAGCAGTTCCACTGAGTGCCAAGCCGGAAGCAGCTGCAATACTAACTAGTTATTTCCTTAACCTGTTTTCCCTCCACACCCAGATAATATATAACTACGACCATCATTCACTTCAGATTCTGGCCTAGTGTACATGGCACAAATATTACCAAAAGGAATTTAAATTACCTGGTCAACCCTTTATCCATCTTGCTCCAAAAGCAGCATTAAATATATGATTTAATTTGCAGAAGGAAAAGTGAGGCCCTTTTCACTCTGAAACTACAGATAACCTCACCTGAAAAAATTACTGCACAAGAAAAAAGTTCATACCCACTATCATAAAGCAGTCATACAAGAAGGAGCAGGAATTACTCCTCACCTTGATCCTGCTGACAGCTTCCTGAGCCTGCATCATTCTCACATTCTTGGATGGAGTTTTATCAGAAAGGAGATGAGTTGAACCAAGGTAATTGGCAGCAAAAATGATTCCATCAATTAAGTCTTCAGGATCACAAGGTCCAGGAACTGTAACATAGGAAAGCCATCTCTGAAGACAATCATGGTGAAATGCAGCAAACCAGGAGAACTCTAACAACTTGAGGCTGCGCCTGACAGCTGCAAATCCTCCTCTGAAATGCTTCAGTTTATCATGACAAAAAGGCAACCAGTACTTTCAAAGGCACAAAACATCAGACAAATTATATCAAAAATTGTGGTGGGTTGACCCTGCCCACCAAAGACCTTCTACCACTCCCCTCCTCAGAAGGGCAAGGGAGACAAAATACAATAAAAGTCTCATGGGGCAAGATAAGAACAAGGAGAGATCACTCAACATTTACTGTCATGGACAAAACAGACTCCACTTGTGGAAACTTGTTCAATCTATTACTGATGAAGTCAGAGTAGAATAATAAAAAATGAAAAGAGATACACCAACACCTTCCCCCCATCCCTTCCTTCTTCCTGGACTCACTTTTACTCTCAGTTTTTTCTATCTGCTGCACCCAGAAGCACAGGGGAATGGGGGCTGTGGTTAGTTCTTTCTGATGCTCCTTCATCATGGGGAAGAGGCCTCACATTCTTCCTCTGTTCCAGAATGGGATACCTCCCACAGCAGACAATCCTTCAGAACAGACTGCTCTGGTGGGGGTTCCCTATGGGACCACAAGTCCTGCCAACAAATCTGCTCCAGGTGGGCTTCTCTCTGCACTGGGCCACATATCCTGCAAGGAGCCTGCTCCAGCCTGGGATTTCCATGGGGTCACAGCCTGCTTTTTTGGCTATCCACATGATCTGTCATGAGGTGCTACAGGGGCTGCTTGTGGGTTTGTCTTCCACTGTGGACCTCCTGGAAACACATACAGTCCTTTCTACTCCACTGACCTGGTCTTCAGAGATCTTTTTTTAACACATTCCCCGCCCTTTATTCTCTGACTGCAGTTGCTGTGGTCAGTCTTCTCCCTCTTCTTAAACATAATTCCCAGAAGCGCTATCACTGTCACTGATGGGCTCAGCCCTGGCCAGTAGTGGGTCAGTCTTGGAGCCAGCTGGTGCTGACCCCATTGGACTGGCAGGAAGCTTTCAGCAGCTTCTCACAGAGGACACCCTTGTAGCCAACCCCACTACCAAAACCTTGCTACGCAAACCCAGTACAACATCTCTCCAGCAAAAGCTGCAATTGTTAATCCAGTCTGTTTCTCACAACAGCTCTTTCTTTTGTGAAGCAGGGATCAGCTTGGAGCAAAATAAGCTGTGATTTTTCACTGTGATAAAGGGACAGATGCAGTTACTCAGCTTGCTCCTCATCCACCAAAAACAGCCTTGCAATTCTGAGACCAACAGTCACAAGCAGAAGAGAGGTGCAGTTTCATAGCAGCCATCAGCCTCTTTCTTGCTTATGCATTAACCACAGTTGGTGCAACAGGCTGAACAACCTCCCTGGGATTGCTCTACACATATCACACATCTCAATATTTTTATACCACAGAACTTAAAAAATAGTAGTCTTAATAAAGATACGGGGTAAAGTACTGAGTTAAATAAAAATGTTATTAAATACACAGAGCATGGGCTCTCTTGATGGCAAAGCAACTCCCTTAGTCCTTAGATCCTCAGAGATCCAACACCCATCAACTTCTGTGGAAAGTGACACGGTGTACAGTGTTCATTACAAAGCAATGCAAATCCTTACAAAGCAGCACTAACGATTTGTAAGACTCTTGGTGTTTGGCAGCTTTATGTAAAAATCTTATACATGAAAATATTTTATTTTGATACAATGTCAAAACTGTCATGATCCAAAAGGGAGGCTTGGTTAACCTAAGAAACCTCCCATCCTTAGAAAGAAAAATAATTGTTGTTCAAGACAAGTTAGAATAAAAATCATACTAAAGAATGCTCATGGTAAAAATGTTCACATTTTATCACAAAACACCCATGTTTACGTTTGTCTTTCTTTTTTGATCTAAAAACAATCAAGGAGTGTCTTGAACTATAAGGTGATGGGGTTTCAAGTTTCAAATTACTCAGGATGCCAATTTTGTTCTAATGATAACGTATGAGACTAAGAACTTCTCAGAATGAGATGGGTAGTTTTGGTCTCAAGGAAAGGCAAGTCAATATTACGATTAAAATAACAAAGATCTGGAGATAAATATCACACTGAAACTATACATACAGACAGAAGCACATGTATTTTAAGCAGGATTCTTTTTTTTATCATTTCTTTAAATACAAAAATTTATCACTAGCAATTTTAAGATGCTCATCTCCAGTGTGCAGTTTGCTCAGGCAGTATGTATCTGAAAAATTCTCAAAATGAACGAGTCACTGCCAAACACATGACCAAAAGAAACTGAGCTATTTCCTTAGGGAAATTCATGCATCTGGAAGTACTACATATTTATACAGAAATCACGCAGCATTTTAAGTGTTGCTATTTATTACTCTACACATGAAGGCCTTTTCACCACTTCCACTACTTTACTATAAAGTGATGCAAAACCCTTTATAGTACAATTTCTGATCAAAATGAGAAAAAAAAAAGAGCAAAGATGTAAGACTTCAAGAAACTGGCATATTCAGCTATTACACTCCAAAAAGGTACATGCTCCAATTGCATCAGAGGTGAACATACAGATAGCACTGCTTTTTAGAATACCTTCTCCTTTTATTATCTCTGACAACAAAACTATTACCTCAATGAAAGCATAGCATAGGTGCTAGCAATTTTTTTTTCCCTGGACTGCTGGTGCATAAAAATGGAACATACATAATTTTAAGGAATTTTGTGCTGGACAGTGAACCAAAAAAATTTTAGTTTACAATTTTTTTTTCCTAAGGTGGAGATAATTATTTTTTAAAGCCCTTGATAGACAGGACTATCAATAGGAGATGAATTTAAATTCTAAGAGAGAGCCTTCACTGTTGCAAAATTGCAATGCTTAGCTACAGACTAACTGACATTCTGGCCAGAGACTCCAAAAGAGGCAGCTTATACTCTGAAGACTAAAACAATGATCAATTTGCAGTCTAAAGAAATTGATCACATAATCAATTAAACAGAGCACACTGTAAAGCAATCCAAGGAGTGACAAGGAAGTCCAAATAAAGTATCACATCAACTATATTTCTAAAATTTGATCAAGCACGTGGAACAACCACTCTGGGAAAAGTAAAAACAAAACAAAACAAACAACCCCCCCCCCCTATTTTTTTTCTGCTTCTGTCATAACTACACACAACTTGTGTTCTTCCTGCAGTATACACAGGATGAAGACATACAAAAGGTAACAGCAGTTCACGAGGCAGGTAACTTGCTTTTTCACGTTATTCTAAAAAAAATCAGCACTACTAAAACCTTAACTCTGAGATGGGAAGCAGTATTTAATTAAGACTCAAGTAACTATTAAGCAACACAAATTTTCACTAGTAGGCCTGCCAATAAACCCAACAGAGATTAGACGGAGCCTGCCAATTGAAATCAATGCTGTTCAGAGCACTACAGTCTTGCTTAGTCTGTTTTCCTTGTCCACATACATTCGTATATGTTGTTGCCCTGGTTTGAAAGACAGGTGCCTGCTAAGGAAGGCATGGTATCTCCGCCGTTCGGAGAGAAACCCGGCCAAATAAGAGAAGCGCCACCAGATGCCTGAGCTTGGCCACTTCTTAGTTTTTCTTAAGTACCCAGTAGTTAGTGTTTCTCAGCAACTTATGGGAAAAATTCTATAGGTAAGAAGGAACAAAAGAAAAGAAACCTAACTGCCAACAGTTGTATAAATACCATAAAGAAAGCAGTGTTTAAAGTGATTTTCAGGAAAAAAACCAGCACAACTGATACAGAAACTATGAACGGAACACTAAGAAATTGAAAGTTCCATGTTTCCAAACTTCTGAAAGAGCACAGTAGGATTTAGCTCAGGTTTTAAATTAGACACAATTTAATCTAAATCAGTACACTCAATCCTAGTAGCTTTTCTATACAGCAAACAAAAGCAAAATTTTATACATTACAAATACAGGTGTTTTTTGATATGAAAAAAAGGTTTAGAAAATGTAGAATTATCTTACCTTCAACATATGTTGGAAATGAAGCCAAGCTTTTTCTGGACTGTAATTAAGACAAAAAGGATTTCAAACAGAACGCAGCATGCACAAATATCCATTAAAATTTCTCCATGCAAAAAACCTCCAAACTTAAATCAGCCATAATTATTAGTAAAGGTAGAACACCACTCATTATTATTTATATTTAGTATTTTCAAAATCTAAGCACCTACTAGATTAAATTCAATGCATTCCATTTGTGTCTGTCTAGCTGACAATATGGTAAGACCAGAATTCACAGATTTGTTGGTCTTCAGTAATGCATTGATTATCCACCAAATGGTGCTCTGCTTTTGATAATATGCAGGAAATACGAAATATGCAGAAATATGCAGGAAAGTACATAATACCTCAAAGACACTGGATCTTCCAACTACAAATTAATGCATATAGGAATACAAAATTTGCACTTTACTGTTATAATTCATGACTGAAACCATCATTAACAAAATACAGTTATTCATTAGTAATGGTTTTAGATGTATTCCTCACATTAACAGAGCCTACAAAATGCTTTCTAGATTTTAACAAGTTAGGGAGCAGCCTCTATTTTGTGGATAACTGGATCCACCGTGACCTCACCACCCACTATGCTTACACCGTACTGAGCACAAAACCACATCTAGTAGCACCAATTACACAAACAGAGAAGGAATAAATAGAATCTCGACTTGTGCACGTAAATACACACACTGAAGTAATACCATATATCCTACTGTCATTTTCTGTGAAAGACTATGAGACTAACCCTGTCTGAAGGCTACAACTTCCAGTGAGATTCACCACTTTGTTTAATCAATAATGTAAACCACATATAAAAATTTATCAAACAAAACTGTGTGTGGCACTATACAATTCCTAATGGATATATTGATATACCTGCTGCTATCACAGGCATGTAAGTGGATAGTTAATTAATCTATAATTGATTGTACTAGGAGTAACTCCTCTGATTACTGCTTAATATAATTCTATTAAAAGAAAATCTATACAAATTATCAGAATAATGCATAAAATTTTCAATTTCAGTATATTTCTAGATGGTATACACATGAATACATGCCGAATTATTTTTCTTTATGACAGGCAACTTACCAGCATCTGTGTACTAGTGGAAAAACCAGGTAAAACTAGGAGACAGTTATGTAACAGGTGGACTGACTTAGCCCCAAGGAGTCTTTTCCTTTATACTATATGGAAAATTGATATAACAAATAGTATTTTTAACCAACAATGCATGTCTTGCTATAAAATAAAATTCATTAATTAAAACCAAAAGGCATGTGACACAGACAGCTGAGAGTGGGCAGGATATAAGTTCTTTTCACTCCCTAAGAAAATTACTAAGGTATGTTGAGAATCCAAGAAATCTGTCCATCAGATTCTGTACTAGCATCACTAATTATGTCAATATTGAATGATGTGCTGCTGCCAACACGTTTAAGCTACTGTGAGGACACCGACATGCCTTTTCACATCTGTGCCTCCTTCACCTCTTTCAGATTAATGTTCCTACTGAACCACTTATCCATACAGACTCCAACAACTGCTTGTAATAGTTGCTGATGCAGTGCTAAAGGGGATACAGGGCTATGACAGGCATAGAGGTCAAATCCCCTACACACGAGAGGCAGCTCACATATATAAATATTTATTATAAATATTATATTTTAAATATAATAAAAAGTATTTATTTCTTTTTAAGCAGTGAACAAACTCTGATACAGATTTAGCAACTGTTCAGTACCCTAAATAGCAACTATTTTCAGGGTAGAGTGGTGCAAACCAACATCATATATGTCTTTATTTTCACTCACGAATTTCATTTTTCTTGTTCATTACCCAGGTAGAAAGGCATTCTACTAAAACCACTAGAAGAGTAAAATAACAGATTAAGTTAGCAATAGGTGGAAACCTACACCTTTTAATTTAACATAGCCATGAATAATGAAATATCAAGGTCATTAATATTTTATTTTACCAATAATCTTGTTGGCATCTGGTATTATAAATTTATATTTAATAAAAAGGTTTCTATAAGACCTAAAAATCCAGAAATTGTGACGCTTTTTAATCACTTTTATTCTTGCATTAGAAATACTAGAACAGGAATTATTCCCCATCTGAGGGAAACTAATAGACCAATACATCCTACAGTGAAACCTGGCTTGCCACCTCTGTAACTCTGTGTAAGCACATCCTAACAATTTAAATCAACAGTGTTTTGTTTGATTTCTTTCTTTTAGAAAGCTTATTGATACCTAAAATTAGCTAAAATACAGAATACATAGTGACAAAGTCTATACTGGAGAATGCTTAAGGCTTTAATAAGCTAACAGTAAAGCAGATGAAAACTTAATGTCATGATCTATAGCTGAAAACTTCAAAATATGAAAAATTATGGGGCTTTTCAGTCTTGAAATTTTTCGTTATTTTCTAAATGCAAATGCAGACTGACACAATTACATATACATTACAAGCTTTCCTATCCCTTGACAGTTACAAAAGTAAAAAGGAACAAATGGATTATTTAATTAGTGGTTAATTTTCAATCCACTTATATTACATCAGGTTTTTAATCTTGGAATATAACTCATGTATTGCTGTAAGTAACAAAATGGTATTTTTTATGGTAGTTTCTAGATTGTTTTCAAGTTTATTTTAAAAAATATTTGCAGATTTTTCTGTTTACAGAACCTACCACTCTATACTAATCCAAACCCTTCTTATATCAAATTATTTTCTTTTGACACTATGAGCAGCTCTAGTCACACTTATTTTGTTTTGGTGGAACTACTCCAGTCTAAAGCATTACCAGGTGAGAGGAAAAACCCCCAAACTATGTAGCTTTATTCTGAGAAGCCTGGAGTCAGGAATTGAATTCTCACTAAGAATCACTTGCAGCCCAGTTTCTACAATGACAAAATATTCAGCAGCATAATTTATTATGCAATTAATTTAAATTAAACACTTTTCATCTGGCTGAGAAAAACTTCGGCAGTAGGGGGGAAAAAAGGACTTTGTTTTGTCTCTGCTACAGAGGGAATGTTGGCTGTTTGGTAAATCAGCACCCTGTAGCCTGTTAAACAGATTTAGTAACCGCTGAACACAGAGTCAGAAATGCCATGACAAAGAGTCTTCAGCATGTTAGAAATTCAGTTAGATAGCCAGGCAAGCATTAGGTAAAGAATCATAAGGAAAGAATAACGAAGAAAAGGGATTGCACATGTACAAGGGAGTATGAACAGGACTGTGGCTTTTAAAAATGTTTTACTCTACCTCTTTATTATTGGGAGCCTCTGCTGTACTGCAGACATCCTGGTGATGTTGCCTGCTTGATGATTCAGCACCTCGAGGTGAAGAGGAATCTGGAGATGAAGACTAGTGGCAAGAAAATCACAAGTTATTCAGAGTGTCCAATGCAGAAATTATTCTTTCATGTTCTACATCCTATGCTCTGACATTCTAAGAAAGAAAAGGTAAAGTCACCTAAGAGTTAGCTGTGATGGGAGACAAGTGAATTGACTTAAGCAGCACACAGGGATTCAGCTAGAGTTTATTTAGTTGTCAAACAGGGAAAAGTGAAGAAAAGACTGAAATTTCCCCTGAAGCACACAGGCCCTCAAGGTATTACTAACCTGAAGTGCTAAACTAATCTAATCTGAGCAGAGGAAGTTGTAATGGTTTTAATTTAATAAAACCAGGCAGAAATACTAACTAATGTAGGGGTTTTAATGTTAATATTTTTGTGGGAGGGAGAGATTAGCAGAAAAACAAACAAAGCAGGCTTAAGCTTAAAAAAATGGTTTTATTAACACACACTAAAAGAATAGAAAAAAAGAAAGCTGAAAAATAGAACCTAAAACAGAATGAAACTTTAAAAAACACACTTCTTTCTTCTTACAAACTTTCTTATTGAACAACACAGAAAGACACAACTTAGGATTTTCAGTCAGTTTTACTACTTAGACATAACTACACATTATTTTAGGAAAAGAGTCCTTCTAAGATGTTTTATGAAGATGTTTGCTACAAGACGCAATAGTCCAGTGCTGTCACACATCTGCTGCCGCCTGGAGGTTTTCGTAGACTGTGATGTTCTATCTGCAGAGCTTCTCAGTGTATCTGGGGCATTATTTACAAATACTTCTTCTTATCTAAAATTATCTTTGTCTCAAAAGGCTGAGACATCCTTTTCAACCGAGGAGTGGGGGTTTTCAAAGTTCCCAAATAAATCTCTATTACACCAGTCTTTAATTTTGATTAGAACAGCATTCAACCCAAAAATAATATTAAGAATGCTGCAAAGAACAGTTCATTTCTTCATAATTTACCTTAGAAGAATCCAGTTTAAAATGTCCACTTCTTCAATCCTATTCCAATATTATCAGTTCTTTCACTTCTCATCTAACTGACTTCATGCTGTGTCTGTTCCATGTACCTTCTGTTTTCTTCTTTCTCTCAAGGAAGAATTGTGCTTTAAAAGTTCTGTATTGCTAAGAAAGAGTTAATTTTTTTGCCCGGGCTTGCAAAGCCACGTGCACACACCGAGCGGGTAGAAGAAACCAGCAAATGTCCTATTTTCCACCCCTCGGTCTCATCTAAGGCAGTCCAGCTCACAGTTGTTACAGAGCTGCAGGCTTGCTTTCTCCACTGCCAGCAGTGATTAAGCTGGGCCATGTTTTGGCCCCTTCTGCCGTGGTCTGAGCACACGGCCCCGCGCTGCTGAGCTGCAGCTGCCTCTCTCCCCTGCTCTCAAGCAAGGGAAAGGGGCTCAGCCGGCCCAAGCCTTCCCCGTGCAGGCAGCGGCCCTCAGACCCCGGCCAGGCCCGGCCGCCCAGAGAGGCAGCAGAGCCCGACCCGGGCCGGGCCCGGCCCTGAGCACGTTACCTCATGGCAAGTCACCGAAGCAAGAGAGCGGGCAGTCTCAGCAGATCAGTTTTAAATGTTCCTTCCAAAGTCGCACTGACACTTCTCATTGGTCAACTTAGCTGCCAATATCCCAGCCTGCGTTCTGATAGGTCCTTGTCCTCCCCTTCCCCCCAACCCACGCTACGGTTAGGGCAGGGAAAAACATTTTACATTTCTCTATATCTAGAAAACAAAATTGTGCTAACCTGTGCTAGAAGGCCACAGCGGTTGCCCATAAATGTTATTCTATTATCTTAGTAAACAACTTTTATAAACTGTCCAGAGTAATATTGATGTATTCAAGAATTTATTATTATATTCAATGACAATGCAGTAACAGTGTAATCAAGGACTTGGATTCCTCATTCTAGATACAGTAAAAACTTGGAAAATATTCAAAAGTTCATGCTATGAGCTTAATTAGTACATGCTATTTAGATCAGATTTCCTCATTCTCCCTTTTCCATAAACAATTCAGTGGAGCAACTGTCTACATGATTGGTTAGCAAGTATTTTGATAAAGGGGAAGGATGCTCTGGGAAAGGATATTCTAATCACAGCCAATTCCTAATGAATGCTGGTGATGTGAAAAAGCTGTAGCAAAGTATCTGAAGTACAGAGCAGGAGGTCCTGGTATAACAGTGTGACACAAGAAAACAGGATGTGGAAATAATGAAGGCAACCAACAAAATGAAAGAGTACAAAGCTTTAACCCATTAGGCATTTTTAGAGGCAGATTTTAAGGAGATATGTACAAAACATGTCTGCCCAAGCCAAAATGGAAATCCTCAAAAGGGAAGTTTAGCATCTAGCTACAGCTAGGGAATTAGCCTAACAGCCCTGGCATTCTACACTCTCCTTTAACATAGGAAGAGTGCAGCTCTAGCTTAGCCAGCTCAACAGTACAGCATTGATGGCAAAACAAGTCAAATGCTATTCTTAACTTTTCATAAACAATGTGACATAGTTTTTCTCTGAGCCAATGAGTCATACCAGAAAAGGGATACATTTCCAGTCATCTAAGCTAGCAGCACCTCCACCCTCATGATCTGCATCTACTGCAGATGAAAAATCGAGTTCTATTAGTCTACAAAAAATCCACAAAACCAAAACCAAACCAAGAACAACTAAAAATCCAAACATCTAAGTTTCTCTTAGCCTCCCTTAGATATGAAATGACACAAGAAAACGTAACTCCCTTCTCTTCTTTCTCTTTACAGACATTCCTCTACCTCAGATAATAACTATTAAAATTATAGGTAATTAATAAAGGCTTCCAAAGAGTTAAGAAGCAATTCTTTACAGATACCTCCTGTGTTAAAGAGCAGTCCCTGCATCTCCCTGTATTTTGAATCACAACTGCAAGAAGATGCAGCTGCGAAACAATCCCTAGAAAGCTGGCATGTGGTTACACCATCAGAATGAAGAATTACTTGCTCAGAGATCACAAGAGCAGAGGCTGTGGGCTGTGGCTCCCTTGAGTTGCTGTGTAATTACCAGTCAACAAGTGCCACAGTGATGCAACTGCACAAATGGCAATGCCTATTTACATGAGGAAGAGTTTTCATAGTGCTCACATTCTTACAATTACGCAGTATTTCTGTATTAGGAATAAATTTAAAATGTGCATAATATTATTAATGTAATAATGACATCTAGACATTGTAGTATAGAGCTTTAAACAAGAAACAAATCAGTTTAAGCAACAAAGGTATATGTGCACACACAAAAAAGTGCTCTTTACAATGACTGAAAATTCTCATATTCACACACTGAAGGATAAAGGTTAATGATTTAATTTAAACTAGACAATTAGCATTAAGAAATTGCATAATTTGATATGTTAACAGTTGCTCCAATGGCACTTTAAGTGCCTTTACTCAGCTATTTTCAACTACAAAGCATTAGAACTAAGTTATTACACAGGTTTCTATATGCTCTGTTCGAATGCCTGCTCAAATATTTATTTTGGGGGAGAACACACCTGAATAACGACAACAACCAAACAAACAACCACCCTCAAAAAACCAAACCAAGAACCTTAACTACCAAATCCAAATATCAAACATCTTACAAAGTCTGCTGCATGACATGGCATGAGAGCTGTCCTTAAAAACATTTGTATAGGAAAGTCCAGTCTTTGAAGAAATAACACTCAGTTCTCTTTGACACTAAAATGCATTTTTAGAGGTACTGTATATAATGTACCAGGAAAGAATGCAGTCACAGCAATAACAATAAATACTTTGATGGATCATAGCAGATAGATAATTTGCAAAGCTAATTAGTTCTAAACAAAGTCTAAATAAAGGCTTAGTTACTGTTTCACTGCCATTAGTCATTAACAAAACAAGTTTTAGAAGCCTAACAAAGTTGTTGTCGGAACAAACACAGTAAGGTCCCAGGACACACACTGTTACTGGGTGCAGACGTCTATCAATGAAATTAGATTTTTTTTTTTTTTAGGTGCAGCAATAAAAAAGCGATAGCTATCCCTTTTCTCTTGAATATCTACTTACATTTTTCTTACGATACTCAATCTGGTACATCCAAAAATTCTCCATCTCAGTTTTAGTATTGTTTGACTCCAACTAACGTGCAACCCACTCCACCTGAGAAACCTTCCTTGCTCTTGTGCAGAGGGATTTAGTAACGGAAGGTATAAAAGGAGAGGATTGTGTTGCACCTAAACTATCCAGGTCAATCCAGCTGTTTCCTATACAGTTCATGAAGAGATATGTAACTGACACTGAAACGCCTTCAAATACAACCACTTGTTCTTGCTCTATAAAGGCAGTGTTGTTTCACGTGCTTTTAGCAGCAGATAATTTGAAGAGTGCATAGCTCGTGTGTCACATAGTCACACACATGACTAAGACAGACGGGATGAAATCATAGAATCATAGAGTCACAGAATCTTTTATATTGGAAGGGACCTCAAAGATCATCTAAATTTTACTGCCCCTGCCATAGACAGGGACACTTTCCACTAGACCAGGTTGCCCAAAGCCCCTTCCAGCCTGGAACACTTCCAGGGATGTGGCACCTGGGAAAATTTGTACCAGTGCCTCACCATGCCCGCAGTAAAGAATTTTTCCTTGTATCTAATCTAAACCTACTTTATCAATTTGAATCAGTTCCCCCTCACCCTATTGCTACATGCCCTTGTAAGAAGTTTTCACTGACCAATATACCCAAGTCCTTACCTGTAGAGCTGCTCTCAATGAGTTCTTCTTCCAGTTTGTGTTTGGGATTGTCCTGGCCCACATGCACGACCTTGCACCTGACCTTGTTGAATTTCAAGTGGCTTTCACAGGTCAGGGGTCCCTCTCAAACCTACCCATGTCCCTCTGGACGGCAACTCTTCCCTCCAGTGTGCTGACCACACCACTCAGCTTGGTGTTGGAAAATTTGCCAAGGGTGCATTCAATCCCACTGTCCACACTGCCCACAAAGATGTTAAAGAGCACTGGTCATTTTTTGTTTTGAAAAAGGTAGTTTATTCAGAGCTTTTTTATAGTAGCATATGTGTGGACGAATTAACAAAGGTATCAGAAATTCAAGATTCACTGAAACAACAGGGCATTACTTATTTGACACTTATGTCTCCTTACAGGTATTACAGCACAGGTATGGCAAAGTCTCCTTGTACGTTACCTCGGGAAACAATGGCATAAAGCAAGGCTTTAATTTTTTATTTTTTTTTTAAATTTTGGAGAGAGTGTTCTAAAAAGGACCCATACCCATTAGGGAAAGTCAAAGCACTATGGAATCTTCAGGTGCAAGTATAGTCAGATGCATTCTATCACAAGAACTGCCTTTATCAGGACAACTATGGCAGTAAATCTCCCATGTTTTAGGACAATTAGGTGACGGCAGTGTCCTCTGTCATTTGTACAGCTCAATTCTGTTCACTAAAATATAGACCGAAACCATAGGTTTTAGTTGGTATAAATACCCATAAAGAATGAAGCTAAAAGCTAATGATTATTGGTTGCCTTTGTTGAAAATTTAAGTATAGTGCTAAAAATGGTGGGCTTGAAAAAAATGGTACCAACTTAGCACTTTACACATACTTGCATAATGTGACACAATCTATGCAATTCAATTTATAATTCTGATGTATGGATGAAACCTAACTTTGTATTGTAGTTTTGGCATAACTGTCTCTGCACATACCCCGTGCACTCACCCATCAGTTTGCTGGGTGGTCCAGGACCAGTGCCCTGTCAGTCTGTGCATACATGATAGGACATGGTGACCTGAGAGAAAGTTACTGGCTGAACTGCTTATTCAGAACACTGCTATAGGACCTCTCCAGACAGAAACTTCAGGCTGACTAAAGAGATTCCCCCAAAAGGCTCCTCTTGTGCCCAAGACAACTGATAAGCATAATTTATCATTTTAACTACCACCCTGGGTAGTTAGCATCTAAAGTGAGGGACTCTGTCAACAGGCAGCTGTTGGGTCAGGCCTGTGACTGATCCAACAGCTAAATCATGCAGCTGCTGCTGCAGAAATGACCAATTTGCTTATGGGTAAGACACTTGCTGGTAGTCAACAGAAATTATTCCTGCCTATGCAGATAACATCATGCACAACAGTCCTATGTGCACATTTAACAAAGGTGTTTTGTATGTAGCTTAAGGAGAACAACAGCAATGGATCACACATGCTGGAGAGATCACATAGGATCACAGACCAACTGTATCTAAGAACAAATGCAGTTTGAGAAGTCTTGGTTTGTGGAATTTCCCCTGATTCAGATGATGATGTCATGCAAAGACAGAGCCTCCTGTCACTTGCCAGTATCTGGACAATGAAAAATAATCCCATTGGAGAGATCTGACTCAGTGCTGGCTACTTCTCTGAGTACAGACCTCCTTAACCATACTTTCACTCCAAGTGCAGTTTTACAGAGTCAGTCTGAAAAAATCCCTGTGGATTCCTCCTATGTTTTCAGATGATTTTAACGATAGCAAGTGCCATTTTAGTTTTCAATGGCACAGAAAAATCAAGTTACTTTCATCTTTCAATAATTTAAAAATGTAATCAAACAAAACAATATTCAAGGGGTTAGGTATCTAGTGTTCACCATAATTTAAAAGCCAGTAACTCATCTGGGAGTGTATGCCTTCAAGCAGACTAATTGCTAAATTTAAGCTTTCTTCTGTGTGATTGATGAATAAAATACTTTTTTGTTTTGGTTTGCTTTGGTTCTTTAGTGATTTATATTTTGGGGCATTTGGGGCTTTTTTCCTTGCATAAACTTAAGTCTGGGTCTGTCATAAATGATGGAAAGCTGACTTATAGTTTGTGTGCTCAACCAACAGTTTTTAAAGATGTCCACAGAAAAAAAACCCCAACATACTGTCAAGAAAACCTCATCTTTATTTTAATTGTTTCCTTTCTCTCTTTTCCCTCTCAGTTCCTTTATTACTGAAACCTGCTTAATTATTTAAAAGACTTTCTCTATTGCCTTTTAATAATATATTACTCTTGCAATGGAAAAAGCAAAGCAAATTCATCTCCATGAAAACACTGAGGTATCAAAATTGAGAAAATCCTGCAACTGAGAATTCAAGGGCTGAAATAAAATATACATAACCAAAACCAACAGAGAAGCAAAACAGTGCAGCTCGATTCTGGTCCACCTGGAAGACTTGTCTTCACCTCTGAATTTCTACTTCACAAATCAAAACCATCCATATATGTGATTTTACTTTGTACTAGGGTTTATTCTAACATCCCACCATCTCAAGTGTCTACAGAGATTATAAAACACCAGTGACAGGGCTTTGCAAAACGAATATCTTAGCATGCAGAAACAAATCACATCCTGCAGGTCAACAAAACTTGGCTTTCAAATATATAACCCCATGGATAACTGAACAGACCTCAGAAAAGAGTAATGATAATTGGTTCTTAAATGGACAATTCCTGCTTCCAATTAATTGTTTTCTCCTGATTATGGCAGAGTTGAAGCAGGCAGCCTGCTTCTACTCTGTTTAATTCACTGCCCAAAAAATTCTACTTGACTTTTTGAGCCTTCTAGTGCTTTTCTCAGTAGGTTTTTGTACTTCCACAACTAAGCAAGCCACTCTTCTCAAAGCTCTCTAACAAAGATACTTTTTTTCCCATACATTTTAAACAGCAGAATATTTCATTGCATTTTGAATTATCTACTACACAAAACTGTAATCCTTTCCGCTTGAACATGTGCATGAATATTTACCCTCAAATCCAGATCCATGCACTGCATGTCTTCTATTTAGACCTTTACACACCACAATTTCTGTGCTTGGCTAGGCACATTCACAGCAGGTTTCCAGTGGAGAATCTGACAAGAATGGTGAGCAAGAGCTATCTAAATGGGATATGGGCCTACCTGTTCAGTGAGGTAAATATGTGCATCTAGAATGTATTTTCCTAAAGAATGTATGTCTCCTGCTCCACTACTCTCAGGCACAGATGTACTACAAGGTCCATGCCTAAGGTTTTTCATAGCTCCAGCTACAAACTTCATTCAGTATGATGAAAAGGCTGAGAAAATTTGGATTGTTCACCCTGGAAAAGAGAAGGGCTTGGGTAACCTAACTGCAGCCTTCCAGTTGCCTGAAGGGTACCTAAATGAAAGCTGGAGAAAGATTATATGCAAGAGCAGGTAGCGACAGGACAAGGGGGAATGGCTTCAAACGGAAAGAGGGTAGGCAGAGATTAGATATTAGGAAGAAATTATTTACTGTGAGGGTAGTGAGGCACTGGAACAGGTTGCCCACAGATGATGTGGCTGCCTCAACCCTAGAAGTATTCAAAGCCAGGCTGGATGGGGTTGTGAGCAACCTGGCCTAGTGGAAGGCATCCCTGCCCATGGCACAAGAGCTGGAACTGGAACTAGATGATCTTTAAGGCCCCTTCCAACCCAAGGCATTCTATGATTCCATGATATCATGGGTGAACAAAATCTCTCAATTTCACACCCAGAAAACACAGTCTTTTTCCACAAGAATCAACAATGCTGTTCCACAGCCTTTTCCATCAAGGGTCAGTTTCCTGTTGCCACACTTCTTGCAGCTGTGCAGCTCTAACTGCTATTGTAATTGAAAAAGAGATCTTATTGAGGCCATATCCAAATGATGGTCTGCTTTGGTTTAAAAGGTTTCTGATAAACAGGCTTTGGATATATACGTCAATTGTACAGGTCCCAGTTGTGTGGCAAATGTTAAAAAAATACTCTTACTGCCTTTATTCAAAAGACACTGAGGATTTTTCAGCTTTTATCAAGCACACAAGTACGACACCTTCCACACAAACTCACTGTCTAAACCACCCCTGATGCAAGTGAAAGCATGCATAATTAAACCAGGGTGCGCAAGTTACATGGCAGGTAATATTCTCCATTGTTAAATATTAAACAGGTACTTCTTTAAACTATTTATTCACAGAAGTCTGCTACCTGCCTCCTACAGCACAGTTCATTACAACAGAATCATCCATGGGCAGTGAGCAATTTACTTTCCTCATACAACTGACCAAACACCCCTTTTGAGAATAAATACCCAGGAATGACTGATAATTGTGGTAGATTAACCTATGAATAAGACTGGAATCAGGACTTTTTAAGTACACACAGATAGAGTGATCTGCGTCTTTCTCACCTTCACACTCATTGCATGTCTTTCCTAAGTCCCAAACTACACCTAGCTGCAGGTTGGCTGAATACTTCAATTGTTGGCTTCTTAAAATAGTCTCTGGACACTTCAAAATGGCATCCTACCAAGCATTCTGCTGTGAGCCTACTACCCAAATGCCCAGGAGTGGGGTGTAACAGTCACCTTCTTGGGTAAAAAAGCGAAGGAGGCTATTGTATTTAATGAGTCTCAACCACAAATCATTCTTCCGGCTTCACTGGTCTCAGGTGGACTGCTTCTAGCCAAATAAAAAGTTACTGTTATTTGTATCTAAAGAAGTCTTATAAGCTTCAATATCACATGATTAAGAAGACAATATTATTAGAGATATTTTCAGGTAAGTTTTATCTCTAAAAGAAAATTGTTTTACTAAAAACCAACTTGAGGATAAGTTTCAAAGTAGACTTGCAAAATAACTGAAGGCAAAAAAAGCACACAATTTGCATTATTTATCTGCAGTAATTTGATACTTCTGGGGCAAGAAAATTGTGTCTGCCTGAAGGTAAAAACAGTCATATTTCCAGGTCAATGCTATAAATCAGACTGAAAAACATCTCTGGCATATACTGGTTACAATGAAAAGCCCGCATCTGAGATCCTTGCTTTTATTCTTGATGGAGACAGAAGAACAATTTACAATTAGATCAAGGGACTTCAACTATATTTTCATTACATTGACTGCTTACGGTCATTTAGTCAACACAAGCTACTTTTGCCCAATACACAGCTAAGCAGTTCTAGGAATGCTTCATTAAGGAAAGCAGAGAGTTTTTGAGTTGCCATCTAAATTAAAGAATCCAGTAAAGCAAATACATACTTCTTCTTCAGAGAAAAGCAAAATTCCTACTCAGTCCCAAGCCCCTTCTACAACAAGTATTCTCAATCTGCTATAGACCTTCTGAATTATTTGTGTAATTTCCTTCTTCCTTCCAAGAACAGACTCTTTGTACATCTACAGCCATCATTTTTCTCTTCACTGAGCTATACCAACTGTCATTATAAATCACTGTTTTGATTCCAGCCAGCCCTGAAAATTTCAGTCAGATTCTTATCTGACATGGTATGAAAAATATTGAATAAGAAATTAATTTTTTGGTGCAAAATGGGAACCTCTATGTACCTCAATATTTAATGTATGCAGAGACCAATAAAAACACCTGTTTTGTCCACTGTATGAGTATACCAGACTGAGTCATATAAGCACATCTCAGAAAAGTTTAATTCTGCAAGATGCACATGGATTTTGGAGAGGAGCTGATGCACCTTCAGGAAGAACTTGGTGCTCTCAGGATCCTTAACCTAACATCACCAAGACCATCACAGTACTCAGTGTTACAATCAGGTAGGAAGCAACAGGAACTTCTTTGATCCTCCAAGCAATAACAGCATTTACAGACAATATGGTAAACAAAATGTGAAGAAAAAGAGTAATGTGATGTATTTGAAAATGAGGACAGAAATAATTTTAGTTTTGTAAACTCCTAAAGTTAGATTAAAAATAATGGTTTCCCACACAAAATAATCTGGGAAGATTTCTTCCCTCACATGCCTGCAAATCAACTCTGTAATAGACATAATTTAAAAAATATTTGTGGAAGTAATTTTTTCAATATGGTTGTTTTGGTTTTTTATAAGGTTCAATTAGGTTTTCTATTAAGAATCAAGGAAAAAACCCCACAACACACTATTCCCTGTGTTTCCAACCGTTTTGCAGGAAAAATAACATCTGGAAGCTGTAAGTCTCAATCAGCTTGCATGTTTTTTCAGCGTCCCAAACACCATGCTCCAAATATCTCTTCCCATTTGTAGAATACTAGCCTTCCTCATTTTGAAGACAGATAAACAAATCAGAAGCCTGTCACAGTTCTACCTGGCATGAGATCTTTTTTCACCATATGAATTCCCTTTGCAATAACTGAGGTATCTTGAATAGTTCTCATTCATTCCTAGAATGTTGTAACAATTCAGTCTAAAATACCAAAATAACACACAAGCTCTACTTCTGCTGTTCTTCCAAAAAAAAACCAAAAACCCCTAAACACCCCAAACAAAAGGTCACAGAAACCACTCCACAGCAATGAAGAGGAATGGATCATTGTTTGCAAGTACTTGCTCTTGAAGTAGTAAAATACTGTAATAGATAATTCTTACATGTAATAATACATGTAATAGATAATTCTTAGTCAGTAAATTTAGCCTATCGGCGCTTTTTGTACCAGGCATACATTTAACCCATTTAACAGCTGTTTATGAGCATATTTTACAAAATAATGCAGAAAACTCATAAAACTTGAAGTAAATATTATCTTAAGGACATCTGGAATCTCAAACTGGTAAACAACCCTGATCCAAGTTAAACCTCATGCCAAAAGCACACAATTTCAGAAATGCTACTGCTTAAACCTGAACAACTGCCTTCAATACTCAGGTCGCTGTAAATACACTTTACAGTGATAATATCATACACTGAGGTTTGTAACATATTTCTAGAGACTGCAAGTTGACATGCAACTTTTCTAAAAAATTAATCTGATCTATGATACCATCATAAAGAATATTACTAGATTTCTGACAGAACTGTTGGGATTGTTATGTGACAGAACATGAAACGTAGAAAATTAAGAGCTAACAAACAGACAAAGATAGACAGTAGAAAACTGTTTGGTTGGTATTCTAAAATATATTATGGCAGTAAAAAATATAACAGCATTTGTTTCGGAAAAAACAAGTCAAGAGCTTCATGTGACAAATTCTTGTACTGTATACCTGGGGTCAGCAGTGTTAAATAAAGAAAAATCTGGCTATTTGTTAATGTGTACTTCTCTTATGATCTCCAGAGCACAAATTAAAACAAGCAATTTTCAGGACTGAGACTCAGAAGAACATAAAGCACCCTCCTTCACTGCCATGCATGTCACAGTTAAAGGAATTAGACACAGATAACTTGAGAGATGAAAGCTTTGTGTACTCACATCTCCATCTAGCGGCCTCTGGTCGTCAGAATCTCTGGATGGACTGATGTCCTGCCGCATCACCCAGATAGGCTCCTTAGGTTCATCAGGAGTGTAAGGAGAACGGATGGTCTTTGTCTTTACTTCCTCAATAGCCTCTTTAATATCCTTGATGGCCAGTGAAATTGCATCTCTTTTTTCCTTGCTGTACCTCTGTACAGATTCTCCCGAGCCAGATGTAACTCGAGAACCAGACGTGAGCTGGCCATTACTTTCATGCCCACCACTGACAAGAGCCTGACCATGCTCCAGACTCTGCTCTGACTCTGGCATGTCTTCAGCTGCTTTGTCTAAGCTCTGGGAGCTCATACTCTGCTTCACCTCTGCTACAATCTGATCAATGTCCTCCTCTTGTTCGTAACTATCCATTCTTGGGTAAGGTGCAAACTCTGCTTCCTTTTCAGGGCTGTCAGACTCTCCATCAGACCGTTCATCATAATGGTGAAGGCGGGCACCAAGTGCCTCCTTGCGGTAATTATCAGCTTCCTCCCTCTCGCGTTCATACTGCTGGATGCCCTCCCTAACATCGAGATCTGGTGTGTCTCCTATTTCCTCATACACATGCTCCTGCAGTCCATAGTCAGCGTAAGCCTCAGCATATTGTTCATCCTCTCCTCGGTGGAAGAGGCGATGCGTGTAGACATAACCCGAGTAGGCTGCATTCATGGCTTCTTCGTGCTCAATGGAATGGAAATGTAAGTGGTTGGGCAATGTTTGGTTATGAATGGCCTCTCCATGCTCAGCCTCAGCATTCTCCGTGTACTCCTCGGACTCAGGCCTGTACTGAACTGCATATGCACTCTCATCCTCATTCTCCTGCACTCTCTCAATGTCATAACTGTCCTCCACTGTCGCTATTACATCCCCTTCTGCAGTATCTGTGTGATTGTGGAAACCACTCTCAGTGCTGGCTGACCGAGCTAACATGCTTTCCTCCTCCTGTCCAGACAGGCCCACGTGGCTGCTGTTCGTGTACCTTGGGTAGCCAGCTGCATACCTCTGCTCCTCTTCCACCTCTGGGTGCTCCAGGTCAGCCTCCACTGACTCATTCACTGGTCCATTTGCTGGCTCTTCACTTATCTCCCCCTCAGGTGGTCCAACCAAATGGTTCATGGCAAGTTTTGGAGAGTAGGTCACTTATTCTGCTGACATTTTGTCTATCACAGCTGGAAAGAAATAAAAAAAACCCAAACCTCTGACATTACTGACAATTAAAAAAGTGGAATCAATAAATAGTAACAACAAAATGCACCCTTCCTTCCCAGCAAACATCTGACTCAGTTCTGTAGTCAGGTAACAGCACAACAATATGATCTGTCATGCAAATGATCTCCAACAGCAGCAACCAACAACAGCACCCTTGGGGACTGCACTTCTCTCTTCCACAGACAAATTCTTTGTGGAAGTATAATTTCCAAACAGCCCCCTAGAGATGCTTGTGTGCACCATTGCAGTGGTATTGCAATGATGCTGGCATATTAGAAAAGCTAATTTTTGCCAGGAGCTGAATCATGGCAGAGATGACAGAAATACTTCACCTTTGCTCCAGCACTCTCCCCACAGATCACTAACTTGGAGTAAAGGAAGGATGCTGTAATGTAAAACAGCAGATTTATTCCTGTCACAGGAGTCTGCAGTTGCTCAGATACATGACAGCTATATGTATTCAATACTTCTTTAGCATGACATCTTCAGAAGAGTTAGTCACTCTGTGCACTTTTAAAAAATCAGCAGAAATTAAAGTGCACTCTCAGGGTGCAGTATATCTGAAGCACCCATTTCTTCTCCCTAGAGAAGCACGAAACTAGATACAATACAGTTATCTTTCTGGAATCTACCTATAATCAGTTAAGACAGCTTCTTTCCTAAAGCATGGAGAAGACTAATATTCATAACCATGATCACATTGAGACCAGTGGGTCATCTCAACCTGAGACGTTAATTTTGAGGAACTAAGGATTTTTAGGAAAGTTAAGATAATAAGTTGCTGAATTAGCTGAAGTAGATAGTGAGACGTTAATTTTGAGGAACTAAGGATTTTTAGGAAAGTTAAGATAATAAGTTGCTGAATTAGCTGAAGTAGATAGGTCATCTTTGTTCGCAGTTAACAGAAGCCGGATCTTAGATAAGCTACCCCGGGTCTTGTAACTCATTGCTTGTCAGGTTTATGTTTATGTAGTTGTGCTTGTAATGAAAAACAAAATGTGGTAAATAGGACATAAGATAGCTGCAGATTTCCTGCTTAAAGGACCCATTGAACACAGGAAACTGTATGTTCTACCAAGGAATCATTTGTCACGAAAGCATTGAAAAGGTAGAAAGGTCAGGACGATGAAGACTCATCTTACTTCCTCATTTTGAGTGACCCCTCCCCAAAACAGACGCCCGACTCATTTTAAGAAACAAAGTACGCATGCTTAATAGCCTTTTTTGCCAATTAGCATATGAAGCGAGGAATGGGAGGTGACAGGGGTATGAATATGCATTTGTATTTTGGATATTCAACACTTTTGTAAATAAAAGACTTTGTAATTACCTGTGAATTTCGCAGTGCGAATTAGGGAAATATCCCACGTGCTGCCCGGCCGTAATAAACATACACTTTCTAACTTTAAACTGTTAGAGAGTTTTTGTCCGTCACAGTTGGGTATCGATACTAGATCAATACCCATATTTCTTTAATAAATCAAACCTTGCTAACTTTTGAGTAAAAAATCTCAAAAGGTTATATGATTACTAGAGACGTCCCCCAATAACAAAAAAGTATGCAGGGAACAGAAACGGGCCTATCTAGCTCATAAGGTTTTGATCTTATAAAACAGCTTTGGCTATTTGGAACCTTGTCCTACATTTTAAAGATGCCTAAGTGTCATAAAGAGGACATGAAATGTCCTTTTAGCTACCTAAATCAAGCCACATATCCATAAATAAAATACAGCTCCAGGTTTTGACTTACTGATAAGAACTAAAAGAAAAGGTACCTCTTGGAAGACTGCTGACTTGAAGGATCTATAAAAGCAGTGTCAATTGCCAACTAAAAAAATAATGTGAATGTGAAACAGAACTTAGATCAAATTGTCTTGGTTTGAAAGACAGGTATCTGCTAGGGAGAGGCGGGTCCTCTCTAGGAATGGGGAATTCCAATCCCTTCCATCCAAGTATTATAATTTAGAAGATTAAAAAGGCTTTTCAGTCAGAGCTCTGGGGAAAGGAATAACAGTCCTTTACTAGTAAATATAACAGGACAAACAAAAAACAACAACTACAGCAATAATAATAATAATAAACAGAACCAAGAACACCGAGGGGCTTTGTCTCACAAGCCTGGGCAGTCTGATTCCTTGGAACCCTGAGCACCAAGCCAAAACGGTGGAAACTCCGGGGCTGATGGCTGGAAACAGTGGGTTGTCCCCAGCAGGCAAAGTGAGCAGTGCTGAAGAAGCCACGATGGCTGGGCAGGGCTGGCCCAGCTCTAGCAGGGCAGGCAAGGAGCTCCGAATTCCTGGGCACTCCAGCAGATGACAGAATTCCCAGGACTGGACAGTCCATTAACAGTGGACTCCTCACACAGTCAGTAGTCGCCTGACCGGCCTCTCCGAAACCAAAAGCAGAAGAAACCACCCTCAGCTCTCGGAGCCTCCGAGCCTTTCCCTCCCCCCCAAACTAAGTGATCTACTGCCCTCACCATTTCTTCTGTGTGGGTCAAGTACCCTTTAAGCATCAGTATTTAGTCTCTTAGCAACTTCTGGGGGGGGAAAATTCTATAGGGAAAGGAAAAAAAACAAAACTAATCTTAATCAAACCTTAATCTTAACTTAATCTAGTAAACCAAGGCAGGGAAGCTCATGTGGCATTTTGCTGAATAAACGAGCTCTGTGCAGAGCAGTGGGAATAACTTCCTGTGATGAGAAGCAACAGCAATTTCAGCTGCTCTCTACCAGAAAAGCTGACAGGCAGACAAGCCAAGGTGTGAGTCACTTGCCCTGTAATTCCACAGGAAATCGAGAGGGTGCTGCTTCCAGCTCAGTGAACACTCCTTGTTTTTGTTACCTATGTTTCAGCCCTTTAAACACAAGAGTCCTTAAAAAAAATTACAGTTGTAAAGTAATAGCTAATAAATACATTAGGTTGACCTATAAGGATGTTGTACACAAACTAATACCTTTTCAAAATAACTATGGAAAATCTCAGTTTGTTTTTTCCAGCTAATGAAGATGTGTTACTAAGCCTTCAGTGACAAGATAAGGTCTTTTCCAGCTAAGACTTCCAAGACATTAGGAAAGAATGGGAAGATTACAGGTATATATGTTGATGTGCACCAGAACTAATAAACCACTCTCCCCCCACTCCAGCATATGATAAGAAAGTAAGAACATTGGACGGCTTTCCACTTTTAGCCCACAAAAAGGGCGAGGATGCTAAGGTGCAACACCTCTTTGAAAAGTCCTTCCCAAGGAGGATTTCAGCAGAGGAATACATTAGGTGCAGGTAGCTCGGTTTGCAGCCTCAAGTGTGAGCTGCAGATTGAGCTCTGGGTGGCAGGAGCCCCAGGCAGGAGGCTAGGAAGTGCCAACTCTTCACATAACACAGGACATGAAGATGCTGGCTCCAGCCAGGTGGATGGATAGGATGAACACTGTGACAGGGCTGGAGCCCAAGAGTCTGGGAGGGAAAGTGAGACTTCGGCATACTTGGACTGTACGGGGATAAGAGCCCATGGGCTCATTTGTTCAGGCTCCCTCCTTGGATGCTCAAAGCTTGATCTGTTTCTGTGTTACGACACCATGAATAAACGGCTTTATGGACAGAGACATCCAAGCCTCTGCTGTGGGAAACCTGGGGTCAAACCTGACAGAAAACCTGGGCCTATGATAATGTGCAGGAGTCAGGTGGGGACCTGTCGGGTCACTGGAGTGGCCACCATGAAGGGGCTTCAGGCCCAGCAGTGACAGTCCCTGGTGGTGGGAGTATGACTGTCAGAGTCTTGAGAATGGTCAGGGTGGGAAGGTTCTTTAGTATCACCTGCTTTCATGGAAGTCAGTTATAAAATTTCCTCTGTTTTCCACAAAGACTGAATTAGGCAAAAATAGAGGGCTGGTTAAACAAAAAATCTATCTTAAATTTGTTGTGTTCAATTAGCCCCTGACTTGTGGCTCAGCATCATTGTCTACCCCAAGAAAAAGGGTGGTGCTAGTCAAAAGAAATGAAGTTACAGATAAACACAGGATAATGACCAACTTTCAGAATTTTTATCCTGAGACACCTTTAACTTGTTTTTAGAAAAGAAGGCAAAAAATCAGCTACAAGATAACTCAAATAAGGCATCAGATGCCATAATTTTTATGACAAAAGTACTTATAATTGCTGAAAATATGTTCCCTTGTTTTAGAGGTCTTAATACATGCTTGCAACATAACGAGTTTTATGGACAGACAACATCACTGACATGTCTTAGAGATTACAAACCATACAAAATATAACTAAAAACCACCTGAGAGACCCATTATTTTCCTTTGACAAAGTTATAGCTTCCAAAGTTTCACGTGTAAATATTTTCTCATTTAAAGAATTCTCTCAGCTTGATTTCAACTACTGATATCCCAAAACATTCAAGGCTGAATATTTTGAAGGGATGAGGAGGAAATCTTAATCTTTACTAAAAGATTTTTACTGAAAAATGAACTTCTGTTTGCTTTTGCTCCTATAAATTAAATTCAGGCTTTTAATTTTGAAAACGATAACTATTTATTTTGAAATAAAAAAAAATTCTTAGTTGTTCCAAAATAAGTTGACTTAGAAATCTGATCTGAATGTGGAATGTCCTTAGGTCACCTCAGTCCCAGCAACCTTCAATGAAAAGTAAGCTTCTGAGACAAGAACATTTATTTTCCTCTTTAAGAATCAGTCTTTAGGATAATGAATTAAAGAATACCCATTTAGACTGGGGGTTAGAAGTTACTATATCCCTGCTCATACATGGTAGCTGGAATACTACTAAACCCCACTGTTGGGGGTTAGGTTTCTTTTCTTTTGTTCCTTCTCACCTATAGAATTTTTCCCGTAAGTTAGTGAGAAACACTAACTACTGGGTACTTCAGAAAAACAAAGAAATGGCATTTCTCTTATCTGGCGGGGTTTCTCTCCGAAGGGCAAAGATACTGTGAGAACTGGGCAGGTAAAGGGGTGGGGGCAGTGGCTAGCCAGGCTCTCTCACTCGGCTTTGGCGGAGAACACTCGGAGCCGCTGTTCTGGGAAACGAATTCCCTGCTGCCGCCAGAACCCAGCTCGGTCCTGCCTTCTAATGCCATGTGGATCTTGAGGTCGCTCCTCTCCGCCCTGCTGGGAGCCGTGCTGGTGCTGTCCCACCCCCGCTCCTTCGGCACTGCTCCAAGTTTTTGCTGCCTTGTAGCCCTGCAGCCCCTGCCTGCCCTGACCTCCCGTGGTTCCAGCCACAGCTCCAGAGTTTCTGATATATCTTGTCTACCACCCCTGGATTTTTGCTCATTCCTACTGGCCCATTCCCGTTTCTGAAAGCCCTGCTGGGGCACCGGGACCAGCTGCCCCAGGGCAGGTGAAGCAAAGCCTCTCCTCCATCCCTCCCCATCTTGGCCCAGACGCCATCACCGCGCGCTCCCTCAGCCCCACGCCACAGCGCCCCCTGCAGCCGCGGGGGAATCATCGCACCCGCCCTGCCCACCGGGAGCCACCAGCGCCCCTGGCGGCCGTGAGCGGAACTGCACCGAAGAAGGGCTCACTGGGTTTACGGTTCTGGTCGCTGTTAATGCCAGAGTCGCTATTGTTTGTTTGCCTTGTTACACACACCAGTAAAGAACTGTTATTCCTACTCTCATATGTTTTGCCTGAGAGCCCCCTTAATTTCAGAATTTGGTGGGACGAGATCTACATTTTCCATTCCAAGGGAGGCTCCTGCCTTCCTTAGACACCTGTCTTTCAAACCAAGACACCCACTTATTATTTATTCTTAGCAACACCTTCCTCAAGCAAATATAAGGTCCACCTGATCTTTCCCACCAGACCTGCAAAAGCACTTTATTTCCTGCAAGCAAACAAAAATCAATAACCTACATAAAATGTCATAAACAGAAAAGAATATAAGCAAGAGAGATTATCCGGCCTTGGAAATATAGACACAGCACTCACTCAAATGGTATTATAGTCCCATATTAATTACCCGGAACAGCAGCTGTGCTTTGGTAATCAAACATATTTGGGAAAGTGCTCTGTAAGCACTCTTAGCTTTGCACACAGGACTTAATGGATGAATCCGTCTCTACAATATAAAAATCAGAGGTTGATTACTACTGCAACTAACTCATTGCTGAAAGTTAAACTACCTTCCTGTCTGTAAAGAAGAAAAAAATTAATATATCCATGTATTTCTTAAGCAATATAAAGTTGAAATTTTAAGAATTTTTCTCTACTATTTTAAAACACCATCAGAGGGCAGACTATCATCTCAGAGCAAGACCACAACATGCATGCCAAGTTCTACTCAGGAAAAGATACGCAATAAGAAAAGGTGGAAGTGTGAGTATTCAGATTCCAATTTGGTTTGTTATCTCTTGCCCAAGTCCAGATGAATAATTGTTTGATTTTTTGTATACACAGGCAGAAAGGAAACAATTGTTATTATTATTATTGTTGTTGTTGTTGTTATTATTGTTGTTGTTATTTTAAGAATTTATTTTGCAAGAGCATTATGCATCATATTTCCACAGTTCAATATTTACTTGAATAAAAGCTCACACTCCTGATATGTCTATATACTATGATTACTGTCTCAAAACAAAGCTGTGTTCCACATGGAGCCAAGACTACACACACACACATTTTTCTGTCACATAAATAATAACAGGATAACTCAGGAAGGGACTACAGGAGGTCTCCAGTCCAACCCTGCCCACAGCACAGGCAGCTTTGAGCTAAGACCAGGTTTCTCAGGGCCTTATCCAGTTGTGTTTGATAAGCTCCAAGACTGGTGATGGCAACAGCTTGTCTGAGCATCCATGCCAGTGCTGGAGTGATCTTGCAGGAAAAATGTTTCTTCCTTTTAGTCAGTTTTAATTTCCTGTGTTTCAGCATGTCTCAGGTGTCTCTAACCCTCCCTCCCACCACACACTAATGTGAGGCACCTGGCTGAATCTCCCCCATCCCATGGGCTGGTTGGAGGCTTGACATGGAAGCCATTCCTCCTCCCAGCTGAGGCAGCCCTGGTTTCACAGCCTCTCCTGTGTCCCTTGTGGCTTGCCATCATTTCCCACCACTATCATCCTTGTGTCATGGACTCAAAAGGGAGGCAGTACCCAGATGGGTCCTGGTGTTGAGGGTTAAGCTTCCTGTAGAATTTTCCGCCACCCCCCCCCCCCCCCCCCCAAGCTGCTAGGAGACTAAATACTGATAGTTAGAGAGTGCTTAACCTGGACAAAAGAAGCCGATCACTTAGTTTTTGGGTGAGGGGAAAAAGCTCCGGGGAGAGCTGAGGGTGGTGGTCTCACGGCTCTCAGTCTTTCCAGGGAGCACGGATCAGGCGACTGCTGGCTGCCTGGAGTCCACGGTTAACGGAGGAGTCTGGTCCTGGGAATTCTACCATCTGTTGGAGCACCCAAGAATTCAGAGTTTTCTTCGCTGTCTTGCTGGATTTTGGGTCAGCCCAGGTCCAGCCGCTGCGGCTTCTCTGGCACTGCCAACTTTGCCTGCCAGGACACCCCCCCCCCCCCCCCCCCCCCCCCCCGCCTGCGGAGGACAGTCCACCACGCCCGGCTTCCAGCCATCAGCGCCGGAGCTTCCACCATTTGCCCTCAGGGTTCTTGGTTCTGTTCTACTATTATTATAATTGTTGTTGGTTTTTTTGTCTGTTCTGTTATATTTACTAGTAAAGGACTGTTATTCCTTTTCCCCATAGCTCTGACTGAAAGTTTTTTTTTAATCTTCCAAATTATAATAACACAGAGGGAAGGATTTGAATTCCTCATTGCCTAGAGAGGCCTGCCTCTCCTTAGCAGACACCTGTCTTTTCAAACCAAGACACCTGGTAGACTCTGAGCAGAGGAGATGGTTCTTATCTTACCCTGGTT
Source organism: Delichon dasypus (assembly GCA_037837765.1). Taxonomy (NCBI): domain Eukaryota; kingdom Metazoa; phylum Chordata; class Aves; order Passeriformes; family Hirundinidae; genus Delichon; species Delichon dasypus. The sequence continues at coordinate 33,689,647 of JBBAXF010000004.1, forward strand.
CTCAGGATCATATCTGTCTCACACTGCCCCAGGTGCTGCTCACCCTTATTTTCCTGTCTCAGCCTTGTCCCAGATTGGCTACTTGTCCCCACCAGACCTAGCCTGTATCATCATGAGGGGTATTTACATACATACATATTATTTTTTTAAATTAATTATTCCATTTATAAGAAGCATATTGGTTTCCTTTTATTATGCAAGGATAATAATAATAAGAATAAATAATAAGAATAATATTTATCATTCATTAATGAAAATGTTTATTAAATAATTATAATTACAATTATTTATTTCCTTTTATTATTCGTGTGATCAAAATAGTTTTGTCTTCCTTAAAATACTTCAGCCATGTCTGCCCATGTCTTCCATGAAAAATACCTATTCTTTTAACATACTTACACATTACTTCAAATGACACTAGGAATACAGAGATGTCTGACTGAATTTTCAAAGGCATCCCACCTCAAGTGGAAATCTTCTTGGCTTTAGCAATACACCAGTGTTTCACGTGTACAGATCTCAACAAGACATACAAACACATACTACCTCTCAGAAAACCAACATAGTCTTTTAACCAACAGATTACATTGAAAATCACTTTTTTTTTTTTTTTTTTTTTTGGGGGGGGGGTGGTGGGGTGTGTCCTTTAAAGAGCCCTGTGGCAGGAAGTTTTTGAGAATTTAACAACATGTGCAATGCCCAGTTTGAAGGAGTCCTCCTATATTAGGTAACTCTCTTTTCTGAAATACAGCCTGCTTGGGAAATCTCATTGCTTCTGCTGCCATGTACTAAGTAAGCTCGTCCAAAACAGCTTTAAATGAAAAAGCTGTGAAACTTACATTTCTTGCCAGTCAGCAAAAGCAGCATCTGGAAAGTGACATTAACATCCCACCACATGCACACATACACATATTGGTTCATAATAATGAGGCTGAAAAACTGTGAACGCTTACAGCAACTATAAAGCAGAAAAGCTGCGTGCACAATATTGCTCTGCACACAAGAACTCACAACCTTTGTTAATAGTAGACATATCTAGAATTACCAGCATTAAGAGCACTCAAAACACATTACACTTTTCTTCCCTTCGAACTCACATCTTATTCAAAACTTAAATATACTCCTGAGCAAGAAACACCATTCAGTAATCTACAATGCAAACAGTTCAGATATAAATACTTTAGGGCTCTGGAGATGGAGAATGCTCTGATTAGAAAAAGACTTTTAGGACTTCACCTAACACTGAAGTCCTGCCTGCCCAAGAAATAGAGGCAATGCACAGATGAAAGTCATCCATTTGTTGCCGGACAAAGGTTAACAGATATTATGGCCCAAACAGAATGAAATTAACCAAAAGCACTAGAGAAACATCTTGACAAGGAACCAGAGGCAACCCCTGCAGTGAAGTGCAACCATTAGACACACATGACCAAAAGCACTTAAAAAAATACATCACAAACCCCAGATCATAAGTGGTTGAGGGAATAAAATGGACTCTTGTCACCATCAAAATGATTAAGCTTCTTAAGTAGTAGTCCTATTAACAGCTAAACTAAGGAAATTTGGGGTTTTCTTTCACTCTGGTGTCATTTTCTGACACATAACTGCTGGGTTTATTCCTGGGTATTAGGTCTTGCATTTCTAATTAGCAGGCAGATAATATAAATATTTGAATGCTGGAATTTTTCCTCTGGTATTCAAATCATAATTGAAATAAATCAAAATCAATTTTCAAATGAGAATGAAAAATTTGAATAGTACATAAGCAGTGTCAGAGTATCACAGCATTTAAAATCAGTATTACAATGTGAAACTAATGTCTGTCTCTGTTTAGAAGTACAACTATGAAAAAGTGAATCTATACCAAATCTCAGTTCATGGCTGTTTGTAAGCTACCTTTATTTCTCCTCTGTGTAAAAGGGCAGAATTGTCCCAGAGAATGCAGTATAAAACACTGGCTCCCCAGTGATGAATTCTGAATTCAAAGTATCTTTACACTAGTGGCTTTTTTGTAGCAATGAAGACTATCTTTTTCTCTCTATTTGAACAAAGAGGGATTAGATCCAACCTACCAAAAAGGGAGGGGGAAAAAAAAAAATCAGCCCAGCAAGCCAAATACCCTTTCCATCCCCTTAAAAGTCATTGATGATGCAATATAAATTAATGTATACAGAATTAAATTATACGATCCAGTGAACTGCACGGCATGGCTACCTTCAGGATGAATAAGAAGGCCTCAAGCTTTACTTACTCTTACAGAGTAAGAATACATATGTCCAAAAACCCCTTGGATTTTCCTCCTCTAGCTACACATAAAGATTTGATCAATCCTTTCTAGCTGGATTGATCTAAAATTCTAAAATTTTACTCAGCTGCATTCTAGGCCAGTGTTGCACAGTCTTGATACAACTATTTTGGATACAAGTCAGACAGAGGATTCACTGAATTCCCCCTCAACTTTCCCTCCTTAAAACACCAATTTTGTTACAGGAAGCAAAGCTTTCAAGTGACTTAAACTCTAGCTTTTTGAATTCTTTTATGCAATCAATCCACATGTTGTGTCAGGTACACAGAAGCCTCTGGATGATGTTGAGACCACCTTAAAAAAAGATGAAGGGCTTGCTAGAATGTGATAGAAGGCTTTTCAGCAAATACAGAGCTTTAAGGAATACCAAGCTAAACAAAGGACAGTGAAGTCCAGCTAGTCTGTCAGCCTCATCAGCTTCTTCAGCTGAGTGAGGGAACACTGTTTCATCTCTTGGAAATTGTACAGAATAGTGCTGAAACCCTAATAACTTCTGTCACTCAATTAGCAAATGCTTTTCTTCTGAGAAACTCATTATTACCTGAGAATTTCAAGCTAAGGATATTTCCTCAGGAAAAGCAATCATGGTTCGGACAGCATAGAATTAGAAGATCTGATCCTCCTTTAATTTATTTTATTTCACAAATTCCAAAGGAGCTGTACCTGAATTAGGCTCAAAAACTGGGATAGATAGAATACAGGACTTGCTTGCCTCTCAAGTACTTAAAAATGTACCACTGCCTGGCAACTGCAACACACAGTTACCAAAAACACTGGATCACACAGACCCCAACCCTTCAACCGTTTTTTGTACTAGGAGAAGGAAACACCTTAAAATGGACAGCTCTTATTTAAACTTTTATTTTTATTAGACTTGCACTTTGCTACATGTCTTTTTGACAATGACTTTTCCAAGTCTTTCTCTGAGAAAGTCATTGTTAAAGACAATAGGTACAATGTGGAGGTATTATTCAATGGGGAATTATAAGCCAGAGAGATGAGACTGAGATGAGATGAGATGAGATGAGATGAGATGAGATGAGATGAGATGAGATGAGATGAGATGAGATAGCTGAAATTTCCAAGCATTTGGTCATGAGTATGCAAGTCCTTGCCAAGCAGAAAAACTGAGCTAATATTTTCTATCTATGATACAATAAGGTTTTAAAGGACCTGATATATATCTGGACTACATTAGTGAGAAGAAAGTTTAAGTACTAGCTTGTTGGGGAGGATGAAGCCAGAAAGCCTTATAAATATGATTGCTTAGATTCTGAGAATGTGAAACCTGTAAGTGAGATAGAATTGAAAGTAAATTTTGATGTTTGAGATGTCCTAGCTACTGGATGTCTGGGAAAACAACCCCCAATGTATGGTTTATCCCACACCTGTACCCCTCCCCTGAAGTATCAGGTATCTGTAACCTCATTGGCACAAGCCCTGTTCCAGCCCACCTTGAGACCTCTTATCAGGGGGCTGCAAGGTTGAGCTGTTCTCTTTTGCTCCTCTCTCTTTGCCCTCTCCTCTTGCCTCTTGCCTCTTTGCTATCTGCTCTTGGAATTTCCTTTCCTTATCTCTTCCTTCCCCCACATTCCTAGGCCTTGCCACGAGCTGCATCTGGTGGCTCCGAGCAAGGCCTCATGTCCCTTACAATAAACCCCATCTTCTAAAACCCAACTTCAGAGATCTCTCGTCTACATTCATCCACACCGTCCTGGAGTCCACAGCAGCAGCAGGAGGAGGTATTTCTACACTAGCTAATTTGGCTCTTATTACTTATTTCTGAGTGACAGAAAGACATTCACATAAATTAAGTAAGCAAAAGCATGTAAGGGCTGTGGGTTAGCAGAAACTCGTGAAGGATCCGTGAAATCCCACCAACAAAGATATTTCATTTAAAGATTACAGTCACAACTGAAGTTTTATGGGGGTTTTTTTGTTTGTTAGTTAGTTTTTTAAATAAAAAAGGCAAACCTTAGTGGTTCCAAACCACAATATTCCTGGAACTAAATGCTACTTCAACAGATTCATTCTATACAGATTCAGATTCTATACAAGGTATACTTGTAGGTATACAGCAGGGGAAAAAATACCCCTCACAATAAACAAGAACCAAGGCACAAAATAATAGATGCAAAGGAGGAGAAAGTAGGAATGCAGAGATGTAGGTTACAGGAGATTACAAGTTTTTTCTCCTCTCTACATGGACAGCCTTCTCTTCTACTTATTTCCTGTTGCCATTTTAGCCCACATAATAAGCCCAATCTCATCTCAAACACTTCTACTAACACTTGCAGCTCATTTTACTTCTATTTCAAGGAGAAGTTGCTGATTTTTGTGGATTATTTAATGTGGATTATTCAGTCCACATTAAAAAAGGAAAGTAAAAGCTACAAAGTCCAATTCACAAGTTTCCAAATGCTTGAAGGAAAACTGATCTGCCACTTGTATTTTCTCACAGATTGGCAGCTGTGTTACAGTGCCCTACCATACAGATAGCCCCACAGTAATCTCCAAAACCATATGTGAAGATGTCATACATTTACTTCCAACCATAGTCCTCAGGGAAGAGGTAAAAACTCTCAAGCACATCTTCCACTGTTACAACCTTTCTGAAATGCTGTGGCCGCTTGTCAGCACTAAAGTAGATGCACCACAAGGCACAACACACCAGATTTTCATTAGCAGGAGTGGTCTATGGAGTGGCTAGACCAGCATCTACCTGCATTTGACTGGCCTCACCAGACATGTCTGCCTGCTCCAATCTCCCTGAACAAATTTTTTTCCTAGCTTGTAAAATTAACAGTTTCTGTGCCTTCCATGAATCTGAAAACGAGATACAGGCTATGCTGCCCCCCGGAGCCGACAAGACAAGGGTTACTCATCCAAACAGGGAGGACATCAACATCACTTGTTTCTCTAGAACTGAGGAGAGGAAGATCTTGACTGAGACCTACTTTTTCAGCACAAGCACATTCCTGTTACTGGAAATAGCAGCTCCAAGGCAACTACACATGAAATCTGTTCCCCAGACATAATTAAACCCTAATGAAGGCTGGCATTTCTCCACATCTGCAGCTCACAACAGAACTTGAGGTGTATCAGCAATTGCACTATACACAGCTCAGGGTTCTCAGACATGCAGCTTTGCTGGGGAGGAAGAAGTCAAAAAACCCTATAAATATGATTGCCTATATTCTGAGAATGAGAAACCTGTAGGTGAGATAGAATTGAAAGTCAGTTTTGATGTTTGAGATGTATTAGATACTGGATGTCTGGGAAAACAGTTAGGTGACCATCTGAAGGTTACCTGCAGCCAGACCCAGAGGTCAAATGGAATGTTCTGTCTCACCCTTCAATGTATGGTTCATCCCACACCTGTAACCCTCCCCTGAAGTATCAGGTATTTGTAACCCCATTGGCACAAGTCCTGTTCCAGCCCACCTTGAGATCCCTTATCAGGGGGCTGCAAAGGTGGCTCGGCCTCTTTGATCTTTGCTCTTGGCTCTTGGCTCTTTGGCTCTCTTTGCTCTTTGCCTCTCTTGGCTCTTTGGCTCTCTTTGCTTGCACCCTTTCCCGAGGACTTTCCTCTCTTGGAATTTCCTCTCCCTACCTCTCCCTTCCCCCACCTTCCTAGGCCTTGCCACGAGCTGCAGTCTGGCAGCTCAGAGCAAGGCCCCCACATCCCTTACAATAAACCTCATCTTCTAAAACCTAACTTCAGAGATCTCTCGTCTACATTCATCCACACTGTCCTGGAGTCCTCAGCAGCAGGAGAAAGCAATTTCTACACAGCTTGCTCAGAAATTAGTCTGAGCAGGGAAATGGGAATAATGCCTGTTGGCAGCCACTGGCGTCCCATCAGGTTAAGAAAAAAAAATCTGGTCATGCTAATCAAGTTAACTAGATCACACACACTACTGCCAGATCATGCGAATCAAAAGCAGATACAGTCTGTAAAAGGCACAACGCTCCCCATACACTTGCCAGTATCTACCGGCTAAGGAAACAAACTGACCAGAACACAGCTACACAGGAGAGTTTGGAAGAAAACAAAGAAAACTGAGGAGAGTCACTCAAGCACCATTCTCACATCTCTATGAAGTATTTACAGCTAGAACCTCCACACAGACCAGCCCAGGTCAGGACATACAGACAGCAGGTAAAAGGATATAGTGTACCAGCATTTAAAGATGGAGTCATAGGCAAAACAGAACATAAATTAAAATTTTTCTAAACATACATAATGTGGCAGGTTGCCTAGCTTTAAAAATTATTTGTACCCTGCCCCACAGTGCTTTTGTCTACCTTTCAAAGAGAATCAACACCTAAAAGAACTCAGATGGCTCACATTTCTGCAAAAGTATGTTATTTTTTCTTCTCTTACATATTAATACTTAAGATTTTAGTGGAAGCATGTATTCCATTTAAAATATTTTATTACGCCTTTTTTAACATTATAAAATCCTTTTATATTATTAACACATCCAACCAGTTGAATTACAGTAAAGTGGCAAGTAAAAAAGTTAATTCTAAGGTAAAACATATTTAACATGAAGAAAATTAAAGGAAGAAGAGAACAATCCTGAAGTGTTTCAACACCTTAAGTACTTAAAGTATGTAGTTATTCATTGGTTAGTATTTCTCTCCTTCTTGATTGCAGAGAGTCTGACTATCAATGGCTGCTTTCACTTATCCTCAGAAGTTATTAAGGCAACATATTTCAAAGGCACCCATAACTCTTTCTCCACAGGAAATAAGAGTCCAAAATATTTTGCTTTTTTGATAAGGTACATCGTAAATGTTCCATTAAACCTAGATAAGGGGGATTCTCTAATTCCAGGGAATAATGTATTTAAAATTATTCTGTTTGGTATTTTTAAATTCCTTTTCAAGGAAGGACCCTTCCACCTATAACAGAACATATTTCTCGTCTGAGATCCAAGCTTAACTGGTATTCTAGGCTCTACCCTTTGGTGGTATTTAACTCAAAATCCATGCCCTGCTCTCTGTTACCCATCAGGCAAAGCTTTGGCCTCACCTCTCTTCAAATACATAACATTACAAGGATGCGCATGCTAATTTCTCTTTTCTTTGCTGTACAACAGCATCCTTTCATTTTATCATGGGTTGGCACAATTTTGTTTTCTAGATATAAAGAAAGGTAAAATGTTTTTCCCTGCCCTGACCATAGAGTGGGTTGGCGGGGAGGACAAAGACCTATCAAAAAGCTAGCTGAGATATTGGCAGCTAAGTTGACTAATGAGGACTGTCGATGCGACTTTGGAAGGGGCATTTAAAACTAATCTGCTGGGACCACCTCGTTCTCTCGTTTTAGAATCAGCAAGGAGGTAACATTGTGGGCGGCCAGGCCAGACCCAGCCGGGCCTCTAGAAGCTGCTGCCTGCACGGAGAGCAGGGGCGGGAGCCCAGGTTGGGCCCCCCATTGCCGGCTGGGTGCTGGGCCGGGCGCGGCCCAGCCTCAGAGAGCTGCTGCCTGCATGCAGCGCGGGGGAAGCTCAGGTCGGGCCCCTCTGCCCTCTGGGCGGCTGGGCCAGGCCCAGCTGAGCCTTTGAAAGCTGCTGTCCACATGAGAGCAGCCCGGGTGAAGCCCTTTTTTCAGCTTTGTAGTAGCTCTGAGCTGGACCGCCCTGGACCAGCACAGCTTTGCATTTTTTCTTCAGCCCTGCAGCCCGGCGTGTACACGTGGCCTTTGTAAGCCCAGGCAGATGTAACCCTTTCTTAGCAACGCAGAACTTTTAAAGCACTTTTAAAGAACTTTTAAAGAACTTTTAATTCTTCCTTGAGAGAAAGAAGAAAGGAAAACAGAGGGTACATGGAACAGACACTGCATGAAGTCAGTTAGATGAGAAGTAAAAGAACTAATAATATTGGAATGGGATTGAAGAAGTGGACATTTTTAACCAGACTTTTCCAAGGTAAATGATGAAGAAACGAACTGTTCTTTGCAGCATCTTAGTATTATTTAGGTAGAATGCTATTCTAACCAAAATTAAGGACTGGTGTAATAGAGATTTATTTGGGAACTTTGAAAACCCCCGCTCCTGGGTTAAAAGGATGTCTCAACCTTTGAGACAAAGATAATTTTAGATCAGAAAAAGTATTTGTAAATAATACCCCAGATACATTGAGAAGCTTTGCTGATAGAATATCACAGTCTGTGAAAACTCCGGGCAGCAGCAGACATGTAACAGAGAGAGCACTGGACTGTTTCGTCTTGTGGCAAACCTCTTCATAAAAAGATCTTAGAAAGACTCTTCTCCTAGAGTAATGAGTGGTTATGTCTAAGTGGTGAAACTGACTGAAAATCCTAAGTTATGTCCTTCTATGTTGTTCAATAAGAAAGTTGATAGTTTGTAAGAGGAAAGAAGCGTGTTTTAAGGTATCATTCTCTTTTAGTTTTTCTTGTTTCTCAACTTTTTTTTTTCTTTTCTTAGGCTTTTAATATATGTTAATAAAACTATTTTTGTTCATTTTTAAGCTTAAGCCTGCTTTGTTTGTTCTTCTCCTAATCTCTCCCTCCCACAAATATATTAACACTAAAACTCCTACACTAATTAGTGTTTCTACCCAGTTTTATTAAATTAAAACCACTACACATTTTTAGATTCTTAAATTCAAGACAAGAAAGACTGAGGATGTGATCTCTCTCATACTTTAAAATTAAGGTAGGAGGTCACTGAGTTAACTTTAAACATGGATCTAGATCTTAAAAGCAATGAAAATAAAGAACTATATATTTCTCATAGCTTTGTACGTTGCTACAGGATTATTTTAAGATGACCACTTTACTACAGAATTCAACATTATGCTTCAAATTAGGCACATGGCTACTATCAGTATTAGGTTACATGAACTTCCCTGGATCACTAAACTTTTAGCTTTACAGAAGTTGTAAAACCCATGATAATCAGTAAATCCAACCTCCTAAAAAGTACAAACCATTAAGATTCCCTGAGTTCTTGCTTGCTTTAACTCCAGCATACACCATCTAGAAAGGCCTGCAATTTTCGAAGTTTGTTAACCCACAACATCCATTCCATTATCCTACAGTGAACTTACATTAAACTACCATTCTACAAGTATTAGACATTCACTTCACTTTTTAAAGTACTTGCACAACATATTCCTCCTTACAGTCTTCTGAAACTCTGCCATAAGGGTTACTAAAAACTGAGAGTCCAAAATGTTCCTCTAGCCACACACCTCTCAACATGTTAAATCACTCACCTGAATAGAACAACTTTTATACACAAATACAGCTGGTCAACAGTAGGAATTTTACACAACCAAGTTTCAAGACTTTCAGAAGTTCAGGCCAGTTTTCAAACTTCTGACAGTTACTTGTGCAGATCTTGAGCTCAAATACACATCATCCAAGCTCTGGAACTAAAAATGAATCACTACAAGGTGAATGCTTCCAAAATTTGATTAAAGCCATGGTTTAAAAAATTAAAATTAGCCCTGGGAAAACAGTGATGTATCTTTCAGGCCTATGACCAGGGGTTTGGCTTTTATGAAAGTCTCTGAACTTCTAACTCTCATCTAGTTCTAGGAGAAAAAAAGTCTGAAAAAAAAACAGAAACAGAGAGGAAGGCAAGGAGCATAGAAAAAATCTGCAGTTTCCAAGAGTGAATATACTGTCTCATACAGTCACCAGAGATAGTTTCTAAGAGTGGGTTTACCTATGTTTTAACTTTGATCTGAAGTACACTTTTGAATGCAATTTGTGGTGGTTCCCATAGACTATTTCAGTACACACTATGAAGCAGACTTGGAGATCACATAATAGATTTCTTCCCAAATAGCCATCAGAATTGGCAGAAGAGAGGTTTTGAGCTAAGAAATTTAGGTGAATAGCTGCAAAGTACGTAAACCTAACATAACAGCAAGATCCTATCAGAAAAAGAAAACATAGTAGCAGCAGAGAAATTGATACATTATTCAAAAAAACCCCAAACATAGACTATCCCTTTCCTCCCCAAAGATTCAAACAAAACCCAACCCAATCAAACCAAAACACAAAACCCCCCAAAAAACCCCCAACCAACCAACCAAAAAAACAAAACAAACAACAACAACAACAAAAAAAAGACAAGGAAAAAAATAGAAAACCACCTAAATAATTCTTTGTACTATGTTATTTAATTCTGCATGGTTTGAGAATCTAAGTAACAATCATAGTTCAGCTAACCAAGCAAGCTGAGAAGCCAAATACAGATTTATTTTACAGCTGTCATGGTTTTGAAAGACAGTTGCTTGCCGAGGAAAGCTAGAGCCTCCCTTGGAATGGAGAATGTAAACCCACTCCCCTCCAAATTATTACAATTTTGCAATTAGGGGCTCTCAGGCAAAGATATGGGAACAGGAGTAACAGTTCTTTACTAGGATTATTTAAAAAAAAAAAAAAAAAAAAAAAAAAAAAAAAAGTAGTGCAAGAAACCAAGGAAGGTAGGAAACAAACAATCCTGGAAAACCCTGACAGAGTCAGGAATATGACCTGGCACTCTGGTGGTCAGGGTGTTGGAAGCAGTCTAAATAAATCCTCCTGGAGTAACAGAAGTGATTCAGTGGCGTAGAGATGGTCCCATAGAAAAGTTCAGTGGTAACAAGATGGGTCCAGTCTTCCTCCAGGAATCCAGTGGAAAAACAGGATACCTTGTGTCCTTCAGTCCCAGTTTTTATCTAGCTAGGAACAGCTGGCTCCTCCCTCACTGGGTGGAGCATCTCACAATGGGATGACGGAATGTGTCATGTCATTGGTGGGCCCTAATGGCCCATTATCAGAAGATGTTCCCCCTGGAGTATGGAGGGGTGGTGAAAGAGATAAGAAACACTGCCCCACCTGGTTTTAATGGCTGGACCATTATCAGAAGGCATCCACCCCCTCCCCCTTGGAGTTACAAGAGAAGGATAAAACATCTCCCAAAAAACAGCTTTCAAACAGATGAAATAGAATACACATTTTTAGGTTACATAATCCAAGACAACAGCTTATAGGAGTAACAGCGTGCAAATATTTAGAGGGCTCATCCAGGAAACCTGAATATTACACTGAAAAGAAAACAAAAAAAATATCAAGCAAACAGAGATGTTCAAGGTGCAATGAAGAAGATCCAACAAGCTCAAAATCAATAATCCATACCTGCTGCAAAGAAATAAGCCACCAAAAAAACACTGAAGGAAAATAAGCAAGAGAGAGTTTTGTGGTACCCCACAACAGGAGAACAACAGCACCTGAGTAACTTAAAAAACAGAGCAAAAAAGACTGCTGAGCAGCAATGACATCTCCCTCGGCTCCCAGCCATGGCAAGTGCAGCCAAGTTCCATCCCCACACATGTCCCATGTCTCAGAGTGGCTGGCCTTTGTACCATCACAGACCAGATTTTCCTCACCTCAGACTCATTTTTGCAGAATAGAAAATGCAGCTGTGTCTCTCTTTGCACTGTTTTGCCTGGAGGAATCTGAACTCAGCAAAATAACAGACTTAAACAAACATTGACACAATCTGCTCCTGTTCCCACTCGTCTCCACCCCACAAACAACTCTTTTGGTCATACACCAGGCAATTCCTCCTATGCATGTACATGTATGGGGGAAGATGGGTCCCTTCTGTGAGAGCTCAGCTGGCAGCGGGGACAGCAGAAGTCCATGTCCAGACCAAGACTTGCAGCACCAGCTGGTGCTGGGGCTTTGCCAACCACAGACCTAAGCACTCGCATGACCGCACTGAAGGACCATCTGCAAGCTCGTTAGTTTGCTAGATTTCCTACCAGGCTGGTGGGCTCTGTTACAATCTTTCCAATAAATGACACTTTTTACCATTTTGGTCCCAAGGGCTGCATTTTTCCTGTCACCTCACCAAAAGACCCTGCCCAGAATCACAGGCACTTAACTTACACTGGTCTCACGCCAAATCCCAAACCCCCCAACTCTGCATCCTCTAAGCAAACCCAAGGCTACCCAGAGCTCTTCAGCTGCACACTGCCATAACTGATTCTAGGCTCTAAGCTTCACAGTACAAACACTTGCCAAATCTGAGTCATAATTTAAGAAGAAACTACCTCATTTTTCTCTCCTGGGCTACAGCTGCTCTGTGTGGGGTGTAGTGTCAAGATGGAGTATAGTGCTCTACTCCAGGAAAGAGTAAAGATGAGCATGGGAAAAGGTAAGGGGGGAGAGCAAGGAGAGTGGCTTTATGTTTTGTCTTTGTTTCTCACCAGGCAACTCTATTTTAATTGGGAATAAATTAATTTCCCCCAAATCAAATCTACTTTGCCCAGGACAGCAAATGGAAATCCCTCTCTTTATTTCAATTTACAAGCCTTTCCATCTTATTTTCTCCCCAGTATCCTATTGAGGAGGAGGAGTGAGAGGAAGAGAGACGGCAGCCAGGCAATCTACCACAAACTCAATGAAAGAAAATATTACAAAAGCAGTACTGACAGATATTCAACTCTCTTTAATTTAATGCAAATATGGGGAAAACTGACTTCACATCAGTAATTAAAAAGATAAACCTTACTCTGGGAAGGTTTGTGGCCATCTTCCTTCCCTTTGCCTCCTGGGCAGCATCATCCTGGGGGAGACAGTGGGTGCCATTTTCCCTTTGTCTCCCTGGGGTAGGCACCATCTTGGAAGGTGTATTTCCACCATTTTGCATTTCTCTTTGTTCTGGGGGGATTTGTGAGATTTAGCAATTCTGCATCTTGTGATTATTTACTGTTTTGTTTTGGTTTTGTTTTTTTGCCTACTGCTGTTTTGCTTATTAGTAAACTGCTATTTTTTTACTCTCATCAATCTACTCACACTTCTCCTCATTGGTGGAAATGGATTGGTTGAAACTGAGGGGAGGTAACTTACTTTAACGTGTCCACTTCTAAATTGTCTTAAACCAAGAAAGACTGAAGTGATGTTGGTCTTCTTCTCAGTCCTCCAATTGTGTTGTCTTGGAAAGCCCATTTTACAGACTGCTCTGCAGCATTAAAGCAAAAAGCCTCTGAAATCACCTTGCCTGGCTTATTATACCACAATAACATCAGCAGATTCAATCTTCAAAATACATATCTACACTCTTGTCTATTTTACTTAGTGCTATCTTAAATAAAACGTAAATGGAGAGCTCTTTGCCCATACTTTTGTAGATTTTCAGTTCTAATGACAGTTTCTGTCGCAAGACACTCAAACATTAAGAGTGACACCTTTCTACCCAATGTACAACTATGAAATAGGCAAAACTATTATGCCTTAAGGAAGTAATACATTCAAAAATAGCAAAGACAAGACACCACAGACTCTTGTGGTTCCTGCAAGTTTCATGATCACAGCTATGGAGGATACTTTGAATTTTTTAAAGTAAAGTTTCTCTCTTTTTTTATGCAGCAGAACACAAATACTATGATCTATAATACTCTAAAAAACTTTTAGAGCTGCTCTAAAGAACTATTACCCTCAGCTGTCTTGGAGGACAAAGCATTACCTAAATAGAATTACAAAAAGAAGTCTACCTCTACCTTAATAGAATTACAGAGAAATCCAAAGTTAGAATTAACTTCCAGAATTCAAAATCAAATAATTTTGAGCCCACATTTATTTTATCCTTTCCCTCTATGAGATTTGCAACGTTTCATATTATTTAAGGAAACTGCTGAACTGCAGGCATTACACTGTCCTAAAAATAGACACTATAGAGAATACTATCATATCACAGCAGTTATTATATTTACTATAATATTAATAATTCTATATTATTAATTTCATTTAATATATATTTATATAGTTCAAAGAATATAATAACACTTACTACTTTTAACTGATTAGACTTTTAAAAACTAAACTGTATTCGTGAGAATACCTGGCCACTTTCTGATAATATTACAGATATTATTTCTGTCCCAAGAGGACAACACTGATAAAACTAACAATTTAGTCTGATGTTAACATACCAACTACAGAGTAAAAGTTTCTTAACATCCTCTAGACCTAGGCAGAAAATTCCACTTAAGTCCAAAATCCCAACTTTAGTTCTGCTTTTCTTGTCAGGAATATCACACTATAAAAAATGCTAAGTCTGTATCTGATGACTTCAACAATTTTTCAGTTAAACTAAATAATGTATTATATCTGACTTCTGTTGTAAAAATAACTTATTTTTTTCAAACCAATTCACAGTTTGAGAAGGCCAGCTACTTTATTAAGAATTATTTTCATGTAAGTTGTTAGGTTATACTTGGAGTGTCTTTTCATTAACAGGATAAAGAATCACTGGTGCAACTTGCAAATTATTGATATATACATGCAACTAGAGCAAACTAATAATTTCCTTGACTAAAACCCACAGACTTGTTCTTATTCCAATATGTAGTATCTGGTGCACGTGAGATTAAGTCAGTATATTAAATTTTCAGAAATAATGTTACCCACTTTGCAAGGGGAAATCGGCTTCTCCTTCAAATCTATTCCTACACAGTTCAATGATTCTGCATTTCTTTAAATAACAAGAGGAATTATTTTGTGACTATGCATTAATTCAGAGAAAGGAAAATCAAATAACAAAACCAACCAACTAAAGCATTTCCTAAAAGCTTCAGTTGGTAAAAAATAGTTTCTAGTACACCTCAGAGTAGCACATCAGTAACTCTTGCTCCAAATGGACTGACAGATCCAGGTATAGGATTTTGTCTGCAAATGTATCATTACAGAAATGTGTCTCAGAATCACAGAATCACAGAATAATGAGGTTGGAAGAGACCTCTAAGATCATCAAGTCCAACCTATGCCTTAACACCTCAACTAGACTATAGCACTAAGTGCCATGTCCAGTCTCAAGTCACTGCAATCCAAGCAGGTGGATTAAAACAAACAAACAAACAAAAAAACCCCCACAACCACAACAACAAAACAAAACAAACCCACAAAACAAAACAAAGCCACAGCAACTACCCAATTAGATCTACATCTGTAAAAGCCTTTTTGCCCTATACTTGCATGCTAGTGATTTGTGGATTTACCAGGAACAAGCTCTTCTTGCTTACTAAAAAATTTATAACCATCTGTACAGCAAGAAAACCAAGAGTTTCAGCTGTACATCTTTTATTGATATACCACATAATTTCCTAGCAAATTGAACAGAAATACTTCAGTAAGAAATGGATGGTACGTAAAAGAAATTATAAGAAGTGAGTGCAGAGTACGCTGCCCTATGATAGCTTAGGCCTTAGCAAGGACCCATGACAGCCGATGGTGAAAGTGTGAGAAACAGGGTACCCTGCTGCTCTGGCACATGCTCCAGCACAGATGGTAAGAATCCAGTCATAAGGAATTGGATCTAGGTAGAAATCTAAAACAGAAAAATCCTGTGCAGTAACTGAAAAACGTAAACTAAACCCAAGCACCCTAAGATAGTAATAATGCATGAATTTTGGACTGCCAAGCCACCCACACTGAAGCACTCCTTTTGATTATAGTGCATAAAGTTTATGTTGCCCATAGAACAACATAAATTATGAAATCTGAGTATGGATGTAGCAAAACTAGGATCAATAACAAAAAGGCAGTTATGAGGGGGCTGTTTTCTTCTGCAAAGTTTTGGCAGAGACAAGAAAGTACAAGGTAAATGAAAGACTCAGCCCAAACTCAGAAAAAAACAGACAGTAACGTAGCAAATAAAGAATAAAATGTCAAATCAAGGGGAGAAAAAGGATGGTGGGTCTTCCACTGCTAAGTGTGTGGGTGCCTCTAGATGGTAGTCATGCTGACGTGTGGATTCAAGTCCACAAGGAAGATGGAAGAAAACCCTTTGGATGACATGCTGGATTCTTAATCAGTTTTTTCTTCTTAACATTGTTTATTCCTGTTTTCTGGGTTTTGGGGGTGGAAGGAGAAAGGCACCTGTGGAGGCAAGAAATGGATTTACACCTCAGTACTTACAAAACTGTAATTCTGTAGTAATCACATATCTGATTCCTCAGAACCTGCACTCCGTATCATTATTGAACTTGACTGCATAGATTAGAGATTATTTTGCACAGACTATTTTGCTGCTCTACCTGTTTACTCACTGAGTGTTCATTAATTAATAAATATCTTAACAGCTCACACCCGCTATGACAGTGATACAGCTGGACAGTATGCCTCATAAAAGGAGGAGGGGTTTGGCTACTGAGAGCAGACGCCAGCCAAGCCCTGACGACAATGTAAGCAGGCAGCTATTGGCCAGTGAGCTGGGTGGTAATCAATGACAGCCAATCAGGTTCAAACATGGAGTCTTAAATAGCCTACATAAGAGCTGTGCATGCATTAAACACTCTCTGCTGCACGAACCTCTGGGTGGTGTGTCCTCTCCATCTCCCCGGAGTTTGACAACCAGCTAAGTCTGAAGTCTCTGTTCCAAGGACAGGAGTGTCAAATCTTGACAGCAACAGAAAATTATTCACACAGCAATTTTTTCTCCTGTTCTACTATGTATGAGCGAGGCTATGTGATTAAATCTAAGAGTTATAAAGCAGCAGCAGCCTTACCTTCCTCAGATTGCCCAATCCAGCAGGATCTATTTTCCACTAACAAAGTAGTATTAAACCAAACAAACCTGATACGCAAGCAGTACACTGCTCTCCTACCAAGATAAATCAAAATCAGGCTGACTCATATTACTATGTATTAAAGATTATTAAGTAAAAACCATACTAACAAGTAGGGAGCAACATAAGAATCCAATTTTCTCCATTAAGACTAAAAAGAAACAGGTAGCTGCAATGCTTATGTGATTTCTGTTATAGAGTTTGTGACACTGCTTCAACTTTGTAGAGTTGTGACTGGTTTTGTACTGAGGCAAAAAGAGATCATTGAAGAACATAGAGAGCAGTCAGAAATTCTTGATTTCTATCTAATTCTTTCCTTCTTGACAGCAGGCAAGTCACAGAAAAACTTCTCCTTTAGTGCAAAGAGCATGACTCAAAAACTTACCAGACTACTAGACTGAAAGGAAAATTAATCAGTGCTTATTTATAGTAAACTCTGAAAATGAAAAATTTGAATCAGCAAGGAATTCTAAAACAACACAGGACTGGCAACATGAAATACAGTGAAAAGATGAAGACAGTTTTTTTGAAATACAATTTCTTAATGCATAGGCAACAGTTACTCTCCATTTCCTTAAACTATTCTATTTTTGTACCACAGGAAAAAAAAATTAAAACAAGGTCAGTCTTCTTAAAACACAGAGTTTATAAATACAGAAATGATGTCATCCTGAAACAAATAAGATAATCATCTGGGAGAATTTATGAGAAATATGTATTTAGTACACAAATGCACACAACAAAAGTAATTAAATTATAACACAACTCCCAAGCATATTAATGATATGTGAAGTGAATTTTTCATTTCCAGTTAAATGAAGCATACTGCAGCAGACTGAGATTTAACTATATATAAATACAGATTATTTATATAACTATAAGGTGTATTACCAAATTCTCTCCATACCCTAAGAGAAATGCAGGAAGCTAGGAACAGAATTAATTTATTGTCTTTAAGTCAAACTGGATAGCACTTGAAATAAGGTATGCTTACAAAATGTCACAAATAGAGGGAGTGAGTTGAGTTACTCTTTGTGATGCAAGACCATAATATTCTTGAAGTATTAAACAGCTGGTGGCCAAGCTGAGCAGTGCACTTCTGTTCAAAATTGATGCTATATTTTCAGCAAAAGTACAGAAATTATCAGTTTGTACAGTTAGGACTACTTCAGTAGTTCTATTTGCTGCAGTCGTGCTGAAGCAAATGGGCATCAGGAAGAGGTCGTGTTCCTTGTAAATGTTTCTACATATAACAAGAACCACATTGAATGGCAGAAATCAACTCAGCAGTTTTACAGTACAGCTGTTTCACTCACTGCAGGGCAGATCCAGATTCTTTTGAAAACGATCACAGACCAAAACACAGACCGATACTTTTAATCCATGTATGCTGCTTATCTCATCTTGGAACTATTTTGCAAGGAAAACTGGCAGGGGCTTCAACAAGAACTCCAGGAGTGCCCACAGGCTTTCTCACCTGCTATAAAATACTTAATACCCCAGCTCTTTTTCCTTCAAAAAAATGCTTGAAAAATTTACTTGAAAGTGGCAAATCTTTCTTCTGTTAGAATTCAAAATTGGCATTTTATTAAGTCTACTTAACTCAGCAGAGTGGGGTATTAATAGGAAAGGCTGAAAAACTTCCAAACATAAGTTTTGCATTAACAATGTCATCCTGCAACTCATTAAAAAAGACAACATTAGCTTTTGAGATATAGGATTAAAAAAAAAAAAACAACAACCCAAACCAAAAAACCCACCAAACCCACACCCTACCATCTCACAGACACTGGCCTCAAAATAATAGCTAAATTCAACTTTGTTAAATTTTACCAGGGATTACAATTATCTGCTCTAAGTAGCTTATTTTCTTATTCCATAGACAGCTGGGGAGGCAAGGTTCCAGGAGAGTTTGCTCCTGGAAGAAAGGATCAGATCATTCCCTCCAAACAGTAATCACAGAAATCAGTCCCAGCTTCTTAACTAGCCATGTAATCCCAAAGGATTGACCTTTGGTGGAATGATAACGGGCAGCATACCAGGTGGCTCCCTGAAACACAGACTGTTATTTCATAAGGAAAACTTGAGTACTGTCTCCAGAGATGGCACATGATCCAAGGTACAAACAGGAGGCTTCCATGCACACATCTGCTTTCTCAGTAGACAGCCCCAGATCTGAATGCACATGCAAATATGAAATGTAGCTTACATTTTAACTATTAAGGATCAAAAGCTGCTGCTACCGTGGCAGGTAGCATAACCACAGTGTACAGACAACCATGCTGTACAGGCAAGTCCATCCATTTCATATTTCTCAAATGCAGCTGAGTGACAAAATAACCTTGCTCTACAAACTCCCCAGTGACACCAGCCATGCAAGTGGACCCCGCAGCGCATGCTACCAACAAGCGAATCTCCATGTATACATGGAGGGATCTGCTCCTATAGTCCTTCCTTTTATCCAAGAGTACAACAAGCCATGAACCTTACAATGCATGGCATCTAGCTCTACACAAAACAAATACATACACACACACTGGCAAAAATGAGTTGGGGGTTTTTCAGCTAATTTTAAATGCACCTTCACAAAACAGTTTTCAGAAGGTGTCCTGTGAAGACTCAGAAGGTACATAAATACCAGGGGCTTAGTCTGAAATACTTTCAGTGTGAAGCAGCTTAAATATAGCACTGTGAAAAATGCTGTGAAAGTTCCTTGTTTTCCTTTCCTTGGCTTTCACATCAGAAATACATTGAGGATTATTTTTCTGAATGCAATATTTTACATTCTGTTCTATGTTTTATGTACGAAGTCAGCATTGAACACAAAACCCCAAAGGATCAAAATTAAAATTTCAGATAAAGATTACTAGGCAAGAGAAGTAAAAAATTTGCAAAAGAATTAATACAAATCTATAAGGACCCGTAAGGGTAAGATCATGGTAAAGATATAACTCAGAGGAATGAAATGCCTACCTGCAGAGATTTCATTATCTGTGCTTGTTTTCTGTATATTTTAAAATACCTCAGATGCCCTCCAGACTAGTGCATCTTGGATTTTACTTAGAGAATTAGGCATCCGTTTTAAATGCTGTAAACACATCTTCATGGACAAGGGTAAAAAACACACTCTGCTACATGTTAGTCAAAGGGAAATATCGACATACATTCAGCACTGAAGGCTGTATCAGTCTGTGTAACCAAAGTCTTGAAAAAGAGTAATTCCTGATTGCTTATATTTAGCACTCATTTACCTTGTGCTATTTAATGTGATTTGAGACCTTTCATAATTTAACTGCAATTTGAGACCTTTCATAAATTTAACTGTACTGCTCCATCTGAAAGCCCTACAAACATTATACTGCACCAGGCAGCTAGCTGTGCCAAGGTACAATCTGGGTGGAAATTCAACTAGCAGAAATGCTGAGACAGACAGATTATGTTAGCCGTTTATTTATACTGAGGCCCCCTGTAATACTGTAGAGAGGAATAGCGTAAAAATCAGAGCAGAATGGATTTGTGTATCATATTAGTACCCAACATGTTGCAGTTCACTCTCCCTGCATAAGCAATTTCCATTTCTGCTCTCTCAGGCCCAGCATGCTATTTGTGACATGAATCAAATGAGATTGTTATTCTCAGTTACTTAGATATAGGACAGTACTTTGCACCAAACCAATCTCCTTCAAATTTCTTTACTTCCTCTGGGAATTATGTTGGACAGTATCCCTAATGCAGAACAACTCAGTAAGCAGAAAGAGGGAGCAGAGCTCATTTTAAAGACAAACACTCAGGAAAACTGAGCAACAGCAATATCAGCCTGCAGAACTCATTATTGAAGGCTTGACTTGTGGCTTTGACTTTACTGATTTGCAAACATCTACTCTATATTTAAATTGCATCACAGAACTTGGATTCAAAGGAAAAAAAGGGATGTGGCAGGAAAGAATCCATAATCAAAGCTCACAGTGTAAATGTGTTCTAATCCAATAGATGGTCTATTACAAGTCAAAGGTTCTCAGACAGTCAGCCAGACAGGATGCATGTCAGGTGAAAATACTTAACACATATAGGCAAGTGCAGAGGCTTCAGATTCTGACAGAGAGAGGATAAGCCAGCTGATAGGAGCTTTCTGTAATTTCACATCTACTTGAAAAGCAAGAAAGCCATACTCCTTCCACTCCCCCTACATTATCTGTGTAGAGTGTGCTCAGATGTGTTACATTTATTAACTAATGTAGGAGACAGGTAGTATTCAATACTGAATTAATACAAATTAGCATGTTTAAACCATCAGTAAACAGGCAGCCATTACATTGTGTTCACAGCTCACCTTAAAACAACAAATTGTAAACAGACCCCCTTTACAGATACCTGCTGGGTATGTCATAACATTTCAGCTCAACATCTAAATTACATATTGGAAGTCACTGGTCACAATTTCAACAAAACCACTGGTATTTTCCCAAACATTAATATATGACAAAGCCATTGTTATTTTCTACAAGGTTCTTATTTTAACTACTACAGATTACATATGAAATCTAACCAGTAAAAATGGAAAAAATAATGGACGGAGTAAAGAAGTATAAAGTTGATCATAAAACTATATGAGTATTATGAAGGAGGCACTTTTTCTGTGAACACTTGGGATTACCACTTCATGAATTAAAACAACTCTACTGCTCGGACAACTCAAAAGACACTCAAATCCCTATGTCTGGCTATTCTTAGTCTTCCAAACAACCTTCTATTAGTACTAAACCAAAATTAATTCTAACACCTGAAGAAATCCTCATCAGGTAAGAAATAAAATAACATAGTCACAGAATATGCCAAACTAGAAGGGACCCATCGGAATCATAGGGTTCAACTCCTAGCCCTGCACAGGACACCCCAAGAGTCACACTATATGCCTGAGACCATTGTCCAAATGCTTCTGGAACTCTGTCAGGCTTGATGGTGTGACCACTTCCCTCGGGAGCCTGTTCCAGCAGGGCAGAGCAGAGCAGGATAATTCCCTACCTCGCCTGGCTGGCAATGCTATGCTTGATGTCCCCTAGGGCACAGGTGGCCCTCACAATCTACAATGGGTCCAGAGCTACACAAGCAATGTTAGTCCAACACATACAACTGCCTGGTCAATTTGGCAACTGTCAAGTTCAGTTTGTGCTCTTTTCGGAGGAGAAAATCAATATATTTTCCCATTATCTCATCAGCAGTTTCATTAAAAATGAATGGTTTATTTATTTTTGAGGTCTCTTTTCCCAAACTGGTCTGGAACTAATCAGCAAGAATACTGCTTGAAGAACAAAAATGAAAAATAGACACTTTACAATACCAAGTTTGGAGGAGAAAAAAAAAAAAAAAAAAGAGGAGGTGGTTCCAAGTGGAATGATTTTTACCCTCCTGCCTACAAAAGCAATCAAACTGCGGTTCTGCAACAGCATACCAAAAACTCAGCAATCACTGAGTCACATCTTGAGATGTCATCTGACACAACCATACCAATGGGCTTGTCCCTGAAGTCAGCATCAGCGATAATGACATTTCTGATATGTGTATTTATCTATGGCTACTTAAGTCAGACTTGAGTGTTTTGATATTTTTATTGCTGACAGTTTTCCCAAGCTCTCATCTGTATCTTCACCATCTTAAAGTGCAAGCTGGTTAGTTACATCCAGTTCTACCATACCAAGAACAGATTGCCTGATAGATATTTTCAGAGCTCTGTACACCCCATCCCTTCTTTGGCCTAAACAATCCCCACTTAATAGTGGGGATTCCCTCTTCAGTCAATCTGTTCTTTAGAAACTTTCATGACCCTCTAAACTTTCAACAGCTCTCTCCAGCACAGCATGCCAGACAGGATATACCATCTGAGCCCATACTGAGCATCCTTTCCACCTCCCCTAAGGTTATAGTCCTCTTCTCAGTACAGCACCTCACTTCAGTAACAGTACTTCACAGACAACACATCTTGCATTAGCTGCAACCCCTGTGGACATTTTGGAAGACCTGCTACTTCTCCAGCTGCTCCCTCCCCACAACTCCATGCACCTTGCTTTGGCACCTCCTGAAGAGTACCTCCCATCCTCACTGAACACTCACTGCAGCTGTTTTCTTGTGCTTCTACACCCTGGTGAAACCCCTTCAAGGCTGCTGCCTCTCCACTCTAGTTTTCAAACCTGTGATGAAAATGTTGACTGTTATAGGCAAAATCCTGAAAATTCCACCTTGATGCAGGTTCCCACCTCAATAATGAGATACCTCTCTGTGGTTTGCATACTATATCTTACAGCAGAAATTACAATTAATTCAAAGGAAGCGCAAAATGGACTTCACCCAGACTCTCCCCACTGCCACTCAAACAAACAAACAAACAAATAAATAAATTTAGACAAGAGGCTTATCAGGAAACCTTCTACAAAGTGAAGTAATATATTAAATTTAAAATTTAAGAAAATATCAACTAAAAAAGTTGATTCAACTCATTGTAAGAGGACACCTTTGTAGCTCACCTTTATCAGAGGAAAAAAAATTGAAAATGTCAAAAAAATCAATCATCAAAATAAATCATAGCCTTTGAAAAATTCTCCCTCAGGAAGTGAAATTAAAAATGTAGATGTCAACAAAATAATAAAATCAGATATTGATAAAATAAAACCCTATCTTCAAAATTCTTTAAAAAGGAAAGAGTAACTTTACTACAATTAGATTAATTCTAAAATCTTTAACCTGCTATTAATGGAAATCTCTTGATTCACTCATGACAAAGAATACTTTGTCTGTCAATCATCAGTCACATCAGACACTAACATCCAAGACAGAGAACAAAATACAAAACAGAAACAAAAATGCCAACCCTTTCCACTAAGACGTGCTAATATAACACGTTTTTACGGCCTAAATTCTACTTTATTTCATTGAAAAGGTTACACATGAAATCCGCCTACTGTCTTGAAAATTTATTTCTAACTGATGAGTTTTCCTCTCCTTTTTTTCCATTATTTGCCACTACAGCAGTAGTCCCAAAATAGTGATAATGATAGAAAGGATTCAAAATTATTTCAAACATTTATTGAAAAATGTCAAGAAAACAGTTTAAAAAAGAAAAGATCTGGTTATCACAAAGTTCTGTATTTCTTCTAAAGTAACTGAAACCACTCTCTTCAGGAGCTCATTCACTTGCAAAAACAGTGTTCTGCAAATAAAAATACTAGTATTAACTGCATGACCTTTTTATGAAAGATGACTACAACTGCAAAATGACAAGTGCCGAAACTAAAAACAGTCCTCTAAGGACTAATAATCCCCTTCAGTAATATTTTATTCAATTAATCATAACTTAAGTCTGGGACAGAAAGAAAAAGGGAAGCAAAAAAAGCAAAATTAACAAATCACGATCTGACATTTAGGTTATGGAGAATTTTAAAATCAATTTTTAATATCAAAACATTTAAATTCTGTTTTTAGAAACATAATTGAAAATCTGTACTTCATATAGGATCCACTCTTTCAAGGTCTGTGGAGAATGCAAATACCAAAGCCATAAGCAAGAATGAACTTATAAAGCATAAACAATAAAATAATTATCTGTTCATAAGCAGTTTTGTGGAGAGCCAATTATATATGTGAAGTATACATAATGTTTTTCTTCAAGTTGGTATCACTCAAACAAAAACGTAGACAACGTAGACATAATTATATCTTCATTAAAGAGTTAACATATTCCATCCCTGATTTTCACTTGCTGTTTACCAAAAAGGAAAACAAAGAGCCACTCAAGCTTGTAAGATTATAATCTATAAATAACATTACACTAGGAAAAAACACCCTGTGAATAAAATGGCTGGAAGGTAGGCTCTTCTGCTAATCCACAAACAATAGTTCTGAGTGATTAAACATTTGTTTATTTCTCATATTTAACTTTTTTAGCCACTGGCCAATTTTTAATTTCTTTTATAAGTCTCAAAGATAATGGACTTTCTTAAAGCTTCAGAAGCAATCCCAGTTCATTGTCCCAGCAGGTGAAGGGTGAGGTCCAGCAGCAGCTGGAAGGCCCAACCACACATAGCACGACCAGCCACAGCTCAGTAGGTCTTTGGCGCAACCCTATCCTCAGCCTCTTCTCCTTCATGACCATCTTCCTGGCTTTCTAGGGAGATGTCTAGTAAGGATACGGGGAGTGGACAAGAAAGCAACAGACCAGTATAAAAACAGCAGACTTAGGAAATCCTTACGAATCTTACAAAAATCAGGCTCCTTGTGTCTTTGTATAATTTCTCATGAGTGTTCTCCTGCAAAGCATGGGAGGAATCACAGTCCTATGTCTGTATTTAGTGCATCACACAGATCCCCAATGCTAGCATCCCTTCATCTCACCAGCCCTAGCTTTTGACAAATCTACCAGATCCTCCCATGGAAGTTCTTCCCCATAGCAGCATTTTCCTGTCTATACTGTGCTAGCCACCCTTGTGTCAGGTTTCATAACTTCACTTTCACTCATCTCCAAATGTAAACTAACTGTATTGTGAAAGTGAATAGTCCAGTCTGCTGATTTGAATTATTTAACATACAGAGAAGCTTTAGATTTTGAAACACCTGGGGCTGACACAGTTACACACCAGTGTGGCAGGTCAGAAGGTGTCCCACCTTCTCCTGCCAGGTGCTTATGCCAGGGCAAAGAGGAGGCAGGCAATGTCGTCACTGGTCATATACGAGAAGATATTTGCTTCGCCTGTTGAAACATTTTCAACTGCAGGTCTATTTTATGAGACTCTATACAAAAATTTCCAAACATCATACTACCCAAAAGTTGACCTTCTCTGTGTACAGAATCTACCAACTTAGTAGTTACTTCTTTAATAAATGATGTTCCTGTTTGGCTTTACTCCCACAGTGACTTCTAAATTTTGTCACCTGCCTACTGAAATTTTCTGAGTTCTGTCAAGATCATAAAGTAGGGGCAAGCTGTGACAGAAATCAAAGGATAAAGCATAGGAGGAACTATAGAAGAGCACAATTCAAGTACAGAAATGCAGCAGTGTCACTTGGCTGAAAGATCATTTTCCCATCCACCTATTACCTCCCAGAAGCTAAAAAGATAGCCAGAAAATAAGGCTGAATTGTGCCTCTTTCATCCCAAAAGCACACGTAGGATTTCATTGCTGGGTTTTGTATTAACTCATACATTCTGTCCCAGTGGACAAACTCCTGATGAATTCTGCACAAGGTAGTGTAGTGTCATGATTCTTAATGACACAATCACTGACTAAATCATGTAGAAACTTAGAAATTAACAAACAAAATAATAATTAAAAGCTTTTGAAAGTTTCTGCATCCTCTAAAAAATACATCCATATTGTTAAAGACAGATAATTTAATACCCCTCAGTCTTTTACCTGGAAGCTATTATATGATTATTGTTTTAGGAAATTTTTTCAATCTATCTACCTTCCCACAAATATGATCTGAATAAGAAAGTGTGTGGGATTTTTGGGTTTTTTTTTTAATTCTGTCTGGGTTCATAAACCTAAGTGAAACCTCAATTTCTTCACTAGAGGAGAAACATGATCTCCTCTCCATTAGAGGAGAACAACTTTTAAATGCTCACAGTAAAAAAATACCTTATTGACAGAAGAAAAAGCCTTGAAACAGCCTCCCAGACTCCAAATTTACTAGCTTCTGCTGTTTTGGGGGGAATTCTGTTTGTGGTGGGTTTTGTTTGGTTGGCCGGTTTTAATACACTGATTAATTTCTTTTAATTAAAAAGTAAAACTAATGAAAAAACTAACTAACAAATTCCTACAACAAAAACAGAATCAAAACTACCAGCAAGAGGAAAAGAGATAAAAAAGCAGTAATGCCATTTTGCCAAAAAAAAAAAAAAAAAAAAAAAAAAAGAGCACTATCTAGGACAGTCTACTTATTCAGTATGTCTGTTCTCTCATAGATTTTTTCGGTTGTACTTTTTCCCCACCTACAAACAAGTGTACAAAATTTTTGAAAGTTTCTTCATTTTTGAGTGCAACAAATATTCAAAAAATCATAAATCAACCAAGCCATTCTGATGTTAATACAGTGCAAGCATAAGAAGAGTATGGCCTACGTGAAGCTCACAAGGGGGATAAGAAAGTTATTTACACAGATTTCTTTTTTGAGAGCAACATTAAAAACAAGAGTAACAAAACAATCAGAAAAAAAACACAACCCCCCCCCAAAAACCCCAAAAAACAAAAACAAAACCCCAAACCTAAAAACCAAACCAAACCCAAACAAATCACCCCCCAACACACACACACACAAACCCCCACAAAACAAAACCAAACCCACAAACAAACAACCACCAACAAAAAAACCTAAAGAGCAGAAATGTGGAACTAGTATGGCAAAATTGCCTACAAACAGAACATGGGCATATTCTTCCAAGGTGTTCACAACACCTCTGGGCCACCTCAGCTCAGCTTCCAAGAAAGTCTTTGACAGCGTAAGTAACAAACATACGGATTACAGAGTAAGGAGGGACCTCCAGTTTATTCTAAATAAAAGCAACTCCACAAAATTGAATCGAGTTTTGTGCTAATGGCAGGATTAGAGCAAAGCTACAGAGATTTAAATCAAATGCCTCTGAATTGTTTTCTTCTCATTAAAAACATTGCTTCTTCTAAATTCCTGGAGCAGGCAAAATATCACTATTTGGGACTTGGCTAATTTTGGTAGAAGCAGACCAGTGAGACCTGCTAAGTCAAAAAATCTTTAAGACTCTCAGACATTTCTATTTCCTGCTTTTTCAAATATATAAGGATTTCCAATTCTGGGATCCCCAGGAAAAAAATCTCATTTAGGTAAGACATAACTAAGCTCAGCAAATATGTTACTGATAATATCTTTCGCTCTCACTAATTTCCACCTGTCCTAGGGTGACTGTGTATCCCCCAGTCGTCTATTGGGTGCAAAGGGGAGGGGAAGCACCATTTGTTTTTCCCCAGGAAAACTCTGCTCCTCAGAGAGACCTTGAAGTGGGGGAGTTGGAACACTGCAAGACAAAACAAGCTCTGTTGTTTTTTTCCCCGGCAGTAGTTAGTTAGTTTAGTGCTAGCATAGTTAGACGCTGTAGAACAGCTGAAGCTTTTTGCTTTTTCTGCCCCCCCCCCCCCTTTTTTTTTCCTTCCTTTTTTTTCTTTTTGCCCTCTCCTCAGAACTGTTCCAACCTCTCCGGACTAAGGACCTGGGGGAAGCACCAGGGGCCTCCAGAGGGGACCCACCCCACCAAGACCAGCCCTGCACATCTCCTTTTCTCCCAACGTCAGCGGAGAGGGAGCGGTGGAGCACAGTGACTATCTTCAGGAGGAGACTTTCTTTAAGTTTGTTATCCCTCCGTAAGCGGCACGAAGCTCTTGTCATCGGGTATTGTGCTGGGAGTGCTTTGCCTGTTTAATAAACAGGTTTTTTCCACTTCTCTCTGAGGAGGTCTTTTCCTGAACCGGTTGGGGGAGAGGAGGGGGGCCCTGTGGGAGGGTTTCTCCCAAAATCTGCCTGAAACCACAACAAACTTTCAGGCACCCAACGTGGGGCTCAAGAGAGTGGAAAAACCCTGTACTGATTAGTATTTAGCAGTCAGTAACTATGCTGCTTGAATTCATGTCTCCTGGGGTGGGGGCCTTGATGTGTTTTGGATCCTTAGGCTTCTTTGAGGTCTTAATACCTTTGTGGTCCTTAGGTTTATTTGCATATCCAGAGATAGCCCAAATATTGTCACTAATACACAGTTTTTACAGTAGAGGGACACGGATTAGAGTAGCTATTGGCCTTGGTTTAATGATAGTAATTTGTAGGAAGGTATAAAGGTATAAAGTTGCTGAGATTTTTCCAAGTATGTATGGGTCATGGTTATGGTTATTCACCCTGTTTGTGGGAGGAAGAGCAGAGGATGAAGCGTTGCAGTCTTTCGTTTCCTTCTTCTCCTCTGAATCAGTTAAATCATTGTTGGAGAATGTTGAGTTTCCCCTGAGTGTTAAAGAGACCATCTTTCTGGTATGTCATCTGGTAAGCCTCCTCTATACAGTCTGCAGCTTCTCTAGAATATGGGCTGAGATTTCTAGAGGGGCTGATGAAACTCCTGACCCAGGCAGAGGAAATCCTGAGTGGTGTGGAGAATGGCAGGATATGGGCCAACTCCTCAAGGAATTCTCTGACCCTGTAGTCTGGGATTTTCCACGGGAACAAATTCAGAATCCAGTAGAACTGGGGAAATACCTGAAAGAGAGGTACCATGATGGCTCTAAGGGGGAAAAGATCACTGCAGTAAGCTGGGCCCTGGCATATGCTTGTCGCACATTGCTACAGACTGTAGGGCAGCAGACAGAGGCAGGGGGGAAGGGATACAAATCAACAGCTACCCCAGTCACTCAGGCCAGCAAGTTATGAAGCCAGCAGCTAAACTAGAACCTGAGCCTGAGTTGGCTCAGGTTTTTAATTAAAAACAGACAGTAAGCCTAAGCCCCTGGCAGTTGCTCCGGCAAAGAAGCACACAGTCAAAACCCATCGACCAGTGGACGATGATGACCCAAGAGAAGGACCTTCACCAAAATCAGAAGCCAAAGCTTCTAGCACAGGATCAGAAGCCAATATTGATTCCTTTTCCTTGAAGGACCTTCAGGGCCTAAGAAAGGATGACTGGCGGCAACCTGATGAATCCATAATTAGTTGGTTAGTCCATCTTTGGGATGCCGCAGGCGAGGCTACAATTCTTCCCGGCACTGAAGTGAGGCATCTGGGATCCCTGTCACATGATCCAGTCATCGACCAGGAGATGATGAGAGAGGCTAGTCCTTGCAGTCTCTGGATATGGGTCCTAGGAAGTGTGGCAGAAAGATATTTGTGTGCAGATGATCTCTATATGCAGCAAACCCCATGGAAGACCATAGAACAAGGGATTCAACGCTTGAGAGAAATGGCAGTGGCAGAGATGGTCTTCTCAGATGACATAAGCACTAGGAACCCAGACTTGGTATCATGTACATCTGTGATGTGGCGAAAACTTATACGACTTGGGCCATTAGAATATGCTTCTGCTTTAGCAGTAATGAAGCAGGAAGACATGGAAGAGACTGTGCTTGATATGGCAAAGAAGCTCCGAGCATATGCAGATGCTGTGCATGGCCCAACACACACCAGAACTGCAGCTGTGGAAACACGTCCACAGAAACCAGAGGATAAAATAGATGAGAATCATAAGAAACTCAGGGAGGAGATTAGAGAGGACCTTCTCCAGATCTCAGCAGTACAGATCAGAGGTTCTGGTACCCAACACAGACACTCACCGGGTAGAGAGAGAGGGTACACTCCACGTGCTGAGCTGTGGTTCTTCCTGCGGGATTGCGGAGAAAACATGAACAGATGGGATGGAAAATCTACGGCTGCCCTGGCACAACAGGTGCGTGAATTGAAGGAAGGCAAGACTCAAAGAGGGAGCTCCACCAAAAGGGAAGCGGTCCAGTTGCCCGTAGCCGAACTTTCAGGTATGACGACGATGACATGTCCGACCCCCTTGAAGGAACCTCTAAGACATATGCTCAAGGAAAGAAGGATAACCAGGCTTAGAGGGGCCCTGCCTCTAGCCAGGTAGAGGCTAGGGAAAACCGTGTATTTTGGACTGTGTGGATTCATTGGCCTGGCACATCTGAACTACAAGACTATGAGGCCTTGGTTGATACTGGTGCGCAGTGCACATTAATGCCATCAAGACATGTAGGGGCAGAATCTGTCTCTATCGCTGGCGTGACAGGGGGATCACAAGATTTTACTTTGGTGGAAGCAGATGCGAGCCTAACTGGAAATGAGTGGAAGAAACGCCCTATTGTGACTGGGCCAGAGGCCCCATGCATTTTGGGCATAGATTACCTCTAAAGTGGGTATTTCAAAAACCCTAAAGGACTCAGGTGGGCATTTGGGGTAGCGGCTGTAGTGACAGAGGGCATCCGGCAGCTGAACACCTTGCCTGGACTGTCCAAGAATCCATCTGCAGTAGGACTCCTGAAAGTACAAGAGCAACGGGTACCAATTGCCACTTCTATAGTGCACCACCAACAGTATAGAGCAACTCGAGATGCTGTGATTCCCATCCATAAGATGATTCAAGAGCTGGAGAGCCAAGGGGTGGTTAGTAAAACCCACTCAACCTTCAACAGCCCCATTTGGCCTGTCCGTAAATCTGAAGGAGAATGGAGATTGACTGTGGACTACCGTGCACTGAATGAGGTGACACCACCACTGAGCGCTGCTGTGCCAGACATGTTGGAGCTCCAGTACGAGCTGGAGTCCAAGGCAGCAAAATGGTATGCCACAATTGATATTGCCAATGCATTTTTCTCCATTCCTTTGGCAGCAGAATGCAGGCTTCAGTTTGCCTTCACATGGAGGGGAGTGCAGTACACCTGGAACCGACTGCCCCAGGGGTGGAAGCACAGCCCCACCATCTGCCATGGACTGATCCAGACTGCGCTAGGAAAGGGTGAGGCTCCAGAACATCTGCAGTATATTGATGACATCATTGTCTGGGGGAACACAGCAGCAGAAGTGTTTGAGAAGGGAAAGAAAATCATCCAGATCCTCCTGGAAGCCAGTTTCGTTATCAAGAAGAGCAAAGTTAAGGGACCAGCTCGTGAGATCCAGTTCCTGGGAGTAAAGGGGCAAGATGGATGGCAGCAGATTCCTACTGATGCCATCAACAAGATTACAGCAATGTCTCCACTAACCAGTAAGAAGGAGACACAAACTTTCCTAGGTGCTATAGGTTTCTGGAGGATGCATATTCCCAAGTATAGTCAGATTGTGAGCCTTCTTTACCTGGTCACCTGCAAGAAGAACGATTTCCACTGGGGCTCTGAACAGTAACAAGCTTTTGTCCAGATCAAGCAGGAGATCGCTCATGCAGTAGCCCTTGGCCCAGTGAGGACGGGACCAGATGTGAAGAACGTGCTCTACTCTGCAGCCGGGAGCCATGGCCTGTCCTGGAGCCTTTGGCGGAAGGTGCCTGGTGAGACTCGAGGCCGGCCACTAGGATTTTGGAGTCAAAGCTACAGAGGGTCTGAAGCCAATTACACCCCAACTGAGAGGGAAATCTTAGCAGCCTATGAAGGACTTCAAGCCGCCTCAGAGGTGATTAGTACAGAGGCGCAACTCCTCCTGGCACCCCGACTGCCTGTGCTAGGGTGGATGTTCAAAGGGAAGGTCCCCTCCACCCATCATGCGGCTGATGCCACATGGAGCAAGTAGATTGCTCTTATTATGCAGCGTGCCCGTATGGGTAAACTGAATCGCCCTGGAATTTTGGAAATAATTACTAATTGGCCTGAGGGTGAAAATTTTGGTCTCACAGATGAAGAACAAGAGCAAGTGACACGGGCTGAAGAGGCTCCACCATACAACCAATTGCCAGCAGAGGAGACGCATTATGCCCTTTTCGCTGACGGTTCCTGTCGTATTGTAGGGATGAACTGGAAACAGAAAGCAGCTGTGTGGAGCCCCACACGACAGGTTGCTGAGGCCACTGAAGGAGAGGGTGGATCAAGTCAACTTGCAGAACTCAAGGCTGTTCGATTGGCTTTGGATATTGCTGAAAGAGAGGGGTGGCCGAGGCTCTACCTCTATACCGATTCATGGATGGTAGCCAATGCTCTTGGGAATGGCTGAAGAGGTGGAAAGAGGCTAATTGGCAGTGTGGAGGGAAACCAATTTGGGCTGCTAAGGAGTGGAAAGACATTGCTACCAGGGTAGGGGGACTACCTGGGAAAGTCCACCACGTAGATGCCCACATCCCCAAGAGCAGAGCTAATGAGGAACATCAAAACAACGAGCAGGTAGATCAGGCAGCAAAACTAGAGGTGTCAGAGATTGATTTAGATTAGGAACACAAGGGAGAGTTGTTTTTAGCTTGATAGGCCCATGATGCCTCAGACCATCAGGGTAGAGATGCCACGTATAAGTGGGCCCGAGACCGAGGGGTGGATCTAACCATGGACAGTATTTCTCAGGTTAACCACGACTGTGAGATGTGTGCTGCCATCAAACAGGCCAAGCGGGTGAAGCCCCTATGGTATGGTGGACGGTGGTCTAAATATAAGTATGGAGAAGCCTGGCAGATTGATTATATTACCCTACCCCAGACACGTCACAGTAAGCACTATGTGCTCACAATGGTGGAAGCCACCACGGGGTGGCTGGAGACCTACCCTGTGCCCCATGCTACTGCCCAAAACACCATCCTGGGCCTAGAGAAGCAAGTCCTGTGGAGACATGGCACCCCTGAGAGAAGTGAGTCAGAAAACGGGACTCATTTCAAGAACAGCCTTATTAACACCTGGGGTAGGGAACATGGCATTGAGTAGGTGTACCATACACCCGCTGCAGGCAAAGTGGACAGGCACAATGCATTGTTAAAAACCCAGTTGAAAGCATTGGGTGGGGGATCTTTCAAGAATTGAAAGGCCACCTGGTTGGTCAACACCCGAGGCTCCACCAACCGAGCAGGCCGCACCCAGGCTGAGCCTCTGCATACAACAGATGGAGATAAAGTCCCAGTGGTGCATGCCAGAGGTCTGTTAGGGAAGACAGTGTGGATCAAGTCTGCCTCAAGTACAGACAAACCCATTTGTGGGGTTGTCTTTGCTCAGGGACCAGGTTGCACATGGTGGGTAATGCAGAAAGATGGAACAACATGATGTGTACCTCAGAGAGATCTGATTGTTGCGTGAGAATCATTTATAAACATCACTTTCTGCTGAATGCTATTGCCATTGTCTGTACATTAAACCACACAGAATGAAATAGAAGGAAATGTGTAAGTGAGAGGGTATGTGTTAAGTGTTGAAAGTATGAGCAAGTGTTGAAGGTATGAGTAAGTAAGAGAGGAATCCTGCTGCCCTGAAGCCTGGGGCCTGGATTCAGTGGCTCAGTGTGGAACGTGACAGGAGCATGACGGGTATTGCTTGTATTTTTTTGTAAGGAGAACAGATGGAAGTTTTATGTGGATAAATACACGATGTGGAATATACCTTAGTTCTGTCCATAAGTTGACGATATGGGGATAAGGGGTGGAAAATGTCCTAGGGTGACTGTGTATCCCCCAATCGTCTATTGGGTGCAAAGGGGAGGGGAAGCACCATTTGTTTTTCCCCAGGAAAACTCTGCTCCTCAGAGAGACCTTGAAGCGGGGGAGTTGGAACACTGCAAGACAAAACAAGCTCTGTTGTTTTTTTCCCCGGCAGTAGTTAGTTAGTTTAGTGCTAGCATAGTTAGACGCTGTAGAACAGCTGAAGCTTTTTGCTTTTTCTGCCCCCCCCCCCCCCCTTTTTTTTCCTTCCTTTTTTTTCTTTTTGCCCTCTCCTCAGAACTGTTCCAACCTCTCCGGACTAAGGACCTGGGGGAAGCACCAGGGGCCTCCAGAGGGGACCCACCCCACCAAGACCAGCCCTGCACATCTCCTTTTCTCCCAGTGCCAGCAGAGACGGAGCGGTGGAGCACAGTGACTATCTTCAAGAGGAGACTTTCTTTAAGTTTGTTATCCCTCCGTAAGCGGCACGAAGCTCTTGTCATTGGGTATTGTGCTGGGAGTGCTTTGCCTGTTTAATAAACAGGTTTTTTCCACTTCTCTCTGAGGAAGTCTTTTCCTGAACCGGTTGGGGGAGAGGAGGGGGGCCCTGTGGGAGGCTTTCTCCCAAAATCTGCCTGAAACCACAACACCACCTCAGAAATTTTGTATTGTTGAGGCTCAAAAGCATAGTTTAACTGTTATCCAGGGCTTCCAAAATGCCATGCTTAGTTAACCTATGTATTGCTCAGAAAAAGGCTTTACTACAAGCTATTCAAGAGCAAGCAGTCAGTGAAGATGTAAACAGAAGAATGCAATGTAATAACTACTATCAAAATAAACTAAGTGCTACTTTAAATTAAAATGGTTATCTCCCACACAGAGGATTAGCAATTCATTACTTCTATCCTTACTCCCCCAACACTGAAGCAGCCATGTCACCTCAATTGCTTTTTACTGTTGCTTTACACAGAAAGGAGACATAGAGAGGGTATTTTTCAGGTATTTGTACAATTTTTCAAATAAAACACATTCAACTTAAACCTTTGCACAAGATTTAGTGAATCTTAACACAAGTCATGGAGGACTGTGAAATCCCTTAATATGAAGCTCCAGGCATCAGGCAGAAGTTATTTAATTACATGTTTTGTATTTATTAAAAAGATAAAGCTAATGCAATTAGTATGCTGGTTGAAGTCAC
This sequence comes from Delichon dasypus, assembly GCA_037837765.1. Taxonomy (NCBI): domain Eukaryota; kingdom Metazoa; phylum Chordata; class Aves; order Passeriformes; family Hirundinidae; genus Delichon; species Delichon dasypus. The sequence continues at coordinate 33,724,843 of JBBAXF010000004.1, forward strand.
AAACTCTGCACTTGAGCTGCCCAACCATTTCACCACACTTTCAATGACTTCTGATTTGGGTTACATATGCAGCAACAACATCAGCAACTTACTATCAAACTCAGAACCAAACCCAAAAGTTGACAGTTCCTGGTGGATTTTCTGGTGTGCCTTCAAATGCCTAACAAAGCACAGCAGCAGAGCAGTCAAAAACCACAGCTGGCAGGCAGGTCACCAGGACAGCAAGTAGCTTCTCTGTTTCACTGACCAGGCTTCAAATCAGAAATCAGAGCTCCAGAAGATCTTCTGCAGCACCCCACCAGAGCCAGAAATCCACAGGGGCACACAGCTTTGGGGACCACATGACTTTCTGCATGCTACTTCAGCACTGTTCCAGTTTTAAAGATCTAGAAAGGTCTGTCAAATAAATTGTGTTGTCATACAGATTTCAAAAGCAGGAAAAATATCTTAAAAACATAAAATAATCAGTAACTGCTGTATACATGTTATAAAAGTGCTTTATTGAAAACTGTAATTTTTCAACTCTGACTCAAAACCTTCTTTGTTGGAAAAGCTGAGGGGTAAGGGAAGGAAAAACAAAATGTACAACTTCTTAGACTGCTCAATACTTGCAAGCAAAATATATCCATAGAACTGGCTAATTCAGTGACATGCCATTCAGTGATTTCAATTCTGAGTAGCACTGAACTCCCAACACCAGTTTCATACAACTGCAGTCACATTCAGCACTCACTCAATGGAGACAGCCTTGATGCCTGATTATTGCCTTTTGGTTGCTGCAAGTTGTGGTTGCGCAGCAGGCAGCACTGACTGCTTTGTATGCTGAAGGTTTTACAGCGACAGGTAACATGTAAAATGAAAATCAGGATGATTACAGACACAGCAATAATATACAGAAATAATGTTAGTAATTCTTCTAACAAACTTCTAACAATACTAACAAACATTTCCTACAATGTCAGATTTTAAGAGCATGGGAAAAAAGATTTGGAAAGAACTGACAATAAGAATCATCAGGGCTACAGTGGCACTGCTTGAACCTCCTATGGGGAAGCAAGGAGAAATGTTCTGAAATAGCTTAGGGCTTCTTGCAACCAAAATATCTACTTCACCTTTTCATAAAAACTTTTGCATACAAACACAAGGCACCTTCATTCAATAGGTAGCTGCGGCAGTCAAAGATACTTCAGCTAGAAATTACATTCTCCCTGGAAAGAAAATCTATCAATCAGGAGCTAAAAGATTTTCTGTTCAACTATATTAACTCCCAAATCCCATAAAGGATTTTCCAAACCTATTCCTTAGCAGTGTTTCTGTTAATTCATCATTACTATTACAGTTTCTCACATTTACAATTATTTTTTCCAACAGTTTTAACCCTGAAACATCCTTCTCTGTTTTACCACTTTAAAAAAATTTAACCAACCCTCTCCCTAAGTTGGCCCTTATTTCATTGAGGGTGTTTGCCCAATTTTTACTATTTTTGTCTAATCTCTTTTTACCCAGTGTTTGATTGCACTCCCTCTGCCACTCACTGTGAATCTATCTGGTCCTTACACATGAAAGCTGATTTTTCTACAGGTTATACTTCCCCTGTACTTTTGAAGGAGGAAAGGCAAGTAGCAAAAATTGTGGTAGTAATGTTTGAAACTGTATCAGATAGATTCATTGGTACAGGGGTTCCTCGCTAAAAACATTCCAATCAGATGCAGAAGGATACAAAAAATCGCTACAATGCATAACCACATGTAATTACACTCCAATCACCAGATCTTCCTTTGCATGACCAATAACAGGTAAGGTTCATTCCCAAACTTTACTGTTCATTACTCAAACTTGAAATATCACCCTAAAGAAGTTGACAAGTGAAAGAGTCATGGAATGCTGCTTCAAGGACAAAACTGAAGTTCAAAATAATTTACCACATCATCAAGTTGTTGTTCCCATGGAAGAAAACATCAGAAAACTACATCTAGTGACAAACAAAAGAAGAAAAGAAAAGCTGCTTAAATCAGTTTTAAGGATAAATTAATCCTGGATTGTAAAAGTGAAAAACTACGTGAAAATTGCTCTGAAAGGGATTGCTCAAGATGACTACTCACGTATCTTCTCTCACTCCCTGGGAGACTATTTCACAGTCTGATAGACATCAGTGTTGAGATGGTTTTTTTCCAATGCTTAGTTCCTTCTCTGTCTCACCACACCATTCACAGTTAAATCCTCCTTACCATACATAGCTTTGTTTCATACCGTTTCTACCAGGGCCTTCTTTGGTTACAAGAAAAAAATTATTCCTCTTTATTACCAAAAGAGAGATAAAATTTTGTTCCTGTCAAATTATTAAGCACCATTCCTGCCCCGTGAACATCCTTGTGTTATTTGTGTATGACAAGCAATCTAAGCTGTAAAATGCACTAAACTTAGGTGGAGTTCAAAAGTTTTAAGTCCATTTAAAGCAAAGAGTTTCAATAGCAAGTCACACTTCAACACTAGAAACCTGCTATCAGGATTCTAACATTTCTCTTAAATCAGTTCCTGTACTCCTTGTTCTCTCTCTTTAACAGGTAAAAAAATTTGCAGTGAAACCTTTTCCACACAAGAGACATTAAATACCATGGACTTCTGTCATGCCTCAAATGGGGAGGGAAGGAGAAGGGGAGAAGGGGAGAAGGGGAGAAGGGGAGAAGGGGAGAAGGGGAGAAGGGGAGAAGGGGAGAAGGGGAGAAGGGGAGAAGGGGAGAAGGGGAGAAGGGGAGAAGGGGAGAAGGGGAGAAGGGGAGAAGGGGAGAAGGGGAGAAGGGGAGAAGGGGAGAAGGGGAGAAGGGGAGAAGGGGAGAAGGGGAGAAGGGGAGAATTTTAAAATCACATACGATTCAAAGACATCTAAAATACAAAGTACTTACAGCAAAACCATACACATAAACAAAACACACCAGAGAAAATACAATACGTACATAAGATTATGTTCCATTTGTCACAAGTGCCACGCAGATAGAGCTGAATTGTGACAATGCTATGCCTTAGGAGGAGGGATTTAATTTTACATGCTACACTTAGGGACAGGAAAAATAAAATTATAACTAGCATAGAAGCAAGTTTCCTCTCAGGTACCTAGGTCTGAGACTGAAGAATCTGTGATCATAAAGATAATCCTGGAAACAAAAAAGGAAGACACTGCTACCACCCTGAGTCCCCAGGTTAAAATCTGCAATACTGCTGCCATCTCATAAAATGTGTATCGAAATTGGTCCATTTTCACTCCATGTTTGCTTCTGACACTTAAATGCCTCCTCACAACTGAAAGTGTCAAAAATCTCATCAGTTCCCAGTGTGAGTGCTTACTTGGTAGGCTATAAAAATCAGCAAGAGCAGACTTGGGAGCCATTACAACAGAATTCAGAAACTACTACCTGTGGGAAAAGCCTATCACAGCTGATGAGTAACAGAACAAAAGCCTAGACTTCTAATGCTTTAGTCCCTCCTCAACAGAAAACAGCTTTCAGATTTACACCCCTGAAGCTTAACATGTTGGTCTGTACATCTTCTCTTTATGCCAGATTGCAGCCGGAAGATTTGCTCTTTGGATAATGAATACCTGTCAGAGATCTTTTGGAAGATTCCTTCCTCTTGATTTAAAAAAGTTCCTATTTTATGAATGTTGTTTTAGAACAGCTGTGGTCATTGGATCTTCAAGTGTCTTCAGAAAATCCATATAACAAACAGGTGTGCAAGAATAAACAGACTTCAGAAATTATATCAGTCTCAATATGTAATTCAGGCACAACAGTGGGTGCTTTTTACATTTTAAGCTAAGTCCTTGTTACAAATTTGGCATTGCCTTGGTTACAGCAAGTAACAAGGTAGCAACACGCTGTTTCATCAAAATTGCACCACATTGCTCCAGTTACACAAATCTCTTCCGTTCCTCATTCCTCTCCTCGAAATAAGATAACGGCTAAGAGCAGTGACAAGCATCAACACAGAAAACCTATGTTGAGAATCACTCCCATGCCAAAGTGTAGTCACCGTACCAGTAACTTTAGTCAAAAATAATGCTAAAATTTGGACTTGATCTCAAAAGCCACAGTGCTTGAAAGGCTTCACAAAGTTTGACCAGGTGAACATGAACTATGCGTAACTGAAAGTCTCAGTCAAGTCTTTTTTTTTTTTTTTTTTTTTTTTTTTTTTTTTTTTTTTCTTTTTTTTTTCTTTTTTTTTTCTTTTTTTCTTTTTTTCCTAAATAATCTGCTTCTGTCACCAGCCTCAAGCTCCCTGGACACTGCCAGAAAAGGTGACTGATAATTTTTGCACTTTCAACATCCCAATTTGTCTTCCTAGAGAAAAAGAAACCAGCTATTTAGCTAGAATCAACTAGAAATCCTCTGTTTCCCACATTTTCCCCACTATGAACTCACACTTCCTACTGAATAATGTCTGAGCAGACCAGACAAAAGAACAGAACAAGACCTCTTCCTCATTGCATGGCACCAGTGGAAAACAGGCAGGTTTTCCATGAGGCTGCAGAACAGACTGCGACTTCACACTAAGCAACTTTTCTCTGCAAGCACAGTCCTCCTCCCTAAACCCCACTGGCATTACAGACGGTTCAAACAAAACACAAAAAATTATAGGTAACTTCACATCTCAGTACCTCGTATTTCAAAGATGAGATGGCTTTGCATTGGCACCAATGTCTTCCCACCTGAGAATGAATGGCCGCACGTGGCAGGTGAAGATCAATGAAACCTACCTGAAGGGATGAGTTTAATCTGGATTGCACCCACTGTTTAGTACCTAACTGAAAAGTTAACACAGACAAGGAGGCCACCAAGGTTTGTACACTACTACACCATAGTAATTGTGTGAGATATTGCAAAAAGCCATTAAGCAATCGGATTCCTGATACACTGGAGAGAGGGAGTCCTCAACAAGCAGAGCAAATCAAGTGACTGTGGATTTGCATGATTGGAGGAGGTTAGTCTTTAAGAGGGAGGTGTACTCCTGATTTTTTGATACACTAAGAATAATAACAGAGACACAGAATATTATAAAAACAGAAGACGAGCGAGACTTTTTGATTACTAAACTTTCAGATTGATTTTGGAATTATTTTAACTGACTGAAAAAAATATGATCCTATTCCTTCCATCACAAGAAATTCTGAATTAGTCAGATCCTGTGATTAGCCCACCCTCTGAATCCCTTCCTGGTAATTTCACCCTCTGTTTTTCAGACACCTACAAAAGTATACATAATCCTTTGTGTTTCAAATTACCAATGGCCCTAAAGTGACTGTTTTACACACTGCTGCTTGAAAACACAAGGTTCTTTCAAAGGCAGCTAGAAACCTTTCCTTTACATGCAAATTAAGAAGTTCTGTTTCTTAAGTAAAAAAGGAACCCTTACCTTACTGCTGTTCATGCTATTCTGCTATCTAGACTGTGCCTGGTATACATATATGAACTTGCACATCCACAGTGCCTGTGGATGCCACTGCTTACGAGATCATAACAAAAACTTTAATATTGACGATCAAAACTGATTTGTGAACTGATCAGGTTTCAACAGTTACACACTAGAAGGAAAAAGTTATAAAAATAAAAAGAAAATTGAACCTCTAGTCATTATCTTCATGGATAAAGTGGCTAAGAAAAGATACCTTCAATAAAATATGAATTTACACACAAGAAATGTAACATACAAAAATTGTCTTTGCTCCATGCACAAAATGGTGGTTCACTCCACTTTTAATTCCTAGAGCATCACCAAAGGTCAATCAGTTTTGAAGCAGGAACCTTTTTACTTTTCTGAAAATTGACTGTATGAATGTTAACTGTATAGAGCTGCAATTGCGCTTTTAGCATTTATTTTTCATGCAACTATATTTCCATGCTGACATTCAGCTTAAACTGCTTCTATTTATTATCAGGAGACAATTTATCCCAAGGGGGTTCTCATAGAAAACCAGATCTCCTTTAGGAAATGATTTGTTGTCTTTGGTCAATAACAGCTCACAATGGAACCCCAGTGACACAGGCACACAGACAGTGAACTGTCATACCCAGAGCAATGGAAGACATCAGCTGATGAGCCATGTTACCTGGATAACCAATATAACCCAAAGTGTCATGCAATATATTACTTTATATCTAAAAAAACCAATTACACAGGCAGCTTACACACATCCTAACCAATATACTCTTCTCTTTACAGCTTACATGTTTGGCCTTCTTTGAGACAAAAATTTTGTTCAGGATGCTGGGTTATCTTAACTTCAAACCCAGAAATAGCTGTAGCTAATGAAAAATACTAGTTTGCTTTTTAAAATAATATAGTTTGATTTTAATCCAAAATATGCTTGATGTATTGTTGATCAAAGCATTAAGTCTGTTACTCTTAAAACATAAGTGTTTCGTGGAGCCTTTAAATTTGTATTCAAAAGCAGCATGACCTAAGCTGAAATAAAGACATTCAGTCTTTACAGTTTACTAAGGCAAAGAAATTGAAAGATATGTGAGGATGTGTGAAGTCCACACTTAACTTTAACTGCAACTGGAACTGCTGATTCCAGTATCAGTGTGGGCCAAAGGGTGTCACACTGAAAATACAATGCATTAGAACTGCCTGATTCGGACATGATTTTAAACTGTGGCTAAGTAGTTAGACTAATCACCATGAGGCTGGACTTAAAAGTCTAAAGCCTGGACATTGAAGCTAATGCAGAGTCAATATCATGAAGTACAGTGCTGTCCCCTTGGGCTAATGCCCATCTCCTTGTCAAGTAGGCATCAAGCTCAAACATCTCTTTCCCAGGCGCCTTGCAACATGGTCCTACACAAGGAAGATTCTGAGGACTTTGGGATTTTCTCATTGTTATGAAATAAAATTAAGATGCCAAAATTTGAATGGCGCTGTGGCAACCTTGTAAGTGGATTACATTAATCATTTATTAATCATTATCAAGGAATGATAATTGTTAAGCAAGAGCAGAAGCCTGAGTGCATCCTTATTTATCACTCTGACACAAAAGGTATAACAGCTGTGAATATCAGAAATACACACCAAGTTTGGGGAAAGGTTCTGTAAAATGTCCACTAAAAATGCAATGGATTTACAAAGCTGAAGGCTGGTTTTACACTGACTCTTATTTAATGCAAACTTCTGTCAGCTCCCTTTCTTAAAACAGTGCTCTAATTTTGAAACTGCGGCAAAATAAGTTAACACCAAGCAAACTGTTTTCTAAACTTCTGGGCAATAATTTCCTCCATCTTGACCATCTTAAAAATCCAATTACAAAAAAAAAAAAATTCAGGTTACTGAATTGGCTAATACAGAAAACACCCCTGTATTTCAGTGCTTTCCTAAGGGAATGGCAGTGGCAAAAAGGACTTAAAAACCCACACCCATCAAAAGGAAATGACCATCACCACCACATGGTACATGCCCCTCACCCCAACACTCCCACGCCTCAAATGCCAGCAGCAAAGCAAACAGCTTTTTGCAGGGCGGCTTGTTTGCCAAAGGATGAGGAGGGCAGGCTGAAAGTAGATCTCTGTCCAGCAGCCATAACCCATCCCACCAGGACTCAAGCAAAACCTGCTGCACCAGCTGGTATTTGACACCCATGGGAGGCACAGCACCCCATCTTCAGAGCTTCCTGCCCTGGTTAAGCCAAGGGCTACAAACATAGCATGTGCAGCCCTTGTCTCAGTCACTTGATTTGAGCAGAGCTTAGATCAGATGGCATCCAAAGATCCTTTCCAATTCAAATTACTCTGTGATCATAAGAAAGCTAGTGTGAGAAAGCTGTTAAGAAAAGAGAACGAAAAAGAACTCAGCTCCCCATACAAAAATATACCAATCTCTTCTTCCAACACTGGAGAGGCAGCACCCACACTTACCTGGGACAGCAACATATGAAAAACCTACTGGTTTTGACTGTTCTTTGGATTTGAAGAGTGTTACTTTAAGCATTCTGCTGATGTTAGCATGGGAAAAACCTGGAGCAAGATCTTTTATTCTGGGCTTCTTCACCTGACTTCAGTGAGAGCTTTTTCAGTCTCACTTCTTCTTTTAAAAATGTTTTTCCCAATTTAATTTTATTTAGTATAATGAGTTACATTTGAGACTTCCAAAGCACCAAGATTTCAAATATAATCAAAGTCCCATCAGAATAGACACCACATAAATACATGCTAATACTAAGACTATTAGCATGAACTGCAGCTTGTATATCAGAATAAATAAATAATTATTTTTAAATCCAGAAATAAAACTTAAGTATATATTAGGAAAACTAAGTCACAGTCATGTATGTTTAAAATCTATTACAATCTTTCTTTTTTCCTCCTCCTTCTGTTTCTAAAAAATCTTCTTTTCACCCAGACCATAAGTCCTTGTCCACCCAAGTTTTGAGAAAATATGTTTATTAAAAAAAAAAAAAACAAAGTCAGAATGACCACCACAAGACAAACTATGAGAAAGCTATTGTCTTATGTACAGAAGTGAAGATTCTTTCAAAGAAATAAAAATATTTAACCAAATCAATATGGGGTACCAAACCTATAAATACTAGATATTGAACTGACACCTTAACCACATACATACAGAAAGGCATTTTTCACGCTGACATGCATCCCGAAAATGGAAAAAATAAGGCAAAAGTCAGTCAGTGTAGGGTAGTCACTCAAATGATCTTTGCCAAAATGGGCAAGTTTTGTAGCCTCCGTGGCTCTGCTGTTCTGGTGTTTTTCTGACCTGTGTTCATCTTTTAGACTCCAAAGTTTGAAATTTAAATTCAGCAGGAGTGCTCCTGGTACACAAAAAAGGTTCAGAAGAGTTTAATTAGTTGAAAAAAGAAACTAACACTAAAAGGATTCAGCCTAAATTCCAGGAATATGTTGCTCAGTTGTGATTAACTCACAGACTTTTAATGAAGTCTCTCACTCCCTACATTCATATTTTTCTCAGATAGGTAACTAAGTGGTCATCTTCTTAAGGAAAGCAGCATTTATGGAAGTGCTCATAAGAAAGAAGGATGCAAGTAATTCTTAACTGCTGGCTTGTAAATGAACAAGATCTGATAGACCAAATAGCCCAAGAACAGGCTGGACAACACAGGCGGAAGGTATATGGCTTAAAAAAAAACCCAACAAAACAACAACAAAACTTAAACGTTCTGAATTTTTGGTTTTAATTGCCTAAACATCAAAGAACAACTCCTCCTTTTGCTAAGCCAGAGGAAAAATAGAGGCTTGCAGAGTGGTTTACCTAATGTATACTAGATACTGTTTCAAATAATTCTAATATATTTATTTCAGTTTCCTCAGTGATGTTCAAAACCCACTGGTTATCCACAGACAGTTACAGGCTCACGTGTGATGGAAACTTCTCCCAGTAGGTATTTTTAATTAGACAGAAAAAAATCACCAAAGGGACACGATGGACCAGGTGAGATGCTACCTGCCTAGCAGCATCTCTGTTGAAATAGAACTCCCTAGAAACAGAACTGCACTTTCAGCCCTCCTCTCATGTCAATCTCCATGGTTTCTAGAAGAAAGGGTTTAGTGTGGAAACACACGCTCTTATGGTTATGGTGTATCTTCAGCTAAGTCCCCTGCCATCCACAGCTGTGATTGTACTGCTTCTGTGTTTATTTCTTCAGAATTAGGACAGACATTATCATCATGTACCTGCATATGTGAAAGAGCAAACAAAGAAGTTTCCCTAGGCCCCTTCAGTAAAGCAACAAACATACAGATTTTTGGAAGAACATTGATGCATGCAGTGGAAACAGAAAAATACTATCACACTGCTCTTAGTAGCCGACATACCAAATCAATCATTATTATGAAGCAAAACCAATCAATCTGTTTCTCAGAAACCTTTAACCCTATGCAATATGTATTACTGGCAATCTATTAGAGATAAATGAGCAGAGGATTGTTTGCTAGAACTCTCATTAAGCAGGAACCTTCACCTTCTAGGAAACCAGAAAAATACCTTTAAAAATGCATCCATCAAAGCTTCACTTAAATAAATCTATGGTAATAGGATCTTGTTAAAAGTTAAGATTTAATTAATCAAGATGCACTGCCTAAGGACAACATGTATTAAACTATATGAGGCACCTCTAATATTTTTTAATTATCTTTTTTTAGATCTTAAGAGAAAAGGTCTGATTCTTCTAATTCATAACCTCATATAAATCCAGAGCAGCTACGATCAATAACAGACAATTCATGTGCCAAGAGAAAAAATGCTGAATTTGAAGTATCTAGGCCATGCAATATAAGTGAAAAGTTTTAGTTTTCACCTTGATTTTTCCTGGATTTTGTCTATTTGAAGACTCTGGACTTCACATTATAATTCTATTTTCTGGTTTTTTAGCAGGCTTATTAGTTTTGCTTACTAATCCTGAACTCACATACATGTAGCAACATGGTGTTTATTTTCCCAGCCACCTTTTCTGGACTTATGATTAGTTTTCTTCCTGATTTTGCTTGCCATAAACATTACCACACACTGACACAGCCTAAAGCCAAGCAACAAAATCACTGCAAATGACTAGCCAAACTGGCCTGTTAAAAATACAAAACAAGTAGCTGAACAGGAGATCCCAATTCTTTGTACCCTCATGACTTTTCTGCTGGCTCTAGCACTGATAAGCATTGCTTATGAAAAGAAATGTTATCTACATTTCAAAGATGCACACAATCCTCATATTGAAGACTTTTTAAGTTTAAGAACATAAGCATATGACTGTGGCTTAAGATGGTATCAAAGAAGCCAGAAGCCAGCTCCTGGTACAGTTAAAATCCATTCAAATCTCACATGCAAAGAGTTGAGATTTCTCTTTTGTGTTGCTATTTAGATGGATGATACAAACTTTAGCCTCAAAATTAGTATTACCTTTATTCAAAGTGTTATGGAGTACTCATATCACCACAGAACAAACAAAATCTTCAGATTTATAGGATCAAAAACCCACACCAATTTTGCTGCCCCAAAATAATAAGGGTGTGGTGGTGCAGAACTGTTTTATTAGGTTTTTATAAGAAGTTTATGTTATGGTTCATTTCACTGTATCCCCAATTCTGTATCCCTTTTGTGTTGTCTGTATAATAAGGTGATTTGTGTCCTCCCACCCCCCTTGCTCTGGGGCAGCCTGTCTTTCCAGGAGCCCTCCCAAGACTGTGTAATCTCAGGGAGAGGGGCTTCAGGTGATAGGCCCCCCGGGGGGAATTCCTTTAGCTTTGAATTTTAGTGGTCCAAGGCTTGGGGTGGGCACACCTTGTTACCCCCTGAAACCCCTGATTCGTGGTTTTGTAGTATCCTCCCTGAAACCCCTCCCCCGCTTATAGGGGGCAGGAGGGAGGAAAGAATCTCTCTCAGCACCTCGCTCTCAATCTCTCTGCTCCTCAACTCTGGAGCTAATAAACATCTTTTAATCTGCTAAGCTGAGAGCCAGCCTTTTCTCTTCTGCTGCTTTGCTGTCACACTTTTGGGGGTTCAGCTGCTGAGCCGAGAAGCCGAAACGAACTGGGACCATTCTGTGCCTGGGTTGACCCGAGCTAGCCAGAGGTCATCTCCTGCCCGGTGCGGGACGGAACCAGACACATAAGGGCATGGTGGACTAAAGATTTTCACCTTTGGCATCCATGATGCTACTACATCCAGTATCACAAAATCTCGTCTAAAGTATTAGCCCCCATGTTTTAAATACCTGAAGGAAATTCTATCGAATTTAAAAAAGCAAGCGAAGAAACAAACACCAAAAAAACCCCAGGATCCCTTCCCAACAGATACTAAACTGCAAACGTGTCATAAACAAAGGATTGAGAATTAAATTAATATCTCGGGAAAATTGTGAAAAGGATTTTATATTAGGTAACCAAACGAGGTTATAATAAAAAGCTTTGCATGTCTCCCTCTTGACACACCAAAACTATCTTTTCTATCTACCTAGCAAATCACCTTCCCAGCATTCTTACATTTTTTTAACTGATGAGCTGATCTATAAATACTTTTGATAGCCTTCCAATAGGCTGGATTTACATCTGTTAAATGACAGCATAACAGCCAGAAACCCTGCTACTTTAAGTGAAGATAATGCATTAATGTAAAATAGAAGTATCATTTTAAGCTACAGCTAGCAATATCCAAAACTCAGAGCAATGAATTACATGATTCACAGTACCCAGCCAACCTTGAACCACCATGACTTTGTAGACACCAGTCTGGCCTAAAAGCTCATCATCAATCTCAGACCACATTTTCCAGGAAGGCAAACTGTCTTTCACAAAAGTTTACATTTCGCTCATTAAACATCCACAGTATTGTTCTGCTTTTGCAGAATTTCTTGTGATCATCCATTATTATTTACCAGAACTTAATTTTTCTCTACAAACACACACAAATCCACAGAATTCAATAGTAACTGTTCTCCCCTCCCCCTGAACAGCACTTCTGGGCAGTCTATCCTGCCCCTTCCCCCCACAGCATTAGAGACAAAAGTAAACAAGCACCTCACCTTTGGTTCTGCAGCACACAGAGAATAAACACATTCTATGTCACCATCACCTTTTGGGAAGAACAGACATCACGTGCTTTTGTCCAACATGGGCTGCAAAGGCAGGTGCAGCTGGTCCAGATTTAACAGCAATGCAGGAGGACCTGGAGTATTATGACCGGAATATTTTGCAGGGCAGGTTTTTTGGGACCCCATGGGCCACAGCTGCAGAGCAGACACAAAATTGCAGCCACCTGGGTGTATTCTTATCAGCTGGTGTAATGTGATGCAAGTCAAAGACAAGAAAAACGCTACATGGCTCATCTGCCCTACACCCACATTAGCTCACTCTTAATGTATGCGGAGTCAGGCAAACATCTCTGCCTTCTCGTTCTTCAGCAGCTATGAAAACAGCCAGATCTGCAATGCACTCTCTAAACCAAACTGCCGTTCCACAGCCCAAAAAAATCTACAGCAGGAGAAAGCAAAAATAGGTAGTGTTCCATCCTAGACCCACAGCCCCATCCCTCTCAAAGAGGAGATTTATGATGGCAGTAAAACAAGTCTTGGTAGACTGCTCCCATTGACTCTGATTCTTACAGAACACAGATGTTGTGCATACAGCTGCACTGACCACGGCTGTGATTCAGGCAATCACTGTTATCAAACTGCTTCTTCGGGGAAAAAAAAAGAAAAAACCCACCCCCATATATATATATATATATGTATGTATGTATATACATATACACACACACACACACACACACACACACACACATAGATATAGATATATAGATAGATACATATCTATCAAGACGCCTTTCTTTTCCTGAAACCAGAACGCGATGGTAGCAGATGTCATCTTCCCCCCCCAGCCCAGGGGCGGAGAGCACGCTCCACGCGGAGGATGGGGAGATCCAGGCCCCGTAGGTTCCCTGCTGCAAACTGGGACGCCGCCTCAGACCCCGGCAGGTCCACTCGACGGAACGGGGCTACTGAGACCATCCTGCTGCGACGGCGACCACTCGATCGCCGGATGCGAAACCCTCACACTGCCCCCTCCCCCTCCCATTTCTCTTTTCCACCATGGGAAAGGTGCTCGTGGGAAAAAAAATACCTAGAAAAAGCAGCAAACCAGCGCACCGGGGTATGCACGGCTCCACGCAGCATTATTCTACACACATCCCAGCCCCACCAAATAAAATAGTGGAATAAATAAACGGAGGGAAAGCACGCAATGCCCCGCCGGAGGCTGGGATGTAGGCGGTCATGGCCGCGTTGGCGCCGCTCTCCGCAGCCCGGGGCAGGTGCAGAGCTGCTCCTCTGGCTCGAAGATGCGCGCACGCCCACGCAGCCGGGCAGGGGCAGCCACTGGGCCCGCAGCCCGCGGCGGGCAGGAGCCGCCGGGCGGGCCAGGGCCGGCATCCCGCGACGGGCACCCACCCCCACAGGCCCGCTGCCTCCCCGACACCGGCGCCGCAGCGGGGGCACGGCTGGACCCCCCCTCCCGCTCCCGGCCGCGACCACTCCGCACCTCGTGCGGGTCCGCGCCGCCTCCTCAGCAGGCAGGGCGGCTCCGGCGGGAGCGGCGGTGCAGCGCAAGGCGGAAAGCCCAGCAGCCGGCCGCTCCTCTCGCGGCCACCATCTTCCACTTCTTCCACCTCCTCCTCCTGCCGCCGCCAGCACCGCCCGGGCCGGCCCCTCCCGCCGCACCGCCCTCGCGCGTCAGAGCGCCCGCTCGCTCTCTAGCTCCCTCCCTCTTGCCGCCTCCCGGCGGGAGCGGGGCCCGGCGGGCGTGGGTGGTGCCGCCCCGGTGTCCCGGCGGGGTCGGGTTCGGCGCGGCTCCTCAGCTGCCGGGGGCTCCCGGCGCGACAGAGCGCGGCCGTGCAGGCCTGGGCCCTCGTCGGTCACACGCCCGGCGCTCTCCGGACCGGCTGCCAGTGCCTGGGCAGCTCGGAGCGAGGGAGGCCCTGCAGAGCACCGACCTGTCCGTCTCATCTTCCCTGAGCAGGAGGCTCCCACCGCCGAGGATGCGTGAGGGTGGGTGTTGCCAAGGCATCCGCATCGCAGCTCCCAGCGGGCCCTGGCGTCCTCCACACCTGGGGGGAAGCTGCAAAGACCGAGGCGCAGCACACCTAACCAAATTGTGCATTCAAGCCTGCAGGGGGGCTTTCTGCCGTGCTAGAAAGGGCTTGGCGGTGCCTCTTTGCCAAAATACTTACTTCTGTGTTCACATACACGAACACAGTTTTGGACCTTAACTTGCATGTATAGCCCGACTGGCTCATATGTTCTCAAAACTCCTGCTCCCTGTACTTAACTGCCTCAGTGGTTCCACACATGCAAAAGAAATCCTAAATTCCTCAAGATAGTGTCTTGTATTTTATGGTATTTAAACAAAATAAACTATCAGAAGAAATACACCTTTTCTTCTTCACAGCCAGATTGATCCTTAATTGGTTTTCACTTTAAAAGAGGCCAGGGGAATTTAAAAAAGCCTAACAACAGATGAAAAAATTGTAGTATTGGCAATCTAAATTTTAACATTAGTGTTAATTTATCCCATCAAGGAATGCGTTAAACATCTGTGAAGTGTTTAGGCAAGCGCCACTACGAGCTATCATAAGTAATCTACATATAAAGGCTTCAAACTAATTACTATGATAACTTGGTGTTGGTTTGGATTTAAATTCTGTTTTCCCCCTTCTAGTGGATAGAGACCTTTTTGTTCTTGGTAAGAACATCTATTCCCCTGTCATGTTTTAGTTCAGTCACTCTCTATTGCACAGCTGCATTTTTAAATGTCCAATGCCAAAATGCCACAGAATTCTCCAAATGAAGACTTCAAAAATGGGAGTATGAAAAAAAAAAATGTTGAAAAGAATGAAGAAGTGAAAGAAACACAAGTAATTTGTTCTTTAGACAACTACTACCAAAGTCCCTTCCTCCGTTTTTAACACATGGCAACACTTCATTTCTTTCCCTCCTATGCTAATAGTTTCTATTCATCGCTGTTTTTCTATCCTTTTCTGGAGGAACCTAATATTTGTAGCAAAAATAAATAAGCCTGGAGGCCATGTTTGTTCCCTTCTTTGCTGTGTCCTGCGTTTATGGCCCTGGAATAGCCTTGGGTTACCACGACTTAAGGTGTATAGAATGTACATGACAGATTTCCAAAACTATTGATTCTTGGATAGTTACGTTAGATAAAACACTTCACTTGCAATCAAGTTCCTCCCCCTGTTCTTTCTCTCAAAATAATGAAGCAGGTGGTCCTGAATGTGACCTAAATTTGACTTTCGCTGGGGGAAGTTTGCACAGGTGACCTCTACGGGTACCCCCCCCAAACTACGTTTTTCTGTTACATTTCTATCGTTTAAAAAGATTAGCAGTAGCGGTCTCAACGACTGCTAAATTATACCCTAGAAAAGTTTCATGTCCTAACGAATTTTTCTCCCAGAGTGCCACTTACTGTACGTTTTCCACAGCTCGTGATGACTTTTTCATGAGGTGTTCTAGCACGTAGGTTATCTGTGAACCTGAAGAGAAAGACGCTGCTCGAACGCAACAGTAGTACTATTGCACATGCTGCATTAGCGTTGACCTTCAGGCTCTCGTTTTCATCATCATCATTATTTAGCCAAATTTCAATACAGAAAATTAAAACTGACTTTAAAATCCAGTAGGAAATGCACCAAGATTAATCTGTAACATTTATAAAATCAAGTAGCACTACGGATGAATCAATGCTGTCTGCTGGATATTAAATCATAACATCCTGAGGGTGCCAGTTTTGTAAGTAGCTGTGGAAATTAGTGACAAATACGTATTAGCCAGCTTCTGGCATATTCAGACAATCTTGCTAGGTAAAAAGCGCTATCTACACTGCACCAATTTTTTCATTGTTGGGGGCAGGGGGGGAGGGAGGAGCGAGGGAGGTGTTGCTATTTATGTATCCATTAGCCTAGATAAAAGCTTTGGTCCTGGAAGTTCAGACACATTTTTTCCTACATTAATCTACTAATCTAGTCAGTTTCTATGTATTTTCAGGAACTGGACATTGCAATGATCTTGGGTGTGCGTGACTTGTTATTTTCAGGCTTGGGCCAAAGGCAAAACAGCTCTCACAGGCTAAAAAGACCAGTGCAAGCTTGACATTGTTAAGGTCAGATAGCTCAAGACCCAGAAGGGATGAAAATTAATGCTTTCTACTCTCTGAAAGCTTAGGATTAGAGCTTTCATATCTAAAAAGCATTAATCACTGACTCTAGTGTTGTGTGTATTACCTGTGGCTAGAAAGAGTAGGCTGTTTCAGGGGTGCTTGTTGGTACTGAAATAGGTGGGTTTCAGAAATCAAAATATTTTCAAATTCTGGTACTGGACCAATGAACTAAAGGAAGGCAGTTTTACAAATAGTATCTTCCAGACTCAACCATCTTACCTTCTTTACTAGCTTCTTGGTCTGAAATAACTAAGTCAATAGCATGGAATCAGATTTATGGTTTTCAAGCATAAAAATCCCATTTTGTCAACTATTCTGACTTCCCATATAAAATTTCAGATGCCTGACCCTCTCTTTGTGGTTGCTAGAACCTGATGCCTTGGGAAGGCTGACCTGAAACAGAGACTGGACAGAGCTAGAGAACAAAGTAGATATTTCTTGAAAGGCCTTTAAGGGTACACCTAGGCCAGAACAAGAGCCTGACCAGAGCTACACCCAAGATGGACTTAGAATGGTCGCAAAATGGATGACCTGTCATGAGGTCTTACACTTTTATAAGTTTTGGTCCATTTACATATTGGAGTTTAATTGTCCAGTTACACCTTTGGGTTGTGAAGTATCATCCTTCTTGTTTTTCCTCTTCAGTCCCCTGTTGTTCATGCTTTTGGGCCTGAAAGTTGTCATTGAAAATACTGAAAGTACTCATTGTCCTCAGACAGCAGGAAAAGGGTTTGTTTTGTCTATCTACTCTATGAAGAGAGCTTACTAGCACTTAATATGAGGCTCAGAACTCCACCCCTAGGCAGCATAGAATCTGAAAAAACATGAAAGCTAAAACTTAAGGCTCCTTAGCGGCCTAAGAGGCAGTTTCCTTCATAAAGCAATTTTCCATGTCAGAGAATGATACCTTAACATACCTCCAAGCACTGCAGTCTCCACGTGCACGAGGATGCTCTTCTTTATCACTTAGATAGGTGTAGTCTTTAAGGCAGTATTGGAAAAAATCAAACATTTTATTCTGTAACTGCTACTTCTGCATTATCTTTGATTATATTTAATGGCACATGAGTAATATGGCCTCTAATTAACTGGGATTCAGCACCACTTTAAGTCTTCTAGTTCTGTTTCAAACATTAGTGTAACTGTTGCCAAAAGGCTGGGGTGCTTGCTTTACAGAATGTAAAAAAACCCCAAGTAAATTCTATAGTTAATGAAGTGAGTAGATTTTTTTTCTGATAAGGATTGTTCATCACTTCAACAACAAGCCAAATGGTATCCTCACTGGTGGGCTGGTTCCTGGAGTAAGGTACTTCTGAATGCAATGCCATAGAAATCTGTTATGTGATCAGCCCAACTGCTTGGCAAAACGAAGCCTGAAGCAGGCTCTGGTCCAGTTTTTTAACCCATCGTGTCATGGTTTAGGAATGGTATTCCACAATTTAGTGTTGACACTGAAACACTACAAACCATGTACCACCCATTCACTACCTCACCCTCTCTCTTCCCCACATCCTTGCAAAAAGCTAGAGAGAAGAACTAGAGGTAAAAAAAGTCAAGGATCACAGGTTGAAATATGAACAATTTACTGGAAGCAACGAGATAACAAATCAACAGTAACAGCAACAATATTAATAACAGAGTGTACACAAGGGATTTTCATGTGCTCACCACGCAGACATAATATTACCTTTTACCACTCACTTCCCACTACCTGACTGGAAGAGACCCCTTTCTCCTGCCCCTGTGCACAGCATCAGGTAGTACAGAAAAACCTATCCTGGTCACACCCCTCCTAGCTATTGCAAAAACTAACCCTGTCCTGGCTGGAACCAGGACACAGGGCCTTCTGCCTGTAATTTCACATTTTAAATTAATGATTTAGCACTACTGTCCTTCTGATTTTGGACTTTAGTAAGTTTTCAGCCTGAGCTGAGGCACTTCCACTATTAACCCAAGAGGTCCAAGAGAGAGAGCAAAAGGAGATCCACCCAGCCAAGGATCATCAGAAGCATAAGCTCCCTTCTGCTAACAAAGGGAATCCTACATATGGGGACTTTCAAAAAGTGCTTCAAGTCTTTATTTCAAGGTGATGTTTGTGACAATATCAGGTGCAATCTTTTTACCATTTGCTTTTTGAAGCACCTAAATGTCACAGTGTTAGCCATATTATGCAAAAAAAAAAAAAAAAAAAAAAAAAAAAAAAAAAAAAAAAAATCCATTATATCAAACCTGCAGTTTGAACACTTTGCAACTTGTACCTTAAGCCTCAACACTCTGCCTGGCAGTATGGAAGTGCTCTTTTCAAAACCATTTAAAAGAGAGGTGCCAGTGAAACCAGCTTTTTAAAAAACTTCATTTTCAAGTGGACAGTAATTACATGCGATCCCTTTTCATGTGTCAGTCTCATGACACTGTGATACCTTGCTGATGAGAATGCTGTAGGAATACAAGTCTGAGGTAGTTGGTGTCTTGGTCAAAGGTTAGTGAATACAAAATAACATAACAGAAAACCCAACCCAGCTTAACTTACTCCAAATCAATTAATCAGAAAAGAGAAAATCATTCAGCTAGCAGCCTTTATTCAGACCAAGGGAGCAAATGTAAGAATAAAAAAAGTCCAGCATTTTTACTCAAAGACAAAGCAAGCGAAATAAACAAGGTTTATCAGAGCTAGCACAAGAGCTGCTGTCATAGCACTCAGGGATATTTGCGTGGTTTGAATGATGAGTAAAATTGGATAATAAAGCCTTGTGGAAAATTGAAATAACCTTCATGTTCTCTGAAAAAACAAGAACAGACAAAATTGAAACAATGGTCTGTCTAGTCTTGCGTATACACTTGTATTTACTTTCATTTAAATAATAAGAGCTATTAATATATCTGAAGTCTGTTTTTTAAGGTGATGGTAAAGCATAGCAGTAAGTGGACTTCTGCATGTTAAGTGTGACTGAAGGCTGAAAATGGAGGCTCCTCCTTGTCAAATTAGCCCAAGAGGTTGGCTTGTTTAGACCAAGTTCAGACATATTTGTTATGTTCACTATAGAAAGGCCTTTTCACACCCTCCATTTTGAAAAGCTTTACTTAGCGAGCAACTAACATTAGTTAGTTATGATAGATGGCAGCAACAAATGAGGTGCAAAGTGAATATGAAGGAAGATGTATTTCATGCATGAACACCTGCTCTTGCAAAGTAGGACTGCTGGGTCAGGTTGAAGAATGACTGCCATTTGGAGGGGTGAAAAGAGTGGGCAGTGCACATGATTGAAAGGTGTCAGTGAATGGTTAGGTGAGAAATTAGCACATGAACACATGAGCACATGGTTAGGTTCCGGCATTAGCACATGAACAAAGTTAAGGCGAAAGGCAGCTTTTGCCAGAGAAATGGGCACCATGGTTTTACTACATATCACCATTAGAATAAATTGGAGTATGTTAACAGAGTGAAGGAAGTGCTTTTTCTTTGAATTAACATTTATTAAAATGGAGCCTGGATTTATTTATAGTTTTATTTCTTTACATTCTTCTGTACTGAAGATCATGGTTCAAAGATACTTAATGCGCTTCAAGACACCACAAATTGCAAGCCATTTGCATTTTAATTGCTACTGTGTAACTAATGACATGAAAAGGGAAATGGTTAGAAACTGTAATGTTAGAGACTTTCATAAGCAATGGTTGTCGTGAATACGGTATGTGCAGAAATTAGTAGCAGCTTTTTGAGTGAATTGTGGAAGGCAGGAGTATAAACAGATAACCTGTGAATTTTTTTTCCTGCATGAAATATGTTCACACAAAAGTTATCGGTAGCAAGACTGAATACTGTGGCTCATACGTGGTATATCACAAAAATGCCACAGATTCTTCGCTGCAGTTACAACATTGCAGTATTAGTAAATATTAGATCTGCTACTCATTAAGCAAATACTTTCCAGCTATTGGTTTTGTAGAATTTAGAAACTGCAATCAGAAAATACATATATACACAGGCATTTATATACTTGTATTGTTGAAAAACCTGAGTCTGAAGATCACTCAAAGTGCCATACAAAATTTCAATGCAGACTGAACTTTTCCCCCTTGAGTGCATGACCAATATCCTATGCAGGCCAATAAGCCATACCAGAGAGCCACGTCCCTGATGCCTCCTCAACAGGATTCATATATGACAATGCAATAACCAATTTACTATTTGCTAAATATATGCACACCAACTGTTCCTTGTTTTTTGAGTGCCTAGTAAGACCTGTGGTGCACTGAGTAGTGCAGAGAGGGAAATTGTCTGCTTTAGTAGAACTAATGAGCCCTTTCACCACACATGACATGACTTAAACCCTCCAAAGTCACGGCAGTCAGGTGCTAAACACAAAAGCACAACTAAATCCTGTCAAGCTCCTACAGATTCATCAAAACAAAACAAATCACTCCTGTTTTGTGCCTTGCCATGATGCTAAGCATATTTAATACTATGTTAATGGTAATCAATGTATCATATTCAAACACAGCTGTCTTCCTGGACTGAGTGGGGACAAACTCCTTATTCTTCCTATCAAACCTTTAGCACCACAAAACAAAATCCCCAAACAAATATATTCACTGACTGAGAAAATATAAAATGGAGATAAAAAGAAGTATGTGTCTTGAAAAATTAGTTACTATAAGACAGATGCAGGCAGGCTCAACTACACTAACACAGCCAGACTCACAGAAGCCATAAAGTAGCTTTTATCCTTTGCAAAGGATATCAGCCTTGAGGTTTCCAGACAAGCAGGTCCATCTGCCCATTCTGTGCAGTGGTAAAGCAGGTCTCTCAAGCTCCCAAGCAGGTCTCTCCTTTGGGGTGGTGAGCCCATTTTACATTCTGTATACATTCAGTCGGTTTCTCATGCCCCCCTTTGCTCTCCAAGTTTAAAGAAAAATATACTTTATATTTCTGCTTCCCATATGGAAATCCCTAATCAGGGAGAAATGGAGATATGTATTTCCCTTCTCTCCCCTCAATGTCCACAGTCAACAACAGGTCGTTCCTGTTGTTGTTCTAGTTTCTGTTCTAGTGTGATCTGACAGTTTAACCCATAAGCTGGTAAATTTGCAGTGGTTAGTTCTGCTCGCAGGGATAGCAAAGAACCGACATTTTCCCAGTTCATTTTCATGTTCCTAATTATGACTCAGTGGAGCCAGCCTTGACCTGCTGTGTATCAATAAGCATTTAAGTCTGCACCCTTATTTTTAACCCAGTGAACTCACTTCATTAATGTAAGTATGTTCTCTACATCAAATGAAGACCAACTGCTCACTGAGACAACCCCCAAAGTCCTTCTGGACAGAAGGGATTTTATCTCCTTATATTTCATGTTGCTCCCTTTCCATCCTCATTACAGTCACTTAGAAACTACTTCTCAGCCCTGCTACCCTCACCTCCAACTCAGTTCAAACAGTAATTTCAGTTTTCCCTTTGTTTCTGTGGTTGCACTATTGTGCAGGGAAAACTGCAACTACTGCTCGAATCTCATAAGTAGCTGGAAAGTGAATTTTAATTTCTTGTGAATCTTAATTTCTAATTTCAATTCAACCACTACCCAACTGAATAGCCTGTGTTTCATGGGACTGTAGGAACCAATAAAGCTATTAATTTGAGGACTTTTTGAAAACTTTTACTTTTCCAGACCAAGTGGAAAGGCTTCAGAAAGTAAAGAATAAAGCTGTCATGGGGTAAAATAACCCCTACACTGAAGCAAAGTTTTCAGCTTCCCTGGAATACAAGAAAACCTGTTTGTGCAAGGGTATGTAAAGGGAGAGAGTCTCTGCTCTCTTACAGGTATCTGACCAAGGGCATTTCCAGTACCAAAGGGCATATCATGTAAAGGGGGAGCCATAAACACAGCACAAAGAGACACAAACCCAACAGATGAACAGAGGCAAAGACAAGAAACAAACCTAAATGATGGGTTATTAAAAAACCACGGGCAAATTGGAAAAGTTGCAACTGATACGGATGCAAACCTGAGGGTCCTGGGTATCCAAGGCGATTGTTGTACCTGTGCAGATGTGTGAAGGATGTGCAAGAGTGGGGAAGCAGAGGTAGTGGACAGTGGTAGACAGCAAGGTGGAAAAAAGGGACCAGTTACTTGTTAAACACGGCCAGACAGGACCTTGTAAAGATAGCAGTTATGCACAGAGAGGTCCTTCTTTTCCTAAGAAAAAGCCATATTGTCCTTCAGTAGTGAAGACATCCCAATGAGGAAAGAAATGAAAGATCAACAGATTATCAGTGGCAACTAAATTTTCATGGCTTCACCAACTTGTATGAAGTGTTGAGAAATCTCACTGGCTTATAGAATTCACGTCCCATACAGCTAAAGATGCATACCTGCTGTTGTGCATTATTTGTGTTTATATTGTATTTCATTTTTATATTGGGTTTTGTAATGGTTTCTTCTGTACCCCCTGTTCCCCCAGAAAATGTATCATTCTGAAGTTTGTCCCGGCTCCTCTTCCCCACCCATTCTCCCACACTGGAATGTAACCCAACTCTGCTTCACTCCCACCTTATCCCTGATTGGGTAGTGGCTTGTCCCCACCTCTAGCCCCTTTCCTGGATAAAAGCCAGGAAAAGAGGGGGAAAATTCTTCTTGGCTGGGGGACAGGGATAGGGACTAGACTCTGGACCCTGCTGGGGCAGGACCACAGAAGAAAGACTGAATAAAGCCCTGATATTCCCCCGAATCAAGTGCAGACCTTTCCTTTGCCATCAGCGGGTGCCTGCTCTCTCTAAAGGAAAAGGTTCACTGCCGCTCTGGGATCTTTAGCGCCCTGGGAAAAATCCTTCCAACTGTGGTTTATCTCTCAAGCTAGCCGAGGCAAAAACGGAGCCGGGGCTACGAGAGAGAGACACTGCACATACCCAGACATGCTAACCTGACATAACACTACAGAACTTGTGTACCTTTTAGTTTTATTTTGCTTCATGCCTGTGTATGTTGAAAGACATAAGTTTTTAGTTTTAGAGTGGATAATGATAATGCCCAGACAGATCTTTCTCTTCCTATTTTCTGGTTGACTCCACTTGGTAATTCCTAACTGCCATGGAAAACACTAAGTGCAACTTCAGTTATGTTAGTTTTCCCTGTCAGAGGTGTGTCAGGCAGATTAATACCTCTGTTTATACAAAGGTAACATTATATGGTGAAAGAAAGTGAGACCTTTAAAACTTCACAGGTTCCACAGCTAAAAATCTTTGTTATCCTCATCTTTTGAGCTATAAAACAGCAAATGGTACTTCAGCATTAACAAAAAAGATACTAGAGGGTATGTCAAAGTTGAGAATATATTCAAGACTAAGGAAAAAAAAAAAGGTGTGTCATATTAAATAGAAAACTTCGCACATCCCTTGTAAACTTCCCACATCCCTTGTGAACACTCCATCTCAGAATCTGAAAAACACTTGCCCTCTGTGCTGGTTTTGCATGGCCTGGTTTTTGCTAGCAGGGGGGTACAAAGATGGCTTTTGTGAGAAGCTACTGGAAGCTTCCACCATGTCCAGCAAAGCCAATCTTGGATGGCTCTGAAGATGGACATACTGCTGGCCAAAACTGGATCAATGAGAGAGGCTTGTGATGTCTCTGTGATGACATATTTAAGAAGAAAATAAAAATGAAGTGCACACAGTTTTGCTTCTAGTCAGAGAAGAGGAGGAGGTGAGAACATGTGAGGGAAACGACATGGAGACACCAAGGTCAGTGGAGAAGGAAGAGAAGGAGGTGCTCCAGGCACTAGAGCCGAGATTCTTCTGCAGGCAGTGGTGAAGACCATGGTGAACCAGCTGTGCCCCTGCAGCCCATGGGGAACCACAGGGGATGCAGAGATTCACCTGCAGCCTCCTCACTGGCCAGCTGTAGCAGGGGAGGGTGACTGAGCAGCTCTTGTCGATGCCTGGTGTTGGGTCAGTGTAAAACCCTCTAAGGGCTGTCATCTTCCCCTGGGAACTGCTTTTCCTAGCTTGTCAACACGTCTGCATGTCAGACATAGCTCATGCAGATAATAGCAAGACTCACACGAAAGACCTAAAACCCCTCCTTTTGTTGTGCGTTTTTCCACACCGTGCCCCACAAACTTACCCACTCTCTACTGATACTTCTTGACATATCATTTCCACTTCTTTTCTTTTTTTACCTCTTTACCAAACATGGCAGAAAAGTAGTTCTCTAAGTGCTTCAAATGTTTGGTTACAAAGGAAGTGGTGAATTCATGGTTTGACTTCAGATGTGCAGAAGCTTACAGAGTTGTAGGAGACTACAGAATTTAAAAAGACAGATACTCTGCACTTCTAGAAATGCAAACACCACCTTCTGGTATCCAGCAAAGTTCTAAAGCAGTAATTCCAAAGGGGTGTTAGTAGTTCTGGAAGATTTAGACTTACTAGGGATAGAAAACAGTGCAAAACTTGAAGCCCTGTGTCAAAGAACAAATAACCATTACAAAGTGCAAGCAGAAGAAGATGACCATGCAGAAGTATTTATAACTTCTTTCCCTGTATAGCTGATCAAGGTAACAAGATGACAAGACAGTCCTAGAAACCTTTAAGTAAATTTGAGAAATACTGGACCTATGGCTGCCACATTCACTCAAGTCTGTGAAAGAGATCTAAACATCTGTCATGGGTTAGTACAGTTTGGTTTATTAGTTATAGAAGAATGTAGAAGAATTCTCCATGTCAGGACCTGGGAATTGCCTTGGAAGAGACAGGGATCTATCAGAGCGTTAGTTAGAATATTGGAATCTGTTCTGACCACTGAAATTGTTAGCTGCGACTTTGGGAAGTACCATATAAAACCCCGTGAATTTCCTGTAGGTGGGTCCTTTTTCTTCTTTCCTTTAGCCAGAGAGAGACAGGTAACATCGAGCTGGACCTGCTGCTCCCCCCTTTTTTTGGGGGGAACTGGCCTGAGGCCTGGCTGGATTCCATCGGCTTCCAGGTGAAGCGGGGTGGGGAAGTAGAGGTTGCTGTTTTGCAACAGCTACTTTCTTCAGACTTCTCTGGAGCAAGGAGAGATCTCTGCTGGGCCCCTGATAAAAGCTATGGGCACCATTTAGGCCGAGGCCACCCTGATTTAGACCGAGGGGTTGGCTGAGAAGGCATTTATGCTGTTTAGTTTTTTGCGATTCCGGACTGCCCAAGTGCTCTGATCTCTGATATTTCTGTGAGTTCTTCCTCCCGCACCAGCACGGCCTTGAACATCTAACACCAGGAGCTACAGAGGGAGATAAAGACTCTGAGCAGATTTAACCTTTTCCTGGCAACATGAAGCTTCCAGAGCTTGGCCCTTCTCTGAGAGAGTAAGAAAGGAGAGAGTGAACATAAAGAACAACAGCATGAAGTCAGTAGAGCAAGAGTGAAAAGACTCTTGGGACAGAGGGTTGAAGAGTTGGTTGTTCTATTCTTACTGGAGCCATGGAAATGAACTCTATATTTAGATCATTCCTTTAAATCATGGGAAAGATATGCTTTTGGGCAGATGATTGTTTTAATTTGTGTGTGAATTTGAGAAAAGGTGTTTGTAATGGACTAAGTAATATTAATCCTATAAGATGCTTGAATAGAGATAAAGTCGAGAAGCCCCCTGCACCAGTGAAGAAGTGAGAAGATATCCCTGTACCTTGAGGGGAAGAATCCTTTGCTTTGGAGTTATTCATCTTCAAAAGGTGACACCCCAGTATGCAAAAGTCTAAGACCCATGACCCATAAGCAGCTTGGGAAACTGCTCCTGGGAGGGTCACAAAAGCAGGTTTCTCCGGGCGGTTGTTTTTATGACAGTTTAAAACCCACAAGAGAACTGTTCTAAGTTGTCAGTGGGATCCATGACTCTAGAAGATATTCTTCCCCTAATGAATTGATGAAAGACTATTATCAGATAGTGAAACTGACTGAAAATTACAAGTTTTGTCTCTTTATGTTGTTTTGTAAGAAAGTGAACAGTTTGTAAGGGAAGGGAAGAGTGTTTTTGAAGTTTCATTCTGTTTTAGTTTTTTTCCAACTTTCTTTTTTTCTAATCTTTTAGTGGATGTTAATAAAACTATTTGTTAATTTTAAGGTTGAGCCTGCTTTGTTTTTCTCCTAGTCTCTCTCCCACAGAAAGAGTTAAGTACCAAGACCAAAATTTAGTGAACGTGAAACCACTACAACATCTAAGCCAGTTTTGCTAAAAAATTAACAGCTTTTCATAAACGAAATCATAGAAATATACATGAAAATATAATACTACTTGAAGAGTTTAACTGCAGATTGATACTGTGGATCCAGCTGCTAATGTACTGTTAATTATGTGCAGAATTAAAAAGTTTACAAAAATAATGAGCATACCTCAAGTATCTTTTCATCTAGTTCAGATCAGGGGTCAGATTTGGGAGGGTTCTTCTTCAGGCATTCTCATAAAATTTATACAGAAGAATTTACGTTCTAAAGGCAGTCAATTGGAATCAAAGTACCATGTATAGTAGTACTTCTATATTACATCTATCTTTAATATGAATTAAAGAAGGTATATTTTCTTACCACAAGAGGTCAACTACCTGCTTTTAATATCTGTGAAATGCTTTCCCTTCTACTGTAACAGCACGGAATTTATATGGAACCTGTAAAGACTGGCACAAGCTATTCTGGTTGATTCCAGATTTTAAAAAGGCAAGCATATCACAAAACATTATGCTGAAATTTAAAAAAAGTTAAAAAACATAAGCAGCAATCAGCTGTTCTGCAACTCTATAGACAGCTTAACCAGCTGTCTATTCCCAGAAAAAAGTATCTTAGAAAGAACTAACTCCTGTTCATCTCTGTCCTTTTATAAACTAACCTTGAATAAACACCTAGGAAAACTTCTGAAAAAGGCCTAATTGCCAGTGTTTAAAAGAACCAAAAGTAACTCTGCTATCATCAGCTAATTCATAAGAGAAGATGAAGCTCCTGTCAAAGAACTGTATCACCAGAGATTAGCAGTAATTACTAGGAGTGTCTGTTGCACAGTGAATGAAAATGAAGTTCAATATTGTCAGAAAACAAAGGCTTTTTAGGAGATGAAAAGTTTATTTATAAACTGCCAACATCTAACAAAAACAATATTACACTATTTTCCATTTTCTACAGAAATATAATAACTTACAGTGTTGCTTAGTCCATTTTGTTGCTAATACATATAAAAACAAGTCTGCTGATAAATAAGTGAAAAAACCTGTTTCCCAACTACCACCACTAAAATTGTACCTGTAAATTTTGGAATATATCTGCATAGAATAGTTAGAACTGTAAGGGTGCTCCTTTTTATTTTTAAGTAATTTTGTACTAGTGGGATATGCAAAAATTTAATTAACATGCAATACAAAATATTTGAGAAAAACAAGGTAAAACTCAGTGTGCACAACTGGAAAACAGTGCTAAGATGCCCTTCTATGTTTCTAACTAGACATCGGGAAAATGCATGTTTTATATGGTGGAAATTCAAATTCCCTTCACAGCAAAACCAGACTTATGACTATGAAATTCTATACTTGGTCAGGCTCCCTTGAAGAAGGACTATAGGCATGGTAGAAGTTATCCAGTACTAGATAACAACAAATAATTGTAGAACATCTCAAATCAATATTATGTAGATGCATTTTACAAAATAGAGTAGCTGTTAGCTAGTGATAAGCTTTGTGGAGATGGAAGAGTGACAAATGTGCTGTTATTGTTGACCATAAATGCAGACAGCATGCCTGGAGAACAGCAACACTCAGACTGTCCACTGCTTATTAAGACATTTCCATTCAAAATTTCATCAGTTATCACACAGCACTTAAAAACCTCACCAGTCATCCTTAAATATCTTGCACAAACCCCGAGCATTGGTATCTATTTGCTATTGATAGGCAATACTCTCAAAACTAAGGTGTTATCCTGGTTTGCACACAGGCATATTGTATGAAACTTTTTGCCAGTAGAAAAAATGAAAAATCATGGAGCCAGGGGAGAGAATAGGGAGTTTTGAGCTGGGGCAGGAGGAGGGGGAAAGAGGGAGAGAGAAGGAGAGGAGACAACAGAGGAGAAAAAAACAGAGGGGAAAAGGAAGCTTTCTTAGCTACTAATATCCTGTAGTACCCTTAGTTCCTCTCTAGCTCCCCTTTTAAACCTCTAACATTCCATAACCTTAATGGCTCCTTTTCCACAACGCTAATGACTATACACTACACTATTTTTTTCTTTTAATTTAAACCATAAATACAACCATTTGTGAAGACAAACATGTCCCCTACAATTCATCACACGTCATTGCTATCAGGTAGAGGCTGATACTCTCTCCACAGCATGGCCTGATCTGAAGTCAATGAAATTGCTGGGAATTTTGAAACTGATTTCCACAGATGTAAAAATAAAGCATTCATATCACAAACAAATAACCAGATCCTGCAAATTACAAGGACCCTGAACTTTCTGAACTAATGAGCATCCAAATTAAGTAAGCCAAGATTGCTCATATTTACTATGGGCTTCCTTACATATTCTTTCTATCTAGCAGCTAGTAAGAGAAAATGAAATAGAAAGAAAACAAGAAGTATTTGAGTAAAGCTTTTTTAAGCTTTGCATTTAGGATGATGAACAATACTTTCAGTAATGCCTTGTGATTTCAGGTGCTCATTTTATAACGCTTGGAATGAATCACATTGTCTAAGAGAAAACAGGAAAGGTGCTAGCATTTTCCAGTAAAACTGCTTCCTTTAAGAAAAGCTTTCAAATCCAATAATACAAAATCAGAAGACACTCAAAATGCAGAGTAATTCTGAAAATATTTTATGTGATTTATTTTTACAAAAATAACATGAGAAAAAAAAAAAGTACCAAAAAGACTACTTGGTTGTTTTTATTTAAACACCAATTTAAGTCACTAGTTATACTTTTCTCAGTCTCCTGTGATGCTAAAGCTCTCATCCAAAACATGCCTGTCCATTTCCTTTCTGGAGGACTCATGAAAAGTATCCCCTGGGTATTGATTGAGCACCTCCAAATTTTCTCAGCTTGCAAGACCTTACAAACTCTTTCACAGTCTCAAATACTCTCTACAAGCACTTGGAATAAACACCACCACTAATGATTTGGTTGGTGTGTGCAGGCATTTGCCCAATATCATGACATCAGGCAGATTAATAGAGAGGAAGCAATAGCTCTCACTGCTTTCAGCAGACAACCTGGCACTGGCCCTACTAGACTCAGACTCAGGATGGGTCATCTGTGCAGGAGTCTGTTAGCAGATAGCCAAATGTGGGTGGTTTTTGCAGTGTTCACAGGACATACATACAGCTTCACCGTCCATTCACACATACATGCACACCTACTGTGGGAGAATAAATATAGATAATTTATTCACAGATTAATTCTCTACTGATTAAAAAACAAAATCCCCATCTGCCAGGAATTAATCCTGTGACAAATTAAAACCAGTGAAAAACAAACATAATGCTTTACATTCACTATCCTGCAGAACACTAGTCATTTAGCAGATTACTTTCCAGTATCTTACTCTCCTGTCATAATTTTAGTCTTCCTGCTACAAAGTTTATGATTTATCTAATTTATCTTGGAAATCTACATAAAATTTACAATGGTCACAACCATGCATCTGAGAACTTTACATAGAAAAAATATTGCAAAATATGTTTAAAACTAATTGTATATCCCCCTAAAAAGAAAGCTATGAGAATTAAATATTTTTGCACATATCTTGATAAAATAAACATTTCCCTACAGAGAATATACTTTGATAAACATGATGGTGTTACAAAATTAGAGTTTATTGGCTCACTTGAACACTGTAGTGCTCTTACTACCTTGGACCTCAATGCTACTTAAAAACATTTAAGACATCTATTCTTTTGATTATATGAAAGTAATGAGATTATATGAAGTGTGTTCCCAAGCACACTTTTCAGGATGACTACCCAGTTTTAAATGTAGCCATTTCAAAAAAGAAAAACTTGTACAAAAGGGAATAAATACAATAGCTATCTAAAACCAAATTCTGGTACGTTGTATCATTTATGTGATTTTGTTTTTTAACAACAGGTTAAAAAAACCCACATTATTTTATCTACTCATTATATGCAGGCAGTCAGGAAATCTTACCATATATTAATGATATACCGATTTCATAACTTTATTCACAGTGAAAAGACAGGTGTACCTCATCCAAGACAAGCTCTTTGTTTAACCATAATTATACTCCATTCAGAAAATGTCCCGTGAAGAAAATATGCACCTCACTATGAGTTCTCCCCACTTCTATCTATAAAGTAGGATGTACAGCAGGTTGCAGACAGTGCAGACTTCAGTTAAGAGTTCTGTTTTCCAGAATAACTCTGTTGCATGTAAGAGTTTGACAGCTATGAAAAAAGGTTTTTAAATATTGAATCTATGGTACATCATCACAGATGCTGTAAAAAGCTTCCTGATCATTACAGCATACTTTGAGGCACTAACTACTCTACCAAATAGTATTAGGAAACTCAGAGAATAAATCCAACAACTGTCTGGAGCTTCCTGCAAGACTGCAATAGAATTCAAGATACAGCATAACAGTATGAAGCAGATGAGACAGTGAAGTCTACTGTACATTACTGGGTACAGTGTTGGCATGTGGTAGGTTACAAAATACTATGCTAGACAAAAAAAAAAAAAAAAGTTAAAGCCAGTTATTACATGTTTAGGTGTTTTTTTTTCTTTTTAATCAATAATTATAAACTGTAAAAATGCACACTAACTCACTATAATAAACTATGCCCTGAGAAGTAACATTACACACTAAGAAAAAACCACTACGAAGTGTCAGGTCTGCAGGTCAAAAGTGTAACATATGGAATTCCCTGGAAGCATACTTCCTCCATTTTTCAGCAACAGAGTTGCTTTTTCAGAGGAAAAGACTAATGAAAATGCTAATTCTAGTTTTTCCAACTTTAACTACAAGATTCTTTTTTAATTTCTCCTTCAATCTCTCCCTGGAGAACTTGGTAAATATTGATAAAGCTCTTGCTTTTCACAACTGAAAAAGGATATACGCCTAGCATGAGGTTCTGAAATAACTGAGCCTGATGAACTTCACTTAAGGACACCAGTCAAAGTACTTTTTGGGAGGTAGTCAGAATTACTCAAAAGTTAGGCCACCTCACCAATGCTCTGCTACATTCTTCTTTGCTGGTTGGAAGAACGGAGAAAAGGCTAAGAAGAAACATACCTCTGAGTGCACAGGGAAAATGATCACAGACAGGGACATTGAACTTCCTTTGAAACTAACTTGAATATTAAATGCATTTGAGAATTGGTGAGTTACACTCTTTTCTTCGTACCTGACACTGATAAAACAGTAAGATCTAATGATGCATCTCTCATCACCTAATGAGTGCAAAGATGCATTTAGAAGTGACATTTACATTTCAGTTCAGTTCACTGCTTTTTCCAAAATTGCCCTACAAGATGCAATTCAGCAGTGGTGGGTTTTTCTCCCCACATTGTAAGTGCAATGGTTTACCTACTATATTAAAAAAGACAACACAAAAAAGCACTCTCCTCTTACAAAAGGCAAAACAAAACTAAGCAAACAACAACTTGTCCAAAACTTCAATCATCAAATCTTTAAAGACTCGCAAATTTTTCTCTGGTACTCATATTTTGCTCAGTGTATTACACGTTTTTGAAAAAGTATGCTTTTTAAGTCTGGTTATGTAGACAAACCTTTCCAAAACTCTTTGTTTCTTTTCATGAATATTATACCATACTGTTTTAAAAATTCATTAACTACCTACCTAGGAAAAAAATCACTCCCATCCATAAGGTCTAGCTACACATTCTAATTAAGCAGCACTAGAACAAAACTGGAAATGCCAGAAATTTTGATTAGAAGAAAAAAAATCTAATCTTTCTCACTATGTTATCACTCTGCTTATTTGTCTTAAAGCAAATTACATACAAGGTAATTAATCAAATAGTATAAACAGACAAGCTCCTTTATCCCCTATTTAAATGACACATGGATTTTGTTGTATAAAGAATATGTAAGCAGTCAATAAAACACAAATATGCAGACATAAGTACATTAAGAATATTAATCAGAGCAGCTATAACAATGCATTCCAATAACTTCATACAAGTTTGTTATTGTAGCTATCTTTAATTCTGCGTGTTTCTCCAGTGACCGCAACACACAAGACAAAAAAAATGCCAGTGAAATAAATTAGTGTATTTAGCAACTGAGAATTTACTACTTAAAAACATGATTCTTTCTATTCCAAATTCTTTTGCTTCAAATTACATTTGTTCCTCAAAACCCTTTGTTTCTGATACAAACAAATTTCTACAAAGACTAATCCAGTGAACAAAAATAATAAATTCAAATGACACATACTACAGCAGAAGACAAAATTAGTAAAGATGCCAAACTTTACATGAAGATGTTTACAGATGTAAAAAAGTTTGATTTTATATTTGAAGAAACTTCAGAGAGTGAGAGCCTTGTATTCTGCAGGTTCTGCTGGACATTTTCTCTTCAGGAATGTTCACTGACTCTTAGTGTCTGATCTCTGAAACACAAAACAGCTGAAATGCCTTATGTAAAGTAGCCAGACTCAGTATGTTAACTACCAATGGTCTAAAGCCACTTTGTTTTATTTCAAGCAGTGCCCAAATGGGACTCTACAGTAACATCAAGTCATTAGAGAGGTACGCTGCAAAGCCCATAATTCCAGAACCTCACATCAGGTTAGGAACCTAATGCAGTATGTTAGAACTATCTCTTCAATCATTTCATGCATAAGGCTTCAGAACATTGACAGTTTGAAGCATTTAGATATTATTTTCCTTTTTCATATAATTTATATTGTTAACATTAAAAAATTAAAGCTTGAATTTAATAATTTACTGTTTGCATTTCCTTCAAACAGAAAGATATGACTTGTTTCAATTTCATTGTTTAGTTTTCAGGTCTGCAAACATTTCTAAATGTAACTATTCTAACTGGATTAAAAACTGAAGTGCAGGGGAATATTTCCATCAGGTGCAGACTTTAAAAACCCACACTTATGAGTTATACTACAGCCATCAGTGTTTTGCAAAAGTAGTAAGAATATCACCACCATCTCTAATTAGAGTTCTCAGAACATTTTCCAAGTACTAAAATTCAATGAAACTCTATTCAGTTACATAGGACCAAATCTTGTCATTCTACAAGAATGAGTCACTTGTGCTGACATGAACAGGAACTACACACATGTATGAGGGCACCTGCTTAAATGTTTATGATGTCAAGTTCAAAAGCACAGAACTTCCACAGTACAGCTCTAAGAATGCTAACAATGACTCCAGATTATAGTCTGGAGGAACTATATAATGAGTTTCAAGTGAGATTTTAATATAATATTTTCTTCTGAAAGCCTCCGACATTCCAGTGCAAGAAGAGAGAATCTCTTCCGCAATCCAGGAACTGTTTCTTAGCATGCTCCCACTCCCAAGACTGCTCCTATCACTACTATTTTTCTCAGAAACACGTAATTTTTGCCAAGGTAAACAGAACACATAACTGCATTACTAAATAATCTAGTACCAAGAACATGATCTTAATACAACGACACCTTGACTTCACACTTTCCAGGTTCATATGAGTCATTAAACGGGATACTGTTAATCAAGCTAACTCAGGCTACTACACATACTTCAATGTATCATCCACATTTAATAAACATCAGGTCCTCTGGGATGTGTAAAAGTTCTTGCTCAGGTTCAGTTCTTAACTTTAGACTCCTGCTTGTACTTGAACATACCCAATTGTCAGTGATCACTGAGGCAACATTTTATGACATAACTATCCTCTCAAGTCAATCCCACACCTCCTTCAGACAACAATTATACTCTTCTGCAATTAAAACCATCAAGCAAACCACCACAGCATCCCATAGCCCCTCAAAGCTAATGACCATGTAATACATCCATACCTATGGAGAGGCAAGTGTGGATGCCCTCTGAGACAAAGCTTTGACATCAAGATGCTCAAGCCTAGATCAGTCTTACCTATGTACTGTAAACAGAACAGTGTACATCTAGAAATGGCATTGTTAGCTACTTTGTGCCTGAAATAAATCATGAACATACTCTCAAAGACTGGAGGTGGTCCATTTTCATATTGAAATGCAAGAGTAAACTTCATTCATCAAACTATTTAGAAGTGCAGAAATTTCACATTTCGAGTGCTTTTTTGATTCCAAGTGACACTTTTTGAGAAGGCTACCTATGTTTTTTCCTCCCTCATTGTTTCTCTTTCTGCCCAACAGAAACAGCATCTTGAAACTTAACAGTCAAGAGGCATTTGGGGCAGGAGCAGGAGATAAATAAAGCAATTATGGCAAGGACACTAACTTGAAAATCTAATCTCCTCAGAGAATAGTCTTTTAAAAGGGGCAATGTTGTCATTGTATAGACTTCTAAAATTGTAGAATGTTTCCCCTGGGTCTGTGGACCAGCACAATCCTACTAGTGTAAAAAGTCCCTTTTACAGACAAGTTCTAAGGAAATGACAAAATATATCATTCATGTTTGATTGCAAATTCCCTTAAAATTTACAGTTATGTAAACAGAGATGTATGGTTGGAGTAGAGCTCTTCCTGAAGAGTAAAAAAGGAAAAAAAAGCCAAAAAACAAAACCAAAACAAAAACAAACAAACAAAAAAACCCCACAACACCCAAAACCCACAAAAAAACCCCCAAAGACCAAAGCTCTTCAAAAGCGAACAAAATGGAAGAGTTAGCTCCCTCCTTGCTGTCACTTTTTTTTTAACTATATAGTCTCAAAGATCAGTTGGAATAGCTACTTTTTATTCCATCCAATACCGGACTTGTAGCGTCTTGGTTAATTACAAGTTATCAATGTGTGATCTAGCAGGGTGAGAATTTGTAGTGTAATAAGACATTCAGAAATGTGTATCAAGTGTGATTAATTCTGGATTGTTGAGATAAAATAAATAAATAAACACCAAGTAAGAAATGAAGGTAAAGTAGTCGGTTTCAAGAAAACTATTTCCAATCACAGCCAAATACAGCTCTGACTGTGGGTGAACATGTGTTTGAACTATTTTCTGCCACATTTTCCCATATCTGCTTATCAAGATTTCAACCTCATAAACCTTCCTACCAAATTAACATGACAATCAATAAGTAAACAAAACCCAGTTAGAACAGTTAAAAGCATGACAGGACCAAGACTGTTCATGGAGCTTTCAGAAAGAAATACTGTGTTCTGGTGTTCTACCGAAGACTGCTATACAAAAATAATAGCACTCACCAAGATATAGTCTGGGTCTAATAAGGTATTAGCATGATGGCTAATATATAGCTATACAGGAACAAACTGGGAACAGGTTTAGCTGATACTGAGAGATTCTCCCATTCTTTTTTCAGACACTCTGTTTCACAAGCATTTAAAACTTTTTTTCTTCTATCTCCTTTTTTTTTTTTCTAAAGTCAAATGATTCAGAGTCCACCTTAATGGTGGAAGTTTTAAAAATAAAATGTCATGGTAGGAAGCTGATAAGAGTGATTTCTTGGACAGATTACCTAACAAACTGCACTTGCTTAATAAAAACATATGCCATTTCTTTAATAAAGTGACAGACTTCTATTCTGAAATTTAGCTTTAGGACTGACCATCAAAAGAGAGAGAAACACAGAGTTAGCTAACACTTGCAATCAAGACATGCATCTGTGTCTGAAAAGAGAATATTGCACTAAGAGAAGAACCCCAAAAGCTTTAAATGCTTCCTTCACTGACCTAAAAAAGTAACTAACCATTTTCTATAAGCAGTAGCAAACCTGGCTTGGTCTACCTCCTTACAAGTTGATAATACTTTATCAACAAACTGGTATTCCATTTCTGGACCAAGTGAGTCCTGCACAGGAGCACGCTTCAGGCGTTTTGTTTCTTGGGTATAACCTTGTTTGTTGCTGGATTCATTCGAACCATCAACATCCATAGCTTGTGCCATGTGACTTGTTGCAGGACTGCGGTGGGAATTACTCAGACTTTCATCACTGCTGTCCACAGATGATACCACCACACTCACAAGAGGAAGTTTGTTGCTTAAGTGCTGTTGAAGGTAGAATACACACCTTCTTCAAAGGAAAAGAAGAAAGAAAAAAAGAAAGTCATGCTCTGAAAATAACCTGCTGTTGCTGCTGAACTGTTTAAATTAATTTATCATCCCATCAGATTTCCCTAGAAACACAAAATCTGCTGTTTCTGCGCATGCTGTACTAGAAAGGGCTCCATGTCACTTTGGCAAATCTACTGTTTCCTAGTCAGGAACCTGCACCCAGTTAGTAAAGCAAACATTTTCTGCAGCCAGTCTCCTGTCTCCATTTTGTTCATTTTTTGTTGTTTAAACATTTAAAGTGGGAGGAGACTCATTAACAGCATCTTGTGTCTCTTGTACAAATTAGAGGGACAAGCAGAACTTACACCCCAAGATATTTAAGCCAAATCAAATTTCCCACGCAATAGTTCTGATTATGCTCTTGAACATTTTCCAAAGGCTTAATACACAGTAGCTTAAAAATCTTTTATTGAGTGGCACTTCCTAAAATCAGAACAATTTGTTTGGAAATATCATGTGAAGAAATCATCCACAAATCAGAAGGAAACTCTTTTGACCAAGTCCTCTTACCTATGACACCACAAGGTTTCATGCCCTGGGTAGTTATCAATCAGTTCACTGCAGAGTTCCATCTCTTTATCTAAACAGCGGGGGACATCCATGCTTTGCTCCTCTGCACAGGCAGCTTCTGTCCCTGCACTCTCTTCCTCCTTCTGAAGGCTAGGGTTTTGTTCATTTACCATTTGATTTTGTACCAGTATGTTATTGTCAGTCACCGTTCTGCGTATCAAGGAAGTGAGTAAGAACTGGCGGTAATGAAATCCACTATGGTCCGAGACATGCGTGGATACCCAATACTTGGTGGATGAAAGTTCATCAAGGAGAACCTGAAACAAAAATAGGGACAGTTATCAACCAGTATTAAGGACAAACTTACCACTACTGCTTCTGTATTAAGATAACCTTTTCTTTGGCAATTTCAGCCAATGTGGTAATCGTTTAAGAAAACACAGAAAAAGGAGCTATCACTGAGCCTTTTCAACTGTGTGCTGAAAAGCTTCTTGGCAACCCTGCAGAAAAGAAATTAATACTTCTTCCAAACTCTGAAAAGGCAGGTGTTTCAGAAACCTGCCCCCAAGCTGAGTGGGAAAAAAACCAAAACCACTTCTGATATGAAATAAGCAGTGGTTTAAGAATCTCAAATGGTTAGTAATAAATACTGTTTAGAGGGATCACAAACTACACTGCTATTAGCTTTACCGTCTTTACTTTTTTCCCAGTGGATTGTGGGTGCCAGAAGGAGGGCGAGTTGCTTAAAAGGAAAAAACCCCAAACTTAATTTACATTTTCATTTTCTATGAGAGAATGTCAACCATAACATTATGTTTAAAGTCCTAGAGCCTGTGAAATACAAAAGTACTTATCCATAACCAGGTTGCTTGATTTTACTACTGAAGAATGCCTAGAAAGTCTTTCACAACAGTTCTGGTAAATACTTAAATTGCCAACTATAGCTCTGTTTTTAACACTGCTACCTACATCACTTAAGAGAACTAGCTGATGCAAAACAACTTTCAACAAGTTAGAAGTCTTTCTTTTACATACTACAGCACAAAACCCACAGCCTCCCACAAATAAAACCATGGAAACACATAAGGCTAGCAATACATAAGGCTAGCTTTTTTGGGGTCATCTCTTCTAAAAAAATTTGAGCAAATACAATGTTTTCTACCCAAGAC
Organism: Delichon dasypus; assembly: GCA_037837765.1. Classification (NCBI taxonomy): domain Eukaryota; kingdom Metazoa; phylum Chordata; class Aves; order Passeriformes; family Hirundinidae; genus Delichon; species Delichon dasypus. The sequence continues at coordinate 33,763,466 of JBBAXF010000004.1, forward strand.
AGTCAACAAGTTTTTCGCAATCTTGCCAAAAGATACCAGCATCCCTTCCTTTTAGAGATCAGCAAATTGAAGTGCAGTATTAAGTAACAGTCCACACACAGGGCTCTAACCAGAGCTAAATTCCATGTCTGAATCTGCACTTTAAACCATAAGATCAGATTTTCCTTTCTTCATAGAATTAAACTTAGTATTTCAAACTTCTGAACTTCAAAATTTAGAAGTTTATTAAGAACATAAGGCACAGAAAAATCAGATCAGCATTTACTGAGCTGTGATTGATACTACACACATTTATGCTCAACTGAGACCTTGGAAGAATCAAATTCATGTTTGATTAATATTTATATTAATATTTATAATAATATTTATAAGCAATAAATTTACAGGGGAACATCTTAATTACACATTTTAATTTCCTGTAAAAAAGGAACCAAACTATTCCCAGCATCACTCCTTACCTGAACCAGAATACCTTTTTTAAAAAGGCAGTACAGAAGATTGCCATGAACACTTCTTGAGATCTACAAAAAATAGCGCCTCCTGTCTAGAAACCTCAGAATACCATTGGAAGTTGCTTCTAACAACTAGAAGTAAAAGAAAAAGCCAGCTAATGTCTGAATTAGCAGGAGAGGTACTTTCTTACAAAGCCAGCTTTTTCCATTTCCATCTGTATCAGTACAAGCCCTTGTACAAACCCTTTGCCACTGCTCTGTGAAGATATGAAAATACCTCCTTCCCCACTCTTGACAAGCTCTTTTCTACCTCTGGTGGTGAGCTGACGACCAGGGAACTGGCAACCTCCCCATAAATGAGACACGTGCTCAGTGACTTTTGTCTCAGCCTCTGGGTTGGGACTCCCTCTTACACCCTCCCTGACCATGTGCTTGTTTGTTTTAGAGCGTTTTTCTAACTGTAAACTGCAGACCAAAACTTCTTCCCTGGTCTGGAACACTAGGGAAATTAAAAGGAACTTGGGAAACAAAGGATAACCAGATAAATATAGCAATGTCCATCACAGAAACTAGTACCTTTGAAGACCCAGTCATCTAAGAAAAAGCCAAGGCCTTACTGAGGATGGCTACAATAAAAATTACTTTATGTCTCATGAACATGTTGTTTTCTGGGCATCACACAAGACAAGTGTTGCCTCATGACAATTGTCCCACTACTTGTTTGCTTGCTTGTTTTATTGTAGGGTTCTGATCAGTCAATCTCCATCCTTTAATTACAAAATTGAGTATTTCAGTCTAAAGAAAACAAAAAAGTTTGTCAATCCTTCTGAATACATCCTATTATTCTATCTGCATGACTTCACTGAAGCAACACAGGTGTATGAATTTTAAGACTATACCCCTACCACTCTCTTACCCCCTTAGTTCTCTAATTATGCATCCACCTTTTAGTAGGTACCTGGAGCCTATAATCTAACCCCACCAACTAACTGTACAGTCATGTGAGAGAGCTGAAATTGGGTTTTCCAAGGCAAGTATTCCAATACCAGAAATATTAGATTAGTTTCAAACAATCTATTTTTGACAAATCCTTGATTTATGTAATGAGCACTATTTAAACACTACATAAACTTGCTAATGCCATTCAAATTCTGCAGCTAGAACAAACTGAAATTTCTGTATTGAAAGACGACAATATTTTTGACTGTCTAATGTAAGAAAGAAGAAACACCTATATCCTGTGACAAAATCTTCCTACTAGGCCAAAACTTTCTTCCCTAGCATTTTAAATCTTTTTTCCAGTGTTTGTGCTGAGATTCAGTCTGCAGTAGCATTAGGATTATCAAACCAAAGGAAAAAGAATAGCCAAAATCCTATTACACAGCCTACCTCTTGAAATCCTCCAAAGCAGGCCAACAGTTTTGCTAATGATAAAACGGTTTTGAGAAGTTTTATATAATATATATGTATGTATATATATAAATATGTATTTATGTGTATATATAAATTGTATGTATGTATAATACAACATACAATTTATGTTTCTGGGCCTCTCCTTCCTTGTACACTTCAAATTGTAGGCAAAGTTTGTATTACAGCAGAAATACAGCCCTAAATAATACAAGTACTCCTTAACTACAGGCAACCTTGCAAGACCTAAATGGCTGTAGCATCAGTGACTGTTTTATCTGCCCATTTTTCAGCATGGTTCCAGACTTGCATCTCTTTGAAATTTATCATACTTTTCAGATACTGAAACACAGAAATTGCTGCAGGTGGAACTTGCTTACTTACCAAGCAAGTAAACAACCTCTACAGAAGGGTAGGGATGGAGTCAGAAAAGCCAAGGCAAAACTGGAGTGGGATTTGGCAAGAGGTGCAAAGAATAACAAGAAGGGATTATGTAAGTACAGAGGTCACAAAAAAAGAGGAGTGTATGCTCCCTGATAAGCAAGAATTGATGGCAACTGATAGGGAGAAAGATGATGTACTGAGTTTTGTCTCAGTCTTTAACTGGCAGTCAGGCCTCCCTCCCACTTCTCTCTAGTCTCTGATCCTCTAGATTCTTGTGGGAGGGGAGAGAAGTCTCTCCCACTATAAGCGCAGAGCAGGTTCAGAACCACTTGCGGAAGCTTAAAAGCCACAAGTCTATGGCATCTGAAGATCCACGTTACAGAGCTCTGAGACAACTGGTAGATGCTGCCAAACCACTGTCCATATCTGAAGTCATGGTGGGTAGGGAAGTCCCCCATGATTGGAAAATGGGAAACACAGCTCCCATTTTCAAAAACGGGAGAAAGGAAGACCTGGGAAACTGGAGATTGGTAAGCTACACCTCTGTGGCTGGCAAGATCATGGTGCAGATCCTTCCAGAAGATACACTAAGGCACATACGAGACAAGAAAGTGACACAAGGCAACCAGCAATCATGCCTGACCAATCTGGTAGCCTTCTATGACAGAGTGATAGCAGTGGTCAACAAGAAAAGACCAAGAGATGTCATTGATCTAGTTGTGTAAGACATTTAATATGGGTTCCACATGACATACTTATCTCCAAATTTGAGACAGATGGATTTGATGGAAAGTCTATTCAGTGGGTAAGGATGGATGCAGCCAGAGGAGTGGTCAACAACTCTGTGTCTAAGTAGAGACTGGTTATGAGTCCCTCAGGGCTCTGTCTTGGGACCGCTGTGTTGTAATGCATTAATTTGGTTTATATTTCATTGGATTTGTAATGTTTTTTCTACGTATCTGTCCTTGCCCCGCAATGCTCATCCCCCACACTGAAATGTAACCCAGCCCTGTCCCCTCCCATGTATCCCTGATTGGGTGGTGCCTCTGGGCCCTGGGCCCTGGCCCCTGGGGAAAAAGCCCTGACAGGGGAGGGGGGAGCTCTCTCTGGCACCGGCGAGTCATCGGGATGGGCTCCAACCAAGTAGGGCAGGACTCGAGAATAAAAGCTGTAAAAATCCCACCCGAAGCCAGAGAGCAGACTCTTTTATTGCCATCGGCAGTCATCTAGTCTTGTGGAGAGTTACCATACCGCTGCTCTTTAGTATCTTCATCAATAACACACACATTTGGATTAAGTGCACCCTCAGCACATTTGCAGAGGACACAAAGCAGAGCAGTGCAATTCACACAACAGACAGACAGGATGCTAGACAGGGAGATCTGGACGAACTTGAGAAGTGTGCCCATGAGTTCAACAAATCGAAGTGCAGGTTGCTGCACTTGGGCTGGAGTAATCCCAGACGTGAACACAGACTGGAAACGAATGAGAACAGTCCTGCGGAAAAAGACTTGGGAGTTCTCATGGACGAAAAGTTGGACAAGAGCACTAGCAGCCCAGAAAATCAACTGCATCCTGAGCTGCATCAAAATCAGTGTGGCCAGAAGTAGAGCAAGGGTGACAATGATGCTTCAAAGACTGGAGCACCTCTCCTATTAGGACAGGCTGAAAAAGCTGGTGTTTTCAGCCTGGAGAAGAAAACACGCTGTGGTGACCTCACTGTGTTCTCTCAAGTACCTTAAAGGAAGGAGAGGGATTTTTCATGTGGCTATATAATGCCAAACAAGAGGTAATGGTTAACAAAAGAGGGCAGGCTTAAATTAGATATTAGGGAAGAAATCATTTACCATGAGGGTGGTAAGATGCTGAAACAGGTTGCCCGTGAGAGATTGTAAGATGCCCTCTCCATTGAAATATCCAAGGCTGTGCTGGATGGGGCCTTGAACAACCCGATCTAGTGAGTGGCATCCTTGCACATGGCAGGGTGGTTGGAATAAGATGGAGATCCCTCCCAAGTCAAACATTCTGTGCAAATTTTTGTGGAAATCTGTAATGCCTAATTTTTCCCTGTTCTTCTTATTTGCTTTCTTCCTTCCAACATATCTGGCAAATAATCACTGTATAATTCTGCCTCTTGAAGTTACCTACAAATTTTATCACAAGTTTCTTGCTGTCTTTTATGTTCCATACTTTTTCATAATTTTCCTGTATCCCAAACATCTTCTACTAGGTCCTCTGATGAGATGTATTTGTGGCGTCATGAAAAAACCTAGAGCCAACTCAGAGACTTCCCAACAGATTAAACAATTGATGGAGGAAAAACAGCATCAGTGAAATTTTGCTCGCGGTATGAGAAACAAGATGGACAACTCTAGATAAAAGTATCACTTCTATAATCTTCATTCTAAAAAAATAGATCAGTTGGGGAAGTGGGGTGGCAGGCAAAGTAAATGGACTATGGAATGATCAAACAGATTTAAAATACTTCCTTCACAGGCATATTTGTGATTTGTCACCAAACACATTCAAAACTGACAATGAATAGACTCACCTGAATAATTCCAGCCCTGCAGAGAGTTATTTCTGTTACAATGAAATTATTTTTCTTTAATTAAATTAGTAAGGAATAGAGAGTGCAAAAAGCACTCAAGGTGTAATTGTGATCCTCAGGCTAGTGTTACCAGTATAATGGACACAGAGATGTTTAGAACTTGTTTGAAGGCATAAAATGACTTGAATTTTTTTCTTTAACAGTGCTAACTCCCTTCACCTTTTAATAAGCTTTTGACAACATTAAAGTTCCTGTTTTCTATTAATATAGACCTCTAACCCTAACTTTTAACCTCCAATCTATCTCAATCCTGCAATTCTGAGTTTTCTGAAAGCTACCTTTTCATTTAACTTGCTTGGCAGAGAAGTCCAAATTCCGCCCTGCCTCTGCAATAGACATAAAAATAATGGCTATATTGACTCAACAGTGTCCAGTAAATTCCTCCTTTACAACCCTATGTGGAAAATGCAGCAGCTGCTTTTAAAAGTGAATGATGTGTCTCTACATCAACCTAATATTCACAAATAATTTACCTAACCACTCAGAAAACACAGTAGTACAAAACTGCTATATAATTTTAGATTATGTCACATTAATTAATTCAATCTGCTGCAGGTCTTGATGTTACAGATGCAAAACATTCAACACTGCACAGTGTCCTTGCTGTCCCTGAAATAGTTTAATCAGTTCCCAGTGTAAATGCTGTCAAAAAATACTGCTGGAACTGAAGAAATTAGTTAAAAGTACTACTATGCTTTCCCCAAAATTCCTGCTGTCTTTACTCAGTCTGCCGATATTCTAAAACAGGTAAGCTGAATAAGGGCATGAAAACAACGATATTACACTATCAAAGTAATATCTCTTACAGATTACCTTTTTCCTCTACTAGGAATTTTAAGACTAGTGCTGGAAGAATTACTTAGTTTCCCATTCCTTACTTCGGCTCACACAGTCCCATCTATACCCTTCCCACACATATATTAGCACCAAGTACTAAAAGAGAGACAGAACTTTGTATACTGGCAAGAAAAATGTGTTATTTCTGCTGAGCAGAACCTGCTTACACTGGCAAGAAAAATGCAAAACACACTCACTGCAAGATTTTGCCCACTGTCTTAAAACATGCTGAGCTACCTGTGATAATGTCACTTGATACTCTTCATTCATGTTATACAATCTGCTTTGCAAACCAGCATTTGGGTTTTCCGGACAAGAAAATTTAAGAATTTATCGATTATCGTATTATACCTTGACAGTGAGCTTTGCCAAATGCTGTAAAACCCAGATGCGATGGGACCAGGCATTGTAGTTGCTTGGATACCTCCCAGCAGCTTCAGAGCAGACTTTCATTTCCTCCTGCACTAGTCGGTGAATTCTCTCCACAGGTGCTGCTCCCAAGTTTCCTTTAGTTTCAAGACTGGGCAAGGAGTTTTCCTGAATTAGTTGCTGCAACACCCATCGTCTGGTTAAACAATGTAAAGTGTTAATGGTGAGAGAGCAATTTTAAGATAAAGAAATGGTTTTTCATTTGTATAAATCAAATCTTTCCAGTATTTCTATTCTCTGAATTACACTGTAGCTACGCAATGAGTGAGTAGTAAACAACCATCTGAATGCTTGCCATGCTACTACACAATGATGACACTCCCAACACAGCTGTTACCAGTTTGCTCACTCTAAATGATCACAGCTACTTACAGCATAATAAAATAAAACAGAAGGAAACAGAAAATTTATGAAAGAGTGCAAGCAGTGTGTACATGAAATTTCTAACGGGCTCCTCTTTCAAAGTCTTGCATAACATTAAAATGAAGTAGCCAAAGTGATATTTAATAAAAAAAATAATTCTGATTAGTATCTTTTACATCTGACAGTACTGCACACCGCAACTCAAACTAGTTTCTGTACATCACCAACAGTAGTGAAGTCCAAAAGGTTTATGGTTTCAAGGGCTATAGGTATAAGCAAAACAAATGTTTTTACTGATGAATGACACATATTTGATTTCATGTGTCTGAGATAAGCATAGATTCCTAGATGTTTTGGTCTTTTATTTTACTTTGGACCAAGTTTTAGCAGTATCTTTAGAGACAACCTCAGTGCTGTATCTGCAGCCCCAACATAAAAGGGTTCTACAAAAATAGATTACAGATGTGTAAATTCCCACAGAGCAACACATGTCAGTGGAATTGCAATGGTTCAGTGCAGAATGATCTGGCGAGATGGACATCCTCTGGTGTGCAACACACAGGTTATCCTGTTTCATACTTGTTTACATCAGTTCCCAAATCAATGAATTGCTACTTTCAAAGGCACCAAAATTTCTTTTAACTCCAGGTTAAAATAAATCAATAAATAAAATACAAGTAGTAAATTCACTTTCTTGAAAGAGAGAATTCTATTTTTCAAGACATATGTAAAATTATATATAATATATATATATAATTTTATATATACAGTATATATAAAAATATAAATATATATATATACACACATATATTTTATATACAAATATAAAATATTATATATATATTAAAAAAAGATAAATCAACCATGTATCAAAAAAAATTAAACTCATTTTTTCTCTCATTTGAAGACATTCATAATATGCTTGTTCACTTATGGGCTTTATCTACATTGTATCTTTTTCACTCAGTTATCAAAAAAGGACAAAGTATTGGAAGACAATATTAAAGATAATTTATAAGAATGCAATTTTAAACTGACTGTGTTTCTCAGCAGAAAATTCCAAGCAGTGTATGAACACTCTCTTCCTATACATGAATTTGTTTTAAATAAAGATATACAGCTAAGTAAACCATGCTCTGACTGTTGTGTAACAGTATTTTATGAAATGTGGTAATTTTGAAGACTTAACTTTTAATTTTTAAAAATGTCTTTGATCCAAACATCAATTTTAGTATTTTTTTACTTCAGTCCACAGCTATGCAAGAAATGGAAAATTCAAAAATAGTCTACGCAAAAAAACTCAATAAGCACTGTCACTCTTTTAACAAAAGACATGTATTATTTATTAACATTGTATTATGTAGTAACATCAGCTTCTGAGTAAAACCATAAAGACATGTTATTTCAACACTGTAATTATTTCAGTTTCTTAAAATGATCGTGCTTTATAAAACAAGGAAATCTGATAAATTATATATGGAGGAGTGAAAAAATACAGGCTTCATGTTCTCTGTGGCAACAGCATAAAAAACCACATAAAATTAAATCAGACCTACTTTCTAGACAGTGCAATCACAACCTCAGAAGATCTAAAATATACTTCTGAAACCTATTGAGTATCATGGTATTATTTGGTTTTTTTGCAAAATTTCCTCCAATTAATTTGGAGTCACTTTCATTTTTGCATGTTCCTATTGCTCTTACAGTTCCTGGAATTACCACAAACAAATGAAGGATTGTTAAGTGACAACTGTACAATCAATAGATATACTAATTGTATATGCACAAGACATATCTGAAACCCCAAAATATACATCAGGAGATCATCTGACAAAATGAATGATGGGTATTTTGACATCCTCAGTGAGAGTATCTGCCATGTATAAGAAAAAACAAATTGGTTATGTTTCACTGAGTATTATTTGTAGCCCCATTATAGGTTTTTGCATCTTCTGTCTGAAATTTAATACCATGGGGGAACTGGAAACCCAAAATTAGTCATTATGCTCATGGAGAGAAATATTTTTGAAAATCTTATTTTCTAACATGTATCCATAATAGTCAGCATATCCAAATCCAAGCCAAACATTTGTGCAATCACCCTAAATATACTTTTCTAATGTAGGCAAGTAAGAAAAAACAAAGCACTAACTCTGGTTAAATTTTCCAAACATGTGATCTGTTATTTTAATATCCAGTAGTGGTGACTGAATGATTTAGTTTAAGTTAGAAATGATAAAAATATATTCATCAAACTAAAAAAACCAGTACTGATATGAAAAAGAACCCAGCTTTACTTATAAAGGTTGGCTTTAACAGAATCTTCACTTCCTAAAATGCCCATAGACAAGCAGTAGAGTAGTAAGTTGGAGGGAAAGAAGAAATCTACGGAGTTCAAATATTTACAGTTGACGGAATCAGAATTTTCAGGTTGTGAATTTTAAATGCTGCAAGACATGATAAACCTGTAGAGAAATTTATCCCCCCTCTGAAGTTTATTTTAAAAATATGCAGCAGAAAAGGTGCACATGGTTTCAGTTTTAAGCATAAAATATAGACAGGTGTCTTCAAAAGCCAAAGCACAGTATTCTGCAATGACTGGTTCAAAGAACCTGATACGTTTCTAGATGTCCTCCTGCACCTATGACTCTCCTTAACCCAAGAACAGGAAATAAAAAAACCCTAGGAGAAATGTTAGAGGAGTCAATAGAAGGCAAAGGAAACCAACCTATGAATCCATGTCTCTGGACTCTTTGGGAACTTGGTTAACACCAGTTTTCCAAGATGCAAATCTTTAAGTGGATTTAAAGTGCCAGACAGTATTAATTCTTTCCTACAAAAGATAAAATAAATCAGTGTGAATAAAAGTAGTAACCTGAGAACAGAACACAAATCCCAATCACAAATTGCATGGCATTGCCTTTGTATCATAACAAAACTTGTATTGTAACTTCACTGTCAAATTACAAGAGTTTAACAACCCTTTAGTGCATCAATCCATTCTACTATAGATACATATGTACTATACATATGTGCACAAAGAACTTTATCTTAATCTGAACACACACAAGCCATTACTTCTCAAACCTACCCAGAAATTACTGAGTCAACTACCAGTAGGGTTACATATATGAATAAACATCCCTTCTTGAAATTAAATTCTTAGAATACTGTGTACATCTGAAAATACTCTCACACAGAGCATTCCTCCACACTTTTATTTTTTTAAACACTGTTCAGGATGCAGTGTCAAGGTTTCCTAAATCTATAAAGAAAAGGGAAATGTTCTCTGGTGTAGAATATTTTACAAACTTAACAAAAAGACTGCAATTGTTCAATTTACATAAATGTAAAATAATCTTTGGTTAAAAAAAATTTAAAATTCATCCTTACAAAACTTAATATTCATCCAACACAACCCTTCCTAGAATACGTCCCACAGACAGAGCAAAATGAAAATCTGTACTTGGCCTTCTCCCTGCATCTCACCCTCTTCTTTCTAGCTTTCTAACTCTTATTGCCTGTCCTGAGCTTGTTTGTAGACCCCACCACTGATCTGATCATCCCATCACTGGTTACTCCAAGCGCATTAGCCTTCATATCCTATTCTCCAATCTAGTAGGTAGCAGCTTTGAAGTAAAGATACAATGAGTTCCAAAGCTAGCATCTACAGAAAGAAAACACACATTTCCCACAACCTGCAGAAGTCACAACTGAAAAGAGTGCAATAAGCAGAAACAATTTTGGCATGGGTTTGGGTTTTGGTTTTCCTAGTAACTTCTGATTCATCATCATAATAGGCATGCACTAGTAAGTGAGGAGCATATGATCAACTTTTTGACCAAAAGACCCCAGTGGGACAGAAGGAAATATATTCTGGAAAGACCTGCTATCAAATAAGAAGCCAAAACTCCTCTGCAGTCTGATGCAGAAAACATAATGCTGTCCTAAAGTTACGTCCCGAGTTTCACAAATTGATATACTTCCTTTCTGTGAGTACATATTTTCTGTCTGACTTGGTAATTTTTAGTAGGAAACTGACTCCATCTGGTATTTTGGCTTTGTGTTGCTGTAATTGAAACTCAAAACCACAGTCAGAAGATAATGGTTGCAACCTTAATGAGCAAATAATATTTAAAATTGAAGCAGAGTAGAGAAATATATAAATCCTTATGGAAGTTTTGCTTCTGATAGTTACTGGGACATTTGTTTTTACTGCAACCAAGTTCCAGCAGGCTTCAGAATGGATACTTCTAGCTGGTTTTTAACAGCTCTGATGTATCAGAAGTGGCAGCGTGACCAGAACATTCTGTGCCAGTGCACTGAAATTTGGAAAGCAGACAAAAGATTCAGGGTCAGCACTGGAGCACGTGGAACAACTGCCTCATTGCTGCAATGCAAAAGGTGCTGTTTTGGTAGAAATTACTTACCACGCACACAGAACGAAAATACAGCCTAGATCAGTCTGATACTTAAATACAGGTACATGTTTAACAAAGATTTAGATTACCAGGCCACCTACCTCCCAAAACCTTAACTTTCAATGAAGAAATTGCTCTTTCTACATTAAAACATTCACTGTAAGTAAACAGCTTCACACTTACACACTCTTAAAGTAAACTTCCTCTTTTGCAAAGTTGAGGAACAGTACAGACAAGATCCACCTTCACTGCTGTAGTAGAAAAGCTGGGTTTAGCTGTAACTATTTTCAAACGAGAGATTCTCCCACTGACAAAGGACCACAAGCATTAGTATGACTGAAGTACCACACTCCCACATAAACCTCTTCTAAGCTCTTTCACCTAACATCCAGCTTGAAACGTAATTTCTAGCTCGCTTGCCATGTGGATCATAGATAATGTTTCAGCCTTAAGGATTATAGCTCCCATAAAAGATAATTTGGAGTAATTTTGACTCGCCTTATGCTAACACATTTGAAGTTATTCATATCTGAAAGCTAAATGTGACTTTTCAGTGTCACGCTACCTAATGTCTTTTCATCAATTGTACATGCCAGGAAGTATAACAGGAAGAACAAAGGCATTTATGAAAATTCCCTTACAATTGCTTACATAAAAATTTCTGTCATTTTAACTTGCAAGACTTTTCAACTTCTAAAAATATAGGATAACTGAATTTAGGATTAACAGCTGGAGATACCTCTTATCCCATTCAGTATAATAGGGGTTTCTCTCTTAGTTCCTAGGAAGTGACACATCTATTCTTTACCACATCTTCCTCTGCCATATAATCACCTCTTTCTCAGGTCTCACGGTTTAGGTTATAGTTCCTGCCCTTCTGTAACTTTCCAGTCACTTCTAAAATAAATAAATAAATAAACAACATACGTATGTAGTAGGCACATTACAACTGTTCAGAACAGCTACAAAGTCAAGGAAGTCAAGGCAGACCATCCATTCCTAGCTAGCCTAGAAAACATGTTTGAAGTTCTGTGTTCTCCTGTGCTTCATTAATCAGATATGACTTGCTATGATTGTCAGCTGAGCTGAAATGCTCATTTGTCTTCCACAACACCATTTTAGTCTTCTGACTTGGCTCTGCCAAATCCTATGTCCTTTCCTAGGAAGGGATTTCCTTTTCTCTCCCTCTTCCTCTGTCTTCAAGTTCAGTGCTACGAAGTCAACCACTATCTCCGAAGCTCTCAGCAGAATTCAACGTATGAAAAAGGAATTATCCCAGCCTACAATCAAAGAGTCAATAAATTACAAGAAAGGCACTGTGTGCAGGGATACTATTCAGTAAACAACTAGAACATACCTAAGAGTCTATGATGCTTTTTTCCCCCCCTAAAAACAAAGCAGTGAATTTGTGTATGGAGAATGCAGGATGAACCTAGCATGACAAACACTGCCTGAGCAACAAGAACCAATCATCCCACAAGATATCCATCACGTTCTGCAAGCAGAGTGCAAGAATGATACAATTAGTTCTCAGCTCGGACTACCTCAGCTTTATCATCAGCATCTGTACAGAACACAGTCAGTCAGTCTCCTGTGACTGATTATGGCACACATCTGGCTAGCTTGACTGGTAATCACAGATAAGCTGAAATATATGTCAACATAACTAAAGTATCTCCACTTTCAAAAGAGCATGCTCCCAGCAGAAGCCTAGAACAATGCAGGGTCAGATTCAGCAAAGCAGATCCTTTGCTAGAGTGGGCTCGCTGGTAACCTCCACTGATATTGACTGGCTTGTGTAACATCTCTCTGGATGCTAAACAGAGCTTAGCACAGACTGACTGGTAGATCACTGGTCAACAATTTGGTGAGTACGGCCAACTTCTGTAGTAATTTGTGTCTTTTGGTAAATCACAAACATCATAAAAGAGAAAACAATCCTCATCCATATTCCTTATCATTTTTAATTCCACTTACAACTTTGAACTACTCTTCTCATGAACATAAAAGCTAACTCTTTCAGCTGTCAGGCACTAAAAAAAAAAAAAAAAAAAAAAGCCACACTGATAAGGATGAATGCATGTGCAATAAAAAAATTCCACAAAACATAAACCAGAAATCAATTATAAGTACCAGAAGATGAGATTACTGAAACAGCTCTAGTACTTATACAAACTCCTAATTCCATTTTATCACTTCAAAGCTCCTCAAACTATACATTTTCATGACAGTAAACCTTTTGCTATCACATTCATCCCGCTTCTTTAGATCTGAGATAGAAAGATACAGAACATAGCAGAATCCTTCAGAACTATGTAAGCAGGGAAAGAAGAAAAAAGAAAAAGCTGAATATGCCATAACTGGGGCTGACAACTAGATGTAGCCATCATCTTTCTAAGTCATTTTGTTAATGCACTACCTGCAATAGTGCACCATAACTACAGAAGTCCTATTTTCCGTTAATGGACTCCTAGGGGCTATCATAATTTTCCTATTTCCTTTCATAGCCCTCCAGCCCTTCTGAAACCATAGTTTTAACACTGTCTCCAGACTTACCTCTGCAACAGAAAGAGAATATTTCTCCAACTCTGAAATTTACAGAACAGTCTTAAGATTACAAAGTTGCAAGGAATTGTTGCTTCTGCACCTCCCAAAGAGCAAGGAGTTAAAATCCTGCTCCTCCTCCATTATGACTCCTGGACGAGTTCTGAAGCTTGACCAATTATGAAGCCATACTAAACCCAACAGGTACATGAGGGGATAGGAGAAATGTGTTTGAAATAAAGGGTAGACACCTTCTCCCACTCTCTTGCAGTGTATCTCCTGAACTTTGACAGCCTGCACTGGTAGTGGCAGAAAACTAAACTGGAATCTCAAAAGAACTCAAGGGGATCTAAAAATGACAACAGTGAATACACACAGCAGACAGCAGTTGAGCACGAACTGCAGGAGGAAAGAGGAATGGTAGTACAATGGGATTATACACCTTGAAAACGTGGTGCATACCTGCCTTCATATGCAGCACTGTAATCTTCAGCCTGCAATTAAAAAAAAAAAAAACCCAAAACACAACAACAAAAAAGCCAACCAACCAACAACCCCAAAACCAACCAATCAACCCAACAAAAAGCAAAAAAGGGCAGTCTCAAACTATCTGCAGCATATAGGAAGGAAGAGATTTTTAATGTTCCTTCAGCATGTCTTAGCTGTTAAGTTCTTGCTGTGTCACTAACAAACCCTTGAAACAAAGCTTTCAGCTGACTCATGTAAGACTCAGGTCTTTTAATGGCATTTTTTGATGACAACATACCTCACATTCCAAGCAGTGGTGAAGTCAGGGTTCAGCAGTAGTAGGGTACATGTGATATCTATCAGCTCTAAAATGATGGAACAAGAGACATTAAGATTAGTAATGATTTGCACATAGCACTGATCTCTGCAGTCCCTTACTACTTCTCATTCCTCTAAGTCTCTCTGATACAGGCTACTGTACCTCTGTAAAATATTGCTCTCATTCCAGAAGAAAAGATGGCTTAATTTAAGAGGGAGCAAGATTGACTATGTCCTTCCTTTTCATTATTGAAAATAAAGAACTAAAAATGAGTATACCCTCAGCAAGGAAATATAATTATATAAAATCCTTGAGTATTCAGTGATTTTAACCACACACACTATATATGAGAAGCAGAGAATTCTTTGAAGAAAATCCAAAGATTTTTAAATACTACAGAGAAGTAAAAAACACCCTACTATTTTAGAACAAGTCTGAACTGCAGATGCCTGCCATATGCCATACTGTTACAAAAAACACACACACTATAAAAATCCTGCAGCTAAAAAATGAAACACACAGCTATGAATGAGGATTACGAAAGTACTCCCTTATTGAACTGTACAGAAAACACTTTAAATACATGTGAATCACTTCAGACTGAAGTTTTAACACTAATTCAATAAAAAACCCAAAGCAAAACCCAAAACATTTGCTTGCATCCCTGCATGTAAGCACTGTACACTGTAGATGTATGTATTACACTTATTCCTAACTATGTCATAAAAACTTAGTGTGACTATCCAATCTTTTGTGGTCAATTAAATTTTGCTACATTCTCTCCTAATCACCCTGCGTTTAACATACTATTAGATCATACTTCAGGTAATTTCCAGCAAATAAGAGGCACTTCATTACCTGAAGGAAAAAGAAAAGGATGGTATCTCAGGGAAACAGATCTCTTGTTAGTGCAGTTAATATGACTGCAAAATGAACTGTGAAGAAATTCAACAGTAACAGGACATAAATTAATTCAAAACGCAAAGGGACGTGGCTTCATGTATTTCTAAAACAAGAGTCAATAATTAAGTAGGTCTAAAAGTGAAATACCTTCACACATTACTGTGTGTCTGCTTGATTATTTATGTCCAACAAAGACATTTTGTGTTTTCCATTATGTTCTTCCTTATGAGAAACATGCTTAAGCCACCATATAACACAAGGGGTGATGAGGGGGTGTGGTGTGGAATTCTTCAGTGTACTGTTGACTTCGCAATAAGTAATGCTTTCAAGAATGTCTCAAGGAATGAATTTAACTTCCTATTTTCACAAGTTTTAGTTAAACCCCTCTTTGCTGCCAAGGAATAAATATTTCTCATATGTGCACAGCTTCTTCCACATTTGCTGCCTGAATGTACAAATACTATTCCTTGATTTACCCAATTCCTGAACCAGCAAAGTATTTCAACACTCATTTAATTTTATGCAGCTGACTATCCCAATCCAAATAACCAGGATTACTCATATACACAAAATCAAACACATGCATAAGATTAAACAACTGCTAAGTGTTTTGTGGCTACTGTTTCAATTTTACATTCAAAAATTAGTTTGAAACATTTACCAAAACATCATTTTTATATGCAGGTATAGTAAAAATTGTGAGCTGTGATTGTTTCATGTACATTTTCCATTTTACCTACAAAAATGGTTTTAGTAATTATTAGGTATTACTACTGTACACGTTATATGCACATCAAGCAAAAGTTTATTATAGCTTATTTCAGTCTTTTGAATACTTCTCAGAAAACATTTTCAGAGCCTGCTTAGAACAATATAATTTGTTTAGTCATGACTTCCAGTTAACATGACCATTCTGGTAAATCTCAAAGGTCTGTAACAGCATCCCATCAAGTCCAAATTAAACAGAATTTGTTTGCATTTTGTCCATTTTCCCATTACAGAAGCTCACTGCATCCTGAATATTATCAAAGGAAAGATGCAGATAAAAGGAAAATCTCCATGTAACACCCAGTTCATTCGTATCAGTGTTCTTTGATAAAAGTAACACATGAAGTGTGGATTCTGAGCCAGAGATATGAAATGACAAGATTTAGTAATCGCTAAGCCACTTTTTAATAGGAAGTCTTATGACAGATCTGGAACACAATGATAGTAGTTGCCAACTATTCCTGTGTCAGTAACAAAACCCACCTTTTATTTGTAATTTAAAATTACTTTCTACTAGATACGTTTCAGGAAAACTATTGCATTATAGGTACTCACACTGAACATGTCCTTTTGCATATTAAAGTCTCCCCAGCTGAAAAAGGACAAATAAAACCTGTTCTCACACATTTGAAATTGACATTTGTAAATGAAGAGAGAAAGCAGAATGGAGTTCACTTTCAAAAGAAAGCCAAACAAGTTGCAGTCACTAGACTAAAATCCACACTACTGCAGTATTCACTGACAGAGTTTACTGAGCTGCATTTTGAGAGGAAGGGTTCTGCAAGGTTTCACCTGTGAGGGAAGCAGAGGCCTGCGGACACCATCCTTGTGGCATTGGCAGGTGTGATGGCATCACAACAAAGCACCTGCACTGGTGTGACTGGAGCAGGCTGCTAGCACACAGATAAAGGCTATCAGCTGTCTTCAGACACCCAAAAATGTGACATAAATCTCAGTGTTTGTAGTCTGGCTTGAAAAAAGTTTTTCTCTGTGTGGAAATTTCGATGGTTAGACTTTACAGTAACACTTGAGACTAAAATGAAGTCTCCCTGCTGAAGATCTGCAGCGTAGTAACAATACACATCACAAACACCTACCTCAAACCTCCAAAAGCACTGCAATGAGAACCACTGGGGTTGCTAAGACTGCCTGTGCCAGTAGGTTCAACTCTTTAAATGCTAAAGTTTGTATTTAACTATGTGTCAGTTAACATTAATTATACTGCCTGCATTAAAGCTCTGTTTATTGAATTTTGTAATTGTCTGCATTCTGAATTTCAAATTTGGAATGATGTCTCAATCACCAGTTTCTATCAGAACTGAATAAGCCAGCAGCAGCAGGTTGGAGGCTGTTATCAAAAATATCCTGGTCTTAGTTAAGTCCAACCATAAACCAAAAAGACCAGGAAAAAATGTTAGCAATACAAATCCCCTAGGAAGAGAGTCTTTTAAAGATGTCTGTAATGAGAAAAAAAGAGTCAAGAAAATAAATTACGTAAAAAAAAAAAAAATAAAGGGCAATGTAACATTTATAAAGTCCACAAAATACTTTTCATGGATAATCACATAATGACATGATATCAACCCCCTAGGAGAAGTGTGGGAAACACAATGACACAAACACAAAAAATCTGTTAGACAAAAATAAAACACAATCAATAGGTCAGTCATACCCAACAACACATGAAAACATTTCAAGTTCTTTAAGCTATTCTTTTGAAGGGTAATTAATTCTAAGGATCAAGCCAGTGCACTGTTACTCTCACACAACCCAAGATATATAGCTAGCACTGGAAGACTCTATGTTGCCAGAATAGGCTCCTCCTTGTGATGGTGTGTCTGCCATTTCATGCTACACTTTCCAAAATGCTTGCATTATATGTTTATAATAAGGAATCAAAGTGTGTTTAACAAATCAAAGCATGTTTAGCAAATCTAGACCCCACCATCAGGAAGACAAAAGCAGGCAACACTCTCTGACTCAAGAATGCTCCCACTCCAAGATCCACTAAAGACTTCAATCTTCTTTCTCCATATCATCTCCAAAGGCAAAAGAAGTTCAAGTGCACATTTAACAGACCTGACCAACACCACCAGGCTGTGCTGTACACTACACTTTAATAAGCATCAGTGCACAGCTGGCATCATCCACTTAAAGTGAAACAGACTACAGCAATAAAACACTAAAGAAGAGAAAAGCAGATATCAAAGGAGAAACACTACTGACCAGACATCATCTCCTTATATACACAAACCTACTCTCAAAACTTACCTAGTAGTAATACCAAGTAGTACACCATGTTAGTTATGCCTAGGTGCTAGAATCTGCACCAGATGTATGCTAGCATCCCACTTTTAAAAACATAATTATTTAACTATTTCATAAAGCAGCCAGGAAGACTGGCTTTGCTATAGCTGCAATCAACACAAGCAAATGAATGGTGGCTGTTTGGTATACTTCAGGAGGGGAAGACAATCCCACACATTTTGAAGCAAAATGGACACAGTCAGTTCTTTATGGACAGGTTAGTTACAAGTAAACAGAAGAAAATTAAAATATGGTAAGAGTTTAAAACTGAAACCCAGTTGCATGTGAGATACTCAAGATCTGAACTCTGTGAGTAGTCAAAGGATGCTCTTCAACAGAACAGATATCCCTTTCTGAGTGATGTGAAAAATACCGTAGCAGGTAACAGATACTAGAAAGAAAACAAAACAAAACAAACAAACAAAAAACCCACCCACACAAAAAACAACAACAACAAACAACCACCCAGAAATAAGACACTGAGAAGCCCAGAATAAGAACATTCTTTATTCCAACTGCTATTTAGAAGATACTGCAACAATAAACAAAAAACTTGTTTCATAAACTAGTTATTCTTCTTCATTCTTACTCTGAACAGGACACCTTATAAGCAAGTCAAATACCTCCTATGTCACACCTGTTCATAATTCTACATTTTCAATTTTTTTAAAGAACATACACAGAAGAATTTTTCAAGCAAGTTAAACTAAAAACCAAAACAAAACAAAGATATGAGAAACGAATAAAACATTACAATTATCAAGCTTTAGGGACTAATAATTTCTGGTACCTCTACATCTGAAACCAATAGCACGCATTTCCTACAGTAGATATACATCACCACATTTTCCTTTTGACTCAGGAAAACAAGAGAAAATTCCTTCGGTATCAACTAACATCGCTTCGTCAAATAACTCACTGAAGTTGTCTTTCTCTAACCTTTCCAGTTGGGGCAAGAGAGAAAGAAATTTTATTTTCAAATGACCCTAAACCTGTTTAAGTTAAGATGCACAATCCAAAGCCTGTTCTCCTCAGTAACCACCATTTCTTCCAGAATAGTTTAAACGGGCATTAGGAAGCATAAATGATGCAGACAAAGGCATTGAATGGACCCTCGGTCAGTTTGGAGATTACGCCACCATAGGTGGGAGTGATCTGCTGGAGGGTAGGAAGGCTCTGCAGGGGGATCTGGACAAGCTGTATCAGTGAGCTGAGGCCACTTGTATGAGGTTCTGATGGGTCCTGCCCCTGGGTCACAATGTCATGCAACACCACAGGTTTGGGGGAAAGATGCTTGGTGGAAAAGGACCTGGGTTGCTGGCCAAAACCAGCTAAACATGAGCCAGACGTGCCCCCAGATGGCCAAGAAGGCCAAGGGCATCCTGGCTTGGATCACAGCAGCGCACCAGCAGGATCACATCAGAGATCATCTCCATGTACTCACTAAGACGTCGAGGTGCTGGAGCGAGCCCAGAAAAGGGCAACGGGAGCGCAAGTCTTATAAAGAGGAGCTGAGGGAGCTAGAGGTGTTTAGCCTATAGAAAAGGGAGCTTTGGGGGACCTCACTGCTCTCCAGAATTACGTGCAAGGAGATTGCAGCCTGGTGAGCGTCAATCTCATTTCACAGGTAACAAATAATAGGATGAGAGAAAATTATCTCAGGCTGCACGGGGAGAGGTTTAGGTTGAATATGAGGAACAACTTCCACACTGAAAGTACTGTCAAAATCGAAACAGGCTGCTCAGGAAGTGGCAGAGTGACCATCCCTAGAGGTATTTTGGAAGACATGTAAACACAACACTTAAAAATGTAGTGTAGTTTAGCATTGACTTGGCAGTGACAGGTTTATGGATAGACTCTGATCTTAAAGCTCTTTTCCAAACGAAATGATTTTATAATAAGTAAAAAAGTGCACTAAAAATCACATAACATACACTTCTCCAACTCAGAACTCACCATCCTTGTTCAGCCACTGTTTTCTCTGTCTGTAGAGAAGAAGTTTATTGTGGACATATGGCAAAAGAAACTTGACACACCAGCTCTCCACACCAAGCTTGTTTTCTACCAGGACAATAGGGCTCCGGTTATATCTGGCTTCAGGGCAGGGTATTAATCCAATTTCATCTCTTAAAAAATAGAAAGAAATATAATTAAGTTTATTTCCAATCTGTGACAATTATTTTTCTCAATAGAGCATGCTGGCAACGCTTCTCAGCCAAACAGTCCATCATCTTTTTTCCCTGTCTTTGCTGAAATCTGTAATCTGAAAAGTTTTATTTGATTTTCACAAAGATCCTAAATGATGAAGGCCTCATTTTTTCTGTTTTTAGACTATCATCCAAGCAGTTTAACTCAGCTGAATCAACACATGGCTTTGTAACAAATATGCGACAGAAGTGTAACAACTGCTTCGGCAAGAGAAACTGAACATTGCTAACTAGTACAGGCACCTGACTGACCAAAAGCTACCCAGGTGTGCCCTGCCATGACCGGGTTCTTTGAAACTAAAGATCACACAGAAGAATATCATCACTTCCACGTGTCCCATTTTTCATTGTCCTGTGCAAGGCAGCATAATCAACAGGGGAAAGATCTGAGACACAGAGGCCAGTCTAATTAGATGACAACTCTGTATGAGAAACTTAAGCCTTTAAAACAACAAACATAAGCATTTGTACCAGCAAACAAAGCAGAAGAGACAGCTGTTTAGTTTCAATGGGCCATACCATATTTTACTTTTTTGTCAGGTTTTTCTAGCATGCTGAGTAGCAGTTTCAACAGCTTCTTAAAAACAAACACAGCTCATCAAAGATTCACACTTGTTTGGACAGAAAGCAACATTATTTTATACTTTCCATTACACATAATTTCTCCACCAACTCCCATTAAATGGAAAAAATTGTTGCTAAAGAGGGAAATCCTCAGATGTCATACAGGACAAAAAAGATTTCTTGTGATCTCAGAAAACAAATTCTCCATCTTAAGTCTTCTTAACACAAGATTTACATATGTACTTCGAGTGTCAGCTCCTCAGCCTCAACTCAATTATCTTAAATAAAATTTATTACTGGGTACTCCGAGCATGCTGATTTAGTACTGTGTCCTCACTGGACTGTTACTGAGGTAATCAAAAGTGGGACAATGTGCCTGTTTAAGAACATACTTGCTTATTCAGAAAAGAGATTTGATCTTCCCTACATCACAACATTTATCACAAACCACAGAAAACACAGGTAAGGTGAACTCAAGGTAAAACACTTGCAAATCATGGGGTTCTGTCTCCAAATACACACTCAGGTCCCTTCAGCTTCTCTGGTCAGCTGAGAGCAGAGAGAAGAATAAAGCATTCTCCTACACCCCTAAAAGCAAGAAATGGTTATCAAACCAAGATCCCTATCTGTGTTGCTTCATTTAACACAAGTCAAGCTCTTCAAGAAGCAAGATTAAACCTGAAATGACATTCCAGTCTGCTTCTTTCAGCACAGTATCTTAATAGCCAGAAGTTTGTACACATTGCTGGGCCCTTCTTTCATGAACGCTAAACCCGGTCCTCACCCAAACTTTGCCTAGCCTTGCATACAGGGACGTCAAAGTCTCCAAAAGCAATGAAGATGCAGCAGACATTGCTTGGCTAATTAACTCTGTGAATTACTGTAAGACTACCAGCTGAAATTACAAACAGTATACCGAAGGTAAACAGCAAGAAGAGAAAAAATCCACAAAACAAACATCCACAACTTCACTTATTACCAAACGCAAGAAGTCTGACTTGGGTGAGCTAGGCTTCACAATACTGCTTTGAACATGCCAAATAAGAGACATCTACAGTTTGCACAAAGCCGGCAAATCAGCCTGAAACACTTCAGAATGCACTCTGGTAACCACAATCACCAGAGAACTGGACCCACTGCATACTGAAATATACTACGACAGTGCAATACAAAAAATGCTTTATCTAGTAACTACGTAGTTTTTGTGAAGATGCATCAGGATTTGTAATCTGGTAACAATCTCTTCTCCAACACTTTGGTATCGTTTTTGATGATTTATATGGTTCAAAGATCATGTTGCATTCATTTCCTGAGAATCAATAGAACTCACAATGCCAAATACCAGGGATGCAGATTTATCAGGGGGGTGGGGAGGGGGATGGGTGGGTGTCCTATTTCACAAAACAATTTATTCAGGGCACCATCTATTTGCTCTTCTGAACGTCCCTCAGATCTACAAAAGGACCAAGCAACAGAGCAAGCCTGCCAGGAGATACTCCTTAAGAATGTCAGAAGTGTCTGCTCCATCATGTACCCAAAGCAAGCCTCTGCAGTAGGACTCATGTGCAGACACTGCTGAATTAGTGTTTGTGAAATGAAGTGACTGACCGTGCATAACATCCCTGGACCTATGGTGGAAGCGGTGCCTGTTCTTATGACAAGACTGCCCAAACTCACTGCAGAACAGTCAATGCCTGCATTTAAGTCAAGTGACAGGTGCAAAATGCTCACAATACTGAAGGAGGCACCGAGTGCTGCTTCTTGTTGGTATTTGTATCTCTAGTCTAAAGTAGAGTTCAATTTCTCTTCCAAGGTATCCCAATTTTCTGATACTGTCTCCTGAAGTTTAGAAGTTATTTAGTGCTTTTACATTTATTTTCCTCAAAGTAGGCATCACAGTCATGTTCCAAAAATTTCACAAATTATTTCTATATTTAGAGGATACTACATCAGTTCATATTCCTTATTTGCCATAACCAACATGGAGCTTGCATATAGGTTGAAAAATACTTCCCTAGTTTGTGTCTTAAAGGCCAGGGAAATATATTCTGGGAAACAAAAACATGGGAGGCATTTAAAACAGGGTTTCAAGGCTGGTCAACAACATTGAAAAATAAAACAGACCATCTGCCCCCCAGATCGCCGGATAAATCTGTCACAAGATAGCAGTTACTGCGGTTTGTATTTTCATAGTCATTCTGTCTTCCTCAAAACAACAATCAGTGAAAAGCACTGGCATTTCTACCAACAGACACGGGTTTGGACGTGGCATTCACCACACTGCTGTTTGTGCAAAGGTGCAATTCAGGAGGCTTCAATCCTAACCTTTGCTCCCACCAGCGCCAGAGCTCTGCTCCAGGTAAACACAGAACCCGCTGCCTCCCGCGGGGCTCGGCAGGGCTGGCCCACAGGCCGGGAAGGCTCAGCCCCATCCCGACTGCGCGACGAGTTTAATATTGCCAAACATCGAGTTCAGAGAGAGGTCACTTAGAAACCTTTCTTTTAAAATATATTCATCGCTTCCAGACTGCAGAACTCTCGCTGGTTTCCATGATTCGGTATGCTTTACCGGCGGGGCGGCTGTGGCCGCCGGGCTGCGGACAGAGCCGCCCCGTTCTCCAGCGGCTCAGGCTACCGGAGCGAATCCAGGAGAAGCCGCGGTGGCAGGAGAGCACCGAGGACAGGGACACGGCGCCCGGCCCCAGCGAGGCACAGGCGCCACCGCAGCCGCCCGGAGCCGGCTCTCGCGCTCTGAGGAGACCCGGCCCGTCCCCGCGGCTGCTCACGGAGTGACCTTGGGCTCGGCCCCGGCCCCAGCCCCGGCCGGCCCCGCCGGGACCGGCACCCCGCCCGCCGGCGGCCGCGGGGCGCGCACGGGCCGGAGGGAGGGCAACGCTGCCTCCGCGCCGCCTGGCCCCGGCCGCACTCACATGTGTGGGTTCCGCTGGAAGGCGTTTCGGATGTCCTTCACGACCCGCTGCACCAGCACCGCCACCTCCTCCGGCGACTCGGCCATGTTCCCGCAGGCGGCGGCGGGAGCGCTTCCGGGGCAGCGCGGGAGCGGAGGGCGCGGGGCGGTGCCGGGGCGCGGCCGGCGGGAGCGGGGCCCGTGATTCAGACGTGAGTTTGTCGCTCCGTGCGCACGGTGTGTCAGGAGTCGCGCTAGGCCACGCAGCTTCAAAAGATAGGTTTTGCGTGTATAGCTTCCCTTTACTCCCAGGAGACGTGGGAGCGTTTATCTTCAAGGCTGAATGCGAAGAGGTGGTTGCAATTCTGGACCGTAACTTACATATTTGTTTGTCATTAGCAATTAAAGTTTTACAAAACATTAACTGTGGGTAGGTGATTTGTCTTTAATTTGAAAGCTTACAATTTCATCATCATCATCTGCTTCATCTTTCCCTTCCACAAGAGGCCTGGTAGATCCATCCATATATTCTCCTTAAAAATAAAATACAAACAAATAATAAAATGGCATATGGAACATTTTGCGGGGCCTTCATAATAGCCCATATATTAAGTGGGAAGATTTAGACTAAATAATGCTGGCTTCAGATAATTGTGTTATATGGCTGTACTGTTCCAGGTTTTCATTCACTTTTTAGAATGTATAGACTCTGCTTTTATGATGTGTGGTGTCTGAAATTATTGAAGCAAACTGATACATTCTGGATGCCAAATGAGCAAAAATACAAATGAGGAAAAGTGTTGCAACACTTGGTGAGTATTGGGAGATATTTTTAGCTGAAAATTTCATACTGTTTTTTTCAAAATAGCTTAGATTGCTGTATTCAGCATAACCCGGAATTTTTATTTTATGCCTATTTGCCTTGCTGAAAAGGACTGAATCAGTTTTATGTAATGGACAGTGTATCTTTTCTCTCTCACTGTCTCCTCACTTTGTCCTGTGCAATTTGTTTGTGTATGGGTTTGAGTCACATTTGTGAAAAGCAGCGAATTGAAATTCATTCTGGGAGTACAGTGACTGAAGTAGTTCTATCTGTGAGGTTGGTTTGGGTTGGGTTTTTGTTGTAATTCTATTAAGAGGTTTTGATGAATTAGACCTAAATGAAACATCTTTAAGATGTCATTAATCATGACAAAAATACTCTATGTATAGTCTGATTTTTGGGTTTGTGATGGGTTGGGACTTTGGTGGGGTTTTTTTTAGTTTTAGTATTGGGTACAAGTAAAAATCATAACAATGCAAAGTTCTTAAAGTGCTGAAAATTGATACAAAAGTACTAATGTACTTAAACGTTTCAGAAGTAGTTATTTAGAATTGTGCAATCAACCAACAATATGCTGTCTATGACTTCATGCATACATTTTGAAGGGGACTGAATACTACCTTGCTATTCATATTTAGAATTGTGCAATCAACCAACAATATGCTGTCTATGACTTCATGCATACATTTTGAAGGGGACTGAATACTACCTTGCTATTCATATTTAGATATCATAATAAAATATATTTAAATTGTACATCTTAGCAATTATATACATTGTCAAAGCTTGTAAGGTGGGCATTGGTATTAATATTGCACATGGTACTTTATAGTAGCTTGTGGGAGTGATTATTGAATTGTCAGCCAAGAATGCTTACTTGCTGTAACTTTGGGGAAATGATTATGATTTCTTTCAGAAAATATTTTGTTGGATTTCACATACACATAAGGCATAAACTGCAGAACATAGAGTGTAATTAAGTAGTCAAGAATTATCTCTCTGTTACATATAGAAATTTCCCTGAGTAATGCATTCTTATGTCATCTGGGGCATAAGTATTGGAAACAATTTGCTTGAGGACTTCTTCTCTCATGGGTACAGAATAATATGTCCTTCTAATGATCTAAAATGACATAACAAACTTCTAGTGCATTAAACTTGCGTCAGTAAATGCCTCTAAATCTTGCAGTTTAGATCCAATTCACTGATGTGAAATGTGATTGTTAATTTCTTTGTGGCCACCTTTGCAAACCATGCAGTAATCTTGGCTTGTTTCTGTGCCCCTCAACCATTTTAATTTGTTAGAGCTTTATGGACAAGTCCAACTGAGTTTAATGCAATTGATTTCAGTATTACATTTTTTGTGAAAATGCCTCAGAGCTGGTACTAGTTGTCTCCCTTTGTGAGGATGGAAATAAGTGCATGGGGAAATGGGCACATCAGTCCTAGTGATTTCCCATGGCTTAATATTTTTCTAAGCAAATCCCATTGCATGGCCAACATGAGGAAAAGTGTATCACCACTGTCCTTGCTTTTCTATTTATTATAAAGATTGTTTGAAAATTTGGCAGCCGTGGTACAAATGCCAATGGTCACAGCACATTTTTTCATATAATGAAAAGCATGAGTCTTCAGACTTTTCAGTGACGGTTCTTTAACATCAGAGAATGTGGTGGGTGTGTATATGGTTTTATACTTAGTAGTTGTGTATGCGTTTGCTTTTCGGGTTAGCAAACAAAAGTTGTTGCTGTTCGAGACAGGTGCACTCATGGTGACTGAGTTAACAGTACTTTGATTCAGGCCAAGCTGACAAACAGGCCTGACTGAAATCAACCCTGATGTGCAAACCCTGCAAACTTGTGTAAAGTCACATCTTTTTGGGGACTAATGCCCTGAGCCAGAACCACAATACCTTGTCTGGTCTGGAACTGGGTGGAATGAAGCATTGCTACTTTTTACACCTACACACACCAAATGGGTGTTGGACTACAAGGCTGTCACTTCACACTGCAAGTGTCTAGGGTCCCCAGAGCCCACTGAGCTCTCCTGCACTGAGGTCTCTCGGGCAGGGATGTTTCTCTGAGTTACCTCGCAAGTGGCAGATTGCCTTACCCAGCATTTGGTGTGGGCAATGAGGGATGATCTTAAAAGGTCTAAAACTGTATTGTAGACAAGCCAATTATTTATCATGCAGTAAGTACCAGGCTGTGCAACTGCTGTTCAGTTATTGTTTAATACAATATTTGGTTAACCCCACAAAATTGCCTCAGAGCTATGGAATCTTTGTGGTTAGAAAAGATGTTCAGGATCACTGAGTCCAACCTCTGACTAAACACAGTGTCAACTAAACCATAGCACTAAGTGCCATGTCCTGGAGGAGTCGTTTCTTGAACTCCTCCAGGAATGGTGACTCCGTCACCTCCCTGGGCAGCCCATTCCAATGTCTCAGCATTACTCCTGTGAAGAAATTCTTACTGGTATCCAACCTGACCTTCTCCAGGTGGAGCTTTAAGGTGAGTTCTTCTCATCTTGTTGCCTGGGAGAAGAGACTAACCCGTACCTAGGTACACTCTCCTTTTAGGCAGTTGTAGAGAGCAATAAGGTGTCCCCTTGAGCCTCATTTTCTCCATCCTCAGCTGCCTCCCTCAGCTCCCTCAGCTGCTCCTGATAGAAATTGTGCTCCAGACCCTTCCCGAGCTCCATTGCCCTTTCCCTTCTCTGGACACACTCCAGCTGCTCAATGCCCTTCCTGAAGTGAGGGGCCCAGAACTGAGCACAGGACTTGAGGTGTGGCCTCACCAGTAATAGGGAGAGCTGACTCCCCTAGGAACTTGTCCTGCAACTCCATTAGAGCAGTGTTCAGACAGGGTCAAGTACTTTTGGCTTTACTGCAAGGAAGATCCAAGGTTCACATGGAAAAATGTATTGTATGTTGTTATTGCATGAGAATTTAATATTCTACCGTTTTACTGCAATAAATTGTATTTTATGATAAAGGTTGCTTACCGGTGTAGGAAGTATGGTATGTCTGAGTTTATTATGTGGTCAATAAGCATAAGTGGGTTTGTGGACACAGCATCATTGACAGACAGTGCAAACATGGTCCTCCAGGTGATGAAAGGTAAAGGACTGGAAGCAAACCTCATTCTAAAATATGCTGAATTTTTGGGGGGTAAAACGTTTGTGAGAAGCACTCCATATGCCTTACACTTTGGGTATAATGGATGTCATTTGTGGATATAAGTTAGTCTGCGTTTCTCCAAATTCTTCACTTCTTATTTAGGAAAAAAATGTAGTTGAGATGCCAAGGAGAAATAATCTTACACACACTGAATTCCTTATTCTCTTGAATGGAAAATATGTTAAATTAATTTAAAAAATCTACTTTTTTAAAGTTGTTTTTTTTTTTTTTAATATTGTGAACGTGTTCCTGATGTGTTAACTAATGTCAAATTTTTTCTTAAAAACAAACTCTATATTGACCTGCATGTGACTGGGAGAATTTCCAGCACTACTTTTATATGTGTAATATTCAAATGGTTTGAGTACTCGTACACAGCTTGAAGAGCAAGATGGGTTTTAAGCAGCAATTTTCGGTCATATGCACTCAAATGAGCATATCATTCATAGTCAATTCTTGTAAGTCTGACACCTAAATTTTCTTCTTATTTCTCTATTTTAAAAAGTAATTTATTCTAATTTTTTTATAATCTCT
Organism: Delichon dasypus; assembly: GCA_037837765.1. Classification (NCBI taxonomy): domain Eukaryota; kingdom Metazoa; phylum Chordata; class Aves; order Passeriformes; family Hirundinidae; genus Delichon; species Delichon dasypus. The sequence goes on from JBBAXF010000004.1 coordinate 33,791,899, forward strand.
ATGAAAGGAATAATATCTGGTTTTAATGCTGTCCTAGGGTGACTTTATGATGCTTGTATCCCCAATCGTCTGTTCTGTTTGTGCTGTATATTGAGTCCTGTGCCTTTAAGACTGGTTCTAAGAGTAAGGAGAAGCGCGGAGTTTGTTTTGAGAAAACTGCCTGACTCCTCCACATTCTTCTGCGGACGGGGTGTTCGGCGGAGGCTTGGAGACTGCAGGACAGAGATTTCTTTTGCTTTTAGTTAGTTTCAGCTAGCTAGGGCAGAGAAGTTCCCTGGACTGTTTTTTTTTTTCCTTTTTTTTCTTGGAACTGTTTAAACCTACTCTGGACTGAAAACCCAGGGGAGCACTGGGGGCTGCACCTGCGGCCCACCGGGGCCTGGACCTCGGCATTTTCCAGCAGCGCCGGAGGGACTGGGACTGAGGAGAGACTGAGAGACTGAGAGAGAGAGAGCCGAGCTCCACCCACGGCAAGGACTTTCTCAATTTGCCATCTCACTTCAGAAGGAGAGGTTTTATTGTTTCATATTATTCATTCTTTATACTTGTATGCACATTTGTTTAGTAAAATAGTTTTTTCCACTTTTCTCCAAAGAGGTTTGTTTTTTTTTACCAGACTGGTTGGAGGGAGGGGCCACCTGGGTTTGCTTCCTTGGAGGGATCCTATACAGGGGTTTTCTCCCAAATTTGCCCCAAACCAGGACAAATGCTAGATGCACACTGCCAGTCCAATGTTAGCTAAGACAGTGTTTAGATTTCTTTACAATTTCCATATGAGCAAACCCATGTTGGAGCTCTTTCCCTATATAAATGTAGTTATGGGATGATTTTACTTACAATAATTAAGGAGTGATTCAGAGAAGTAATAAATATGACTATTTCATTTTCCTTCCCATTGTAGCAGAGTGTGGGATGATTGTTTTTGTAAATAAGCATATTTTGTGTTGTGTTGAGAATATCTTCATTTTTTGTTCTTACTGCTAAATGCCACCTTAGACTACTTTTGAGAATGCTTTCTCATTTACCAGTGAAGGATGAAGTTCAGTCTCAAAAGCTTTTCCTTATGTGTGAGAGAATTGATTTTATATGTAATAACATTGGTTTTGATTTGCAATAATAATAGTAAAGAATAAAATTTGTGATCACTGAATTTGTTTGGTGTATATTTACATATTCTAATTAATTCTTCTTCAGAGCAGTCTTGCAATATAAGGGAGTAGCACAATTTTTTTAAACCCTCTCTCCCTCCCTTCCTCCCTCTTCCTGGGATGAGATTGAAACTTTTAAAAGTATATTGACTTGATAAAAGTAAACAATTTTGTTTAAGGGTAATGCATGCTAGCCTCAATTAGTTTAGTCAAGCTAGATAATGAAAAAAACCACTTAAAACCAGAGTAGCAGAAGGCTACTGAGAATAACAACTCTGAAGCCTTCAGATCCTGCAACACTCAGTCCTGGTATCTGTAGCTTAAGGTGCTCTACCACATAATGAACATATTAACATAGATCGCTAAAGGGAATCAGGCACTTGTTTGTTCCTCCATTCTGTAAGTGATTGTAGTGGTTTCACGTACACTAAATTTTGGTCTTGGTACTTACTCTTTCTGTGGGAGAGACTAGGAGAAAAACAAGGCAGGCTCAACCTTAAAATTAACAAATAGTTTTATTAACATACACTAAAAGAATAGAAAAAAAGAAAGTTGGAAAAAAAACTAAAACAGAATGAAATTTCAAAAACACTCTTCCCTCCCCTTACAAACTGTTCACTTCCTTACAAAACAACATAAAGAGACAAAACTTGTAATTTTCAGTCAGTTTCACTATCTGATAATAGTCTTTCATCAATTCATTAGGGGAAGAATATCTTCTAGAGTCATGGATCCCACTGACAACTTAGAACAGTTCTCTTGTGGGTTTTAAACTGTCATAAAAACAACCGCCCGGAGAAACCTGCTTTTGTGACCCTCCCAGGAGCAGTTTCCCAAGCTGCTTATGGGTCATGGGTCTTAGACTTTTGCATACTGGGGTGTCACCTTTTGAAGATGAGTAACTCCAAAGCAAAGGATTCTTTCCCTCAAGGTACAGAGATATCTTCTCACTTCTTCACTGGCGCAGGGGGCTTCTCGACTTTATCTCTATTCAAGCATCTTATAGGATTAATATTACTTAGTCCATTACAAACACCTTTTCTCAAATTCACACACAAATTAAAACAATCATCTGCCCAAAAGCATATCTTTCCCATGATTTAAAGGAATGATCTAAATATAGAGTTCATTTCCATGGCTCCAGTAAGAATAGAACAACCAACTCTTCAACCCTCTGTCCCAAGAGTCTTTTCACTCTTGCTTTACTGACTTCATGCTGTTGTTCTTTATGTTCACTCTCTCCTTTCTTACTCTCTCAGAGAAGGGCCAAGCTCTGGAAGCTTCATGTTGCCAGGAAAAGGTTAAATCTGCTCAGAGTCTTTATCTCCCTCTGTAGCTCCTGGTGTTAGACGTTCAAGGCCGTGCTGGTGCGGGAGGAAGAACTCACAGAAATATCAGAGATCAGAGCACTTGGGCAGTCCGGAATCGCAAAAAACTAAGCAGGATCATAAATGCCTTCTCAGCCAACCCCTCGGTCTAAATCAGGGTGGCCTCGGCCTAAATGGTGCCCATAGCTTTTATCAGGGGCCCAGCAGAGATCTCTCCCTGCTCCTGGGAAGTCTGAAGAAAGTAGCTGTTGTAAAGCAGCAACCTCTACTTCCCCACCCCGCTTCACCTGGAAGCCGATGGAATCCAGCCAGGCCTCAGGCCAGTTCCCCCCAAAAAAAGGGGGGAGCAGCAGGTCCAGCTCGATGTTACGTGTCTCTCTCTGGCCAAAGGAAAGAAAAGGACCCACCTACAGGAAATTCACGGGGTTTTATATGGTACTTCCCAAAGTCGCAGCTAACAATTTCAGTGGTCAGAACAGATTCCAATATTCTAACTAACGCTCTGATAGGCCCCTGTCTCTTCCAAAGCAATTCCCAGATCCTGACCTGGAGAATTATTCTACATTCTTCTATAACTAAAAAACCAAACTGTATTAACCCATGACGGTGATGAAAACACATTTTTAGTTAAGATGATGGCAGAAGCCATGTGAAGCCATGGGTTTTTTCTTTCAGTCTGGGAAGCAAATAGAGGGAATCCCGTAATACGTTTGTGGTTTCAGTATCTGCAGCTGCTCATACAGTTTTCATCTTTCAGTGAGATTTTTGTGGAATTGTTAATTCACATTCTGAATATATCTTATTAAGATATCTTGGAGCTGGTTAATAGGAGAGGGCAGTTGTTGATCTGGAAAAGGTTTAAAGGGGCTGCTAGGAAGGAGCTCTCCTATGTGCCCATTAATGTAGCTAAAGAAGAGTTATGGTAGTTCTGGAAATGTGTTACAGCTGCATACAGCTAGCTAGTTTTGTTGCTATTTAGTTTAGTATTAGTGTAGTGATCAGGAAATTTGATCGTTTTTTAGTCTATGCACAAAATGCTGTGTCAGAAGGAAGGGGTTTTTTTTGCTTTGCAGGGGAGGCATAGATCTTATTTGCCATTTCTCAAATATAATGAGATACAATTGCAAACATTATGTGAATTAGAGGTGGTAGCAGAGAGAGCTGGAAAATAGTATTTAAAAATTACTGGGTTTTGCCTTTATCCTGAAATTGGAGAATGTCTTGCTCTGGCTTTCCAAAAATGTGACTTGTACTTTTTTAAACCTTTCTCCTTGCCATGCCTTGGTACCAAAAGGCTGATCTCAAAAGACTAGGATATCAATGTGATTCCTTTGAATTTATTTGATACAAAGCACAGAAGAATCAAGTAACTGTGCCACCTCATTTATTATAGCTCAGAAATTGAAGTGCACATATCTGTGAAGTATGTTTGTAGCTTTAACTTACAAAACATGCATTTTCATGTCTTCAGGTTTAGTTTATTCAGCAAACATAACATTTAAATAATGCATTTTCCATTGAGGTTAAATGCAAAATCACATTAATTAAAGTAGGTAGCTTTTTTTCTTTGTATAACAGACTAAAGATCTAAAGATACATTCACTCTGTGCATATTCTTTTTGGGTTTTTTTACAGAAAACAGGGTTTTTTAAGTCTAGCAGGCGTGGCTGTATATTTTCTGGGTCAGATCTAATGGCTCATAGGAGTGTCACTAAGGCAGAATGAGGAATAGTTCTGTGTCATTCCATGCTGGTTAACTATACTGCTCTGCTTCTACTGGAGAGAAATACAATGCAGTTATGCTAAGCAAAAGTATTAATATAGAAATCTTGCTCCAAGGATCTGTAGTCAGCTGGGCTGAAGTTTCCAAGGCAACAACACCCTGAGACTATCTCTGGGTTTTCTTCTTCTTTAGTTACGTGGTAGATCTCAGGCCAGTGAATTAAGGTGTCAGTGAAAGCTGCTACAATTCTATTAGACACCCTTTTAAGCATGAAACTAAACCCGCTCAGCAGCCTAAGTCTAAAGTAAGACATACGTTGATTCATTATCACCTATGCATTTTACATTTTTTTCTAGAATACTTTAGATAAACTAGCTGTCATTTTTATTCAGTTGACTACAAAGGTGTGTTATGTAATGGTCTTATTTTTAGAAGCATTCATATATCTGAAATACAATAATTAAAGTGTCAGGCTTCTACAATTTCTGAAGTGTTTTCTGTGAAAAACTAAGATTGAAGAGCATTTTTAGAATAGAATCAAGAAGAGACTACATTTTTACATCAGGTGTGTGTGGGACTTCCTAATCCTTCACCCAGCTTGTCTTCACAAATCTAGTTCCATTAATACTCACATGGATGCAAATTAAGTTAATCTACTTATGAGAATATGTCCTAGCCCATCTTTTATTTTGAAGTCATATAACTTATTGTGTTTGAATTTGCTTATGTTTATCTGAGTGTTAAAGCTGTCACACAGATTAGTAATATAGTAAATGTGAAGGATATTAGTAAACCTCCAGTTGGTGCAAGAGGCTTCTAAAGTGATAGATTCTGTGTTGCACCTGTCTAACAAATACAGAACACAGCCACTGCTACTTAATGTGAAAAGCTTTCCACACATTAAAAAAACAGTGCTGTAAATGTCTGCCTAAAATACTGAACAACACTTAAAACCACTCCTTAGCAACACAGAAGACAAGTCTTTAAGCCAAAAAATTATAGAATTATGTTATTCTTTCTTAGACGTACTGATCTGACATATGTACTGTCACTTTTTTCAATTAATATAGTGGTTCTCCATGGCAAAACTTCTTATGAAACATCTTTTCCTGAGTGCTAGGAAAATGTGAGTGGTGGTATAGTCTAGTGGGGGAGCCCTTTGATTTTGTAGTTGTTTTGACTTCACTTCTCACATGGGACTGACAAAGCCCCATTTCAGATTTAATTATCTGACTCATAGAAAAAGCACTTAACATTCATTGCAGAAAGGAGAGATAAGAAGTTTCTCAAGTCCAGGACAAACAGAGATAGCACATGGATTTCTGATGTGTAGTATTTCCTGCATTCCTTTGTGTTAAATCACAGGAATACACTGCTATTTCTAAGGGGCGGGGGGGGGGGGGGGGGGGAAATAAAGGAAAGCAGGTAGCTGTGTTCTACTGGAACAGCAATTCTTACTGCAGTTGTGGAAAACTGATTTATATTAGAACTTAACCTCATTTTTCAAGCCTTTTAGGACTGGGGCTTAGCCACGTTATGAAGCTGTGATTTTGGAGCAATTCCTCACTGCTTACTTCGAGCAGCAGTTGCTTAAGACTTCTGTGTGACAGGGAAGGCACTAAATGACATTTTAATGTAGTTTAAAGAAAAAAGAGATTAAAAATGAAAAGGCCTTTATGATAAAAAGCACTTGGGTTTCACATATTTTGTTTTAATGTCCTGAGCTCAGGTGTAGCTGCAGAAAAATTATCGGAATGGAAGGCAGGAATGACTAACAGGATCAGCACTGGAGTGGGTCCCGGAGCCTGGCTGGGGACAGCAGGAGGCGCGGTGACACCTTATCCTGGTGCTCTGGGGACAGAACCTTCCTGAGATTGTGGGGATCCATGGATGGATGGATGGATGGATGGATGGATGGATGGATGGATGGATGGATGGATGGATTTTGTCTCTGTGGCTGTGCCAAGAAAATGCTGTGGCTGAAATGCAGTCATGCTGTCTCGAGTACTGCCTGTGGATTTTTAAGACGGAATGATGTTTGAATCCTAGTCCTAAAACCAAAAAAACCCGTAAAAATATACAGTAGTTTGCATACTGCCCAGACCCTATCCTGTATTAAAAAAAATTACTGCACCTTTCTCTGCACGAAGTAGCTTTGTTTGTAGACTTGTTTGCTAATGGATGAAGCAGTGATGACGATGATATTTGAAGTCCTCAGATGTTTAAGAACTGTATGTTTTAAGGGAATACTTAGCTAACTTAGTGATGATTCTCATAATGAGTGAGCCTGAGTCTGTCCCATTCCTAATGGTCTTTACTTGAAGTAACAAGGGAATTTGGTGTGTATTATTATGTGAGTCTTTAGAAAGAATAAGGACAATGTGTAATAGAAAGTCACACATGGTTGTGGAAAGCTGGCCCAGAAACAGTAAGCTCACAGCAGTCACTCTACTGTGAGAAGGCAATAAAAGTGCAACAAATGGCAATGAGGTGGGTAATGTAATGTATTTTAGGGGCTTTTGTGGTACTGCTGCATGGTCTAGGAACCTTTCAGTGGAAAATTTATTTTGCAGCACTGCAGGAAGTAATGTTACCATTGCTACTGCTAAAATAAATTCCCCATGTTTTCTTGAGTACAGAAACTTCTTTTTGAACTCACAGACTGACAGTTGGGTGCTCAGTGCTAAAGAATCACAGGTTGGTTGAACTTGCACAAGACCTCCGCAGGCCATCTGGTCCAACCCACTGCTCAGACAGGGCCCGTAAGAGCTGGGTGCCCAGGATCATGTCCAGATGACTTCTGACTATTGACTCCAGGGCCTCCCTGGGCAACCTGTGCCAATGCTTGGTCACCCTCACAGTGAAAAAGTGTTTCCTGCTGTTTGTAGGGAATTGTCTGTGTTTCAGACGTCACCTCTGGCCCTGTCACAGGGCTGGTCCGGAAAGAGTCTGGCTCCTTCCTCTGTGTGCACTCCCTTCAGGTACTTGCACACCTTAATAAGATCACCCTTGAGCCTTGCCAGAGCTCCAGGCTGAACAGCCCCAGCTCTCTCAGACTCTCCTCGAAGGAATCATACAGTACACAGGGATTGAAAACATGACACACAGCCTGTTTTTATACTGAAATCTCTACATTTTCCATCGCTAAAAGGAGAGGTTTTATTTGTGGCCTGACTGTGCATTGTGATTTCCTATCATGCTATGGGTAAATATATTAAAGAAAAGACAGCTCCCTCAGACTCTTCTCAAAGGAGCAGTACTCTGATCCCTTCATTATCTCTGCAGCCTTTGCTGAACTCTCTCCAGTATGTCCATGTCTCTCGTGTCTGGGGAGCCCAGAACTGGACTAGCACCCGGGTTTGATGTCACCAGAGCTGAGTAAAGGGGCAGGATCGCCTCTGTCTCCCTGACAGCAGCACTGCTCCTCATGCAGCCCACGGCGCCCTTGATGGGTTTTCTTGCCATGGGGGCAGACTTCTGGCCCATGGTCAGCTTGGTGTCTGCTGGGACCCCCCAGGTGCTTTCTTTGAAGTGGCTTCCCAGCCGGGCAGGCTCCAGAATGTACTGATGCTAATGTATTAATGCTAATTCTTTTTTTTTTTTTTTTTTTTTTAATTGTGCTTTCTCATCATTTTCAAATAGCAAAAGTAATGTTATTCCTTAATTCTCAGCCCGACTTCAACCCTTTTACCATGTTTTAAGAGGCTAAACCACATTACACACATAAAGTGGGGATGATTATTCCCAGCAGTTCTAACAAAGCCAGGTTACAAAGTGTTTAGTCTTGATTTATCCATTTATTCAATTAGACAGGTAAACAGACTACGAAAATTCTATTATACATGCCTATTCCAGTGATTTGCTATATTAGCTCTTTTGACATCTGCATAAAACAAATAGCAGTTTCTACTCATTAGAGCCCTGGGGAAAGCTCATTTATGATTATTATAGATTGGTTTTTAAAGTTTTTTATGCCTACCACACAGAAAAAATGTGTTAAATTTGTACCTTTCAAGGCTGGTGGGCTCGTTGGGTTACACGTGTGATGAAACTCCTATCTATATGGAGTGGTAGAACTGATCTTGCAATATATAAGATCATATATTTTGAAACTGGAAAAACAGAGGGGTTTTGGTTTGGGTTTTTTGTGTGTGTGTGTGTGTTTTTGTTGTTGTTTTGGTTGGTTGGTTGGTTGGTTTTTTATTTGGTTTTGTTTTGTTTGTTTGATTTATTTTGGCATTTTGTTTATTTTTTCTTTGAAAAACAGCAGCTGTGAAGTGAAGAAAAGAACAGGAAGATAGGAAAAGGAAGGCAGATACCTTGTCTGTTATGAATCTTAATATCCATTGATTTTAAATTAATTTGCACATGTAAATTCAAGGTGTCACAAAAAGACTATAATTAGTCTTCTAATTAGTCCCTATGACATCTCATAGGGATTGTTAACAAATCAGGCCCCAGGCAGGTTTCCTTATTTTCCCTCAATTAAATGCAGCATTCAATAGCCTACTGATTTCAGGGCACCTGTACTTCAGTCCTAAATTTGGGAAATATCAGTTACGACTTTTTCAGGCATGCCTGATTTCTTCGTGCTTTCACATAGGTGCTTCACTCTACAGAATAAATGAAATTAGAATGAAACCATAAACCACTGCCAAATTTGTTACCTCAAATGTCACCGGAACTTGGGACAAAAAATAAAAACCTTCTAACACTGCATTTTGTTGCTGTGTATTATTTGGTTTCGTATTGTATTTCATTTTTATATTGCTTTTAAAATGTTTTGTTCTGTACCCCCCTGTTCCCCTGGAAAATATATCATCCCAGAGTTTTTCCCTGCCCTTCCACCAGCCCATCTCCCACCTTGATCCCTGATTGGGATCCCTGAATGTAATCCAACCCTGTTCCACTCCCACCTTATCCCTGATTGGGTAGTGGCTTGTCCCCGCATTTAGCCCCTTCCCTGGATATAAGCCAAAGTGACATGTGGTTCAGTCTCTTGGTTCAGGGAGTGGGATGGGGGTCCTGACCCAGGCAGGAGCAGGATCACAGAAGAAAGACTGAATAAAGCCCTGGTTTCACCCTTGGATCAAGTGCAGACCTTCCTTTGCCATCAACAGGGTCTCGCTCTCTCTGCTAAGGGAAAGGTTCTTGGCCGCCTCCTGGATTTTGAGACCCTGAGGAAATCCTTCCAACTGCAGTTTGTCTCTTGAGCTAGCTGGGGTGAGAATGGAGCTGGAGCTCCGAGAGAGACAAGCCACAGCATTTGAAATTATAGAGAACCACATATTACTTTATTCTGGCCAGGATGTGCCACATTCCATACACACACAAGTTTTAAGTTTTACTAGATTTTCCCCAAACTTTATACAGTCCAAAACCCATAGAAAGCCGTTGGTTTAATGTTCATTGCTCCCAAGTTGACTGTTTTTGAGTATTTGGTTTCCTATTGGACCCAGGTTTCTTTGCCTCTGATATTAATTAGGCCCACGCTCCTGGATTTCTTTATTAGCCCTTTCCAGACCAGGTGTCTCCAACTGTGCTAGAGGGTACTGTAGATGAGGTAGCTATTCATTGATGTTGTCTGATGGTCATTAATGCTTTGTTGATGGTCGTTATCTTTTTGGGTATCTTTTGAGCTGTTGAGATTTTAAGGTCATCTTCCTTGAGTGGTGCAACATCCCTTAAAAAAGAAACTTTAAAATTCCTTTCACCAAGGCAAAGGCAAACCAAGCCTGACTAGAGAAATAGAATTTAAAGAATTTCAAAAGTTATATTATTTCCAACAAAAGGACAATATTTTAGTCCTATAAGTAGGTCAGCTACAGCCCGATTTCATCCTAGCAGAGGTCTGGATACCAGGACAGGAGCATCTGGGCTCCTGAGAGGCCTTTGTTTTATTCTGAAGGTCACTGCCAGGGCTGCAGTTCTTCCAGCTGTACCTGCTGGTGTCAGTGACACAGCCGCTCTGGGAGCTGGTAAGAGCTCAGATCCATGCTGGGAAAACACAATTTGTGTTCACACTGCCTTTGGGGTTAAACACTGGGCTGGCAGCAGTGCCCTGTAATTCACTGCTGCAGTGCTCAGAATTACTGTGAGCAGAGCCACACCTGCTGCTTGCACTCCAAGAGAGTGGAAGAAACACGATTAATTGCAGGAATTCTTTAGCATCTTGCTAATATTGTCACCAGACCCTTTATGCTCCTTCCAAGGTATCTTTTGGGAAAGCTCCAGCTCTTTTTTTGTAGCTGGTCAGTGGCCTCCTTGTCTAATAATCCCTGTCTCAGCAGAATTCACTCATAATTTCTTAAACTCAGGTAGATCATGGATATCTTTTAAGTTCTTTACAAGCCACTAAAGTGACTGATTCCTTTCATTATTATAGTACAGATTTATGGTGCCTGATCCTCCTTAAAGAATATCTAGCGTAAAAAGCGGGAGGTGAAACTGAGCTACTGATTTTTGAAAATAACAAAATACCCAGATTTATTTCTGTGCATACCAAAGCAAGCACAGTATGAACTCACGAGACCAACCTCCTTTTCCCCTCTGAAGCATGAATCTGTGGCCAGACCAGATCTTCATTTTCTCTTATGGCTTTAAAGCTCATACAATGCTTTTATAACAACAGCCCTAAAGAAGGATTTTCATTTTTAAATGCACCTTTCAAATTTTGCTGATTTAACCCTGTCATCCAATGTTAGCTGCAGTGTCAGTATGTGAACACTGCTTTGCTTTCCCATTTATTTTCATGTATTTTGCTAATGCATATCCAGCACTTGCTGTAGGCAAGCTCAGCTGGGAGAAAAATCAGAAATCAGACCAAAAGAAGCAAAATATTTCACTTTATTAAAAAAACATTTTGAATTGAATTTTCTATTTTATTTCTTTCACTGTCACAATCAGAAAAAAATCTTGCAGTTACTTTTCTGGATTTATGTTTCAGTATTTTTTTTCATTTTAATTTTTCAGGGTTTTTAAAGTGTATCAGCTAAACACTGTTTTTCTCTACATCCAAAGTATATTTGGGGCAGATGAAGGTCTAACTGCTGAATTTTAACTGATTCTTCTCTTTTTTTCGTTGCACTTAATTTACTCAAACCCCTTCCACATACCCACTATTTAAATTAGTGAAGAAACAGTTACTTTTTATTAAAACTGTCAAGAAAAATGCTTGCTTTTCTTAAAAACATGAAGAGACTAATGAGATAAGACAATCTTTTTTTTTTTTTTTTAATGCTTTGTTTGACAATGAACCAGACAAACCACAGTTTTGACTAAAGCTTCATGCTTTAGAGTATAAAAAAAACCAAAAGAAACAAACAAAAACCAGAGGAAAATAGCTGAAAATATAACAAAGGGGAAAAAAAAAAAAAAAAAAGGAAATGTTACTACAGACCAACTATAGGTGAGCTACATCAAAGAATGAGTTTGTTACTATTTCGTCTTTGTCTCTCCCTTTCTCCTTAAATACAACTTTTAAAATCCCTGCACCTGTGCATCGTGTTTTTATGAAGGATGTCGTAAGTAGGTGTGGTGGTTTCAGGCAAATTTTGGGAGAAATTCTCTCACGGGGCCCCTCTTTCCTCTTCTAACTGGTTCGGGAAAAAGAATTCTTCAGAGAGAAGTGGAAAAAACCTGTTTATTAAACAGGCAAAACACTCCTAGCACAACACTCGATGACAAGAGCTTCGTGCTGCTTACGGAGGGATAACAAACTTAAAGAAAGTCTCTTCTTGAGGGTTGTTACTGTGCTCTACCGCTCCGTTTCCGCTGATGTTGGCAGAAAAGGAGATGCGCAGGGCTGGTCTTGGTGGGGTGGGTCTCCTGTGGAGGCCTCTCGGTGCTTCTCCAGGTCTTCAGTCTGGAGAGGTTGGAACAGTTCTGAGGAGAGGGCAAAAAAAGCTAAAAGGAAGAAAAAAAGGGAAAAAAGGAAAAAAAAAAGGCAAAAGAAAAAAAAGCAAAAAGCTTCAGCTATTCTACAGCGTCTAACTACGCTAGCACTAACTAACTAACTGCCGGGGAAAAAAACAACAGAGCTTCTTTCGTCTTGCCGTGTTCCAACTCTCCCGCTTCAAGGTCACTTTGATGAGCAGAGTTTTTCTGGGGAAAAACAAACCGCGCTTGCCCTCCCCCCTGCACCCAACAGACGATTGGAAATATACAGTCACCCCAGGACAGTAGGGCAATGATAGGGGATCTCCCAGTGGAACAAAAATCGGAGAAACAATCTTTTTGTGAGCCTGCCTGCTGAAAAAAAAATCAGGTAAAAAATCAGTATACTCACAGCAAAGACACACAACCACAAGAGCACAACACTCCAGGAACCAGTTCCATGCTCTGGGTCAGGGTGTGCCAGCTCGGGGAATGAACAGTGGGGGTTGACTTTTCTTCTTCAACAACTCACTATTGATATTGGGATAGCACCTTTCTGGCATAAAGCTGGTTCTTTTTTGACAGGGTTCTGGCCTGATCTTTGCTTTACCTTCTGGAATATCCAGACAGCTCTTTCCTTTATGGTTGGTTCTGCAAGAGTACAAGAGAGAAGCCTTTATATCCAAGCAGCTCCTGGATTCCCAGTTCACCATGTGCCTAAGACCAGGACCTTCTAAAGGCTCTCTGTGCCTCCCATTATGATGCTGTAAACAGTGCTGTGACCAAACCTATCTACTGGAGCTGTTTTCATCACTGTCATATGAATAAACAAGACAGAAGATATGAGAGAATGGAATAGATTTAAAAGTAAAATTTAAAAGTAAAAATAACTAAGGGCATTGACTGAAACTTCACATAGAGGATCAAGGTACTAAGCCAGATGGTTACTAGTCAACCAAGTCACTACAGCAGCTTCTCTTCCAGTTGTTCCTCTGCCTAGGATTAATGTATCTCCAAGACGAGAACAACAAGGAGTATTAAAAATTACTGGCAAGGAGGAAAAACATGACTAAGTGTCGAACTCAAAACACATGGCATAACCAAAATATGTGGCAAGTGGGGATCCCAAGAAGGTTTTACATCTACTTGTTTAGAAAAATATACACTGCCACCTCAGACAGGGGGCATTAAAAATGATCAACTGGATCACTCACACTGACAGAGAGAATGATGCTGTCACGTGCAGCTGAACATCCTGGCAGTGGAAACACGGGCCACAGAGTACATTTGTGTCTCCTTTAGGCACCTTTAGTCAGTGTCAGTTGTAGTGGTGGGTCTTGTTAAGATGTTTTGGAGTTGTTTATCCCAATGGTTCATCCCTGCTTCCCCTGCTCCCTGCCCCAATAAATCAGGTACCGTCCAAAGGTATCTCCTCCCCTGTCCCTTTTTCCACCTCTCCTGACCCTGCCCTGTGGTAATTTGGGGCCAATCACCTACCTGCCCCACCCTTCTGTCCCCTGGTTTAAAGGTTTGGTGCAGGACCTTGTTCCCCCTCTCTCATACCACCTCTGGAGAAATAAAGACCTCTGAGGGAGCTTTTTCTGACTCTTGTTTTGAATGTAGACGCCAAGGATATCAAGGACCAAGAGAGCAGAAAGCATCTCTGCTCTCTACTGTTACTTGGATTGTTTGCAGTCTAAGGACAGCCACCCCTGACCAGCAAGGCCGGGGGACAGAGCTAGCCAGAGCCCCCCAGCCCCCTTTCATCACCAGTGGTGAAAAGCAGCTGTGACTGAGTGCTAGTTACGTGGTGGTTTTTTTTTTTTTTTTTTTTTTTTTTTTTTTTTTTTTTTTTTTTTTTTTTTTTTAATGGGTACTTGGAATGTCTTGAGGTCTTCCTATGGTAGCACTAGTTTTAGAGAGGAGACTATCAAAGCCAGAGGCAGTGGTGGGCTCTGTGCCACTTCCTTGTCAAGCGCCTTGTTACAAGGTTCCCTGCTGCTCTTCTACCCAAGATGGATCACAGAGACAAAGTGGTTGACTGCCTGTTTTTCTCAGTCACTCCTTGAGCAGTCTCTGACAGGATCAGTCTCTCTGGATTTATACTGCCAAAAGAAACAAAGTAGAAGTTTTGTTCAGGTAGCAAGAATGATCTCAGCCTCTCTTGTGGGGCAGTAAAGTAGCACACAGCCCTCACTGGTGAAAATCCATTTGACAGCCAAGCCGTTGCTTGGATTGGACACCAGGCCTGCCCACAGAAGGATATTTGCAGGCCTTAAGTGTCAAGTGTATGAATTTTGGCAGAAAATAAACCCTCTTGCAGATCAGAGGGGCTGGGTGTGCCTGGGCTTCAGTTCTGGTTAGAAGCAATTTGGCACTGTCAGCCTGATCACATTCAGTAGGAACAGTCATGATCACAGGTTCACAAATAGTGCAGTTTGTTGAAAAAACGAAATAACAGATTCAGAATTGGCATGGATGAACACACCAGCTGTGAGAGAACTCTAATCAAAACCAAACCCCATTGTGTTAACCTGGATAGTAGTGTGATATTTGTCCTAAAGTTAATCTGTGTTAAAAGATGTAAAATATAATACAACCCCTATAAGTTTTGTTTCTAATCCAGTATGCTAAGAGTTAACTCAGAGGAGAGCGGCTTGGAGAAGGGTACAGGAATTTCTTTTGCCTGAAAGGATATGGGAGGGACACGATACAACCATGATTGGAATTACCAGAAAAAGGTACACAAGGATGCCTCTGCCGGGAAATCGTTAAGGGGAGAACAAAGACAACGGAAAAGGAGATGAGAGCCCGGAGAACCCGATGATTACATCAGATCAATATCTCATCTGTCTCCTCCTGAAATTAACATTTCCACACCACACCTGGATCCGACCATTAATGGCATTGTCCTCTCCTGCTGCCCTATTCAGACTCTCAGAACTGGAACATGCATGTTTAATGAAGATGCCTTGGAGGGAGGAACCTCGAAATCCTGAGTTTCTCTCAGTGACCCAGTGTATAAAAAGAGACCGCTGCAAGCCAAAAATGTGAACTTGGGGGGTAACATACTGGCTAAGTGTGTTGCCGCGTTCACCCAGCGCCGATCCCGGGCTCGATGCTGTCCTTTTAATTGTGGCTGTCTGAGACTGTCATTTTGTCTCTCAATAAAATTCCAAAATTTTGATTTATCGAATTTGGTGAATCGTATTTATTACAGTAGAAATCCTACACAGAAAGTTACCAAAAAGGTGTGCTCCTGAGGAGAGTGCAAAGGAACCAGTTATCTATCTCCATCTGGTTTTCTGGATCTTCCTCCTAGCCAGGTGAAATTTCTACCCACCTGATATACAGCCCAAACTTAACCTCCTCCTCCCCCTTACAAACAACAGGATCAAGACGGATCAAGTTGAGTCATATAGTCATATATGTGGTAGCACCTCATACCTCATTAAGCTCATTAGCATATGCAGGGCGTGAACTTTAAAAGACAGGCAAAAGTCACTTTTTGGCTGTGCTGTCCTTCAGATTTTCAGTCACACAACCTTGTTCCATTCTTCACATCTTATCTTCATAGGACCTCCCCCACCCTCCCAGCCAGCTCAGCTTTCCTGATATCAGCTGTAATAAACTCGAAAAGCCAAATTCAGTGAATCAAAATTTAGGATTTTATTTTGAGACTCAAACACAGTCTCCGGTAGCCACAATTAAAAGGGACAGCGTCGAATCCCGGGACTTCGGCACTGGGTGAACACAGTAACCGACTCTGCCAGCCTGTTACCCTCTCAGTTCACAAACTGGGTTCCTGTACTGTGGATTTTTATACAGTGTCTCGCTGGGGGCCGACTGAGACCATGAGACTCTCGTGCCTCGAGGTAGCTTCATTAGATATCCATGTCTGTGTCCTGGGTCTGTTGAATAGTTCCTCAAAATCAGAACAATATCCTGATTGCTGCGTCTGGAGAAGTTTTGGAAATGGTAACATCGGGCCGGAACAGATAAGATACTGACCTGATACAATCAGGAGATCGTCAGGCCCATATCTCCCTTTTCTGTTCCTTTATGCTGTCTTTGCAACGATTCCCGGCTGAGATTCCCCGTGCCCCACCGTGCAGCTTTCGTCTCAGTTAACCCTGTACACACCTTTTAGTTTATTGGTCTTAAACCCAATTCAAAGTAGATTAATGATATATGATACATTATTACATTCTGCTGCGAACAAATTACATATTTTATTGCTTAACACGAATTAACTTTAGGACATATATCACATTAGCCATGCAGATCTCCATCTGCAAAGATAACACAGAATAAACACAGCATGTACTGCACATAATAAACCTTGGCCCTTGACTATTTCAGGGATCACCATCCATCCCACAATAAGTCTGGAGCAGCCACTGATGAATCCACCTCAGCAAACTGAAGGTTTTCAAACACTACACTCAACATCCTTAATGCAGTTTTAGATACCTGAAAGTGTTTGCAATTTTTTTTTTTTTTTTTCTGACTGGTGAACGAGTGTGAAGGACAGAAAGTAAGAAACACCCAGATTACTATTTTTTTCCCTTCAAGTGGCAATTCAAATTAAAAACATAGCATTTTGAAATCCTGGAAACTGCATTTAGATGAATTGGAGCATCTAAATAGAAACAAAATAGTCCATTCCTAGTAAATGAAAGGATTAACATTATCTGAATAGTTTATTTTTCCCAAACACATTTTCTAACTATGGTTCTGTAATAAACTAGATAAGCCAAATTCAGTGAATCAAAATTTAGAATTTTATTATGAGACTCAAACACAGTCTCCGGTAGCCACAATTAAAAGGGACAGCGTCGAATCCTGGGGTTTCAGCGCTGGGTGAACACGGTAACAGACTCTGTCAGTCTGTCACCCCCTCTGTTCACAAATTGTGTCTAACATTGCTGGTTCTTTATACAGCCTTTCACTGAGAGTGGATGCGGCCATAGGGCTCTTGCTTTGTGGTAGCTTCATTAGGTATTCATGTTCAGGTCTGGGGTCAATTGAATAGATTCTCGGAGTGGAACAATGCTATGATTGCCGGGTCTGGAGAAGGTTTGGAAATGTTAAATTGGGCCGGCACAGATAAGATACCAACCTTTTCCAAATCGTTCAAATGTTAGCACCCCCATCTGTGGGTGGTGGTTGTCTTGAGGCTTTTCCTGGCAGAAATTATTTCTTTCCCCAACTCCCGTGTCCCTTTCATCCAGTTTTAGTCTCAGTTAACCCTAAACACACTTTAGGTTTACAGATCTTAAATCAGACTGAACACAGATCAATTTTATATTGCATATCACTTCACGGTTACTTTTCAACACAAATTAACTTTAGGTCATATATCACAGTTCTGAAAAGGGGCTGTGTGGGAATCATTCCAGGCTGACCCACTCCAAGGCTAAAAAGACAGTGTGAGGTGTCCTGTATCTCAGCTCATGACTTGGGCCTTTTAGAAGATGTGAGCAACTAAAAAAGGGGCAGATGAACATGAGTTTAAGCAATATGCTTTGCAAGGCCTTGGGGTTTCTCAGCCATGGGAGCAGAACAACACAGAGCTGGACAGAAGGACTGTGATAACGTATTTTCAAACAAGCCCAGTTGCTCAGAGGAAACAAGCTTTGCAGAAGGTCACTGGGATACAAATAGAACAAATGTTTTGCAGCCCAGAAAGCAAAAAAGACAACCCTACTTCAAAGAAATGACAGCGAGCCAAGCAAGCAGAAACAGCAAGAGAAATATGAGTGGCAATTTTAATCACATTTCCCTGCTGCATTTTTTATTGCTGAAGGGCTTTCACCAGCTCTGCTGTGATACTCAGACATCGATCAAGGATGGATAAATTCTATGGCCACAGTTCTCCAGCAGTCAATGCCACCAGCACTGCTCTGCTCATGGTTACACAAGGTGACACCCAGCTCAGAAGAGCTGCATCCATTTGTCCTTAGCATGAAGTTGAAAGAAGTCAACAACTTTGTCAAAAATTATATTCTGTATTTTATTCAGCCCTGGAAGAGGGACTGCAGTACTTTTTAAAAACAAGGTGCAACTCATAGCAGTCTCCAAGTACTTTATTAGGCTAAAACAATTGTGCTCTTTTGCATATGAATATTCAAGCGGGGGGGGGGGAGGCAGAAAAATTAATGACACAACTTTCCAAATACATCAACTTTGGTGGCATTTATATCCTTTCTTAGGACACTTTCTGGAAATATCCCAGCCCCTCACAGAGGAGTACTTAAGGAGTATTTAATGTCTTCTTAAAACCAAAACCTGTGTTCAAGCACTTTGTTATATCAGGGACATTGTTGAGAATTTTATTAACAGAAATATTTGAGCAATGAGTAAAAATACACACAAATGTCAGAGAAGACAATTTCATAATGCATTTATTGCGATAAATAATCAAGCTCTAAAGATAGTTTCAAGATGTAGAGTCTTTGAGTCAAAAGTACTGTAACCAAAGTTTGAACACTCTGTACAGTTCAGGTTTCTAACAGTGACAGCTTGCTATGGGTTGCTCAAAACTGGGTCCAGACTAGGAATTCTTAACAGCCATAATCCCAGGAGTAGTGCTGATGACCAAAAAATCATATTGCAGTCTGGTCATGAATTATCTATAAGTAAAAAACAAACAAACAAACAAAAACTCAATAAAACAAAAACAAACCAAAAAAACCTAAAAACTCACCAGAAAAAATCACAAGCAAACAAGACAAAAAAAAATAGATATTGAATTATTTCACTTAATTAATTCCTACTGTAATTTTCAGAGCTCTTTCAATAATAAGGTTTGATTACCTTTCCTGAAGTGCATGTTTGTTTGCTTGTTTGTTTTCAATTACTGTCACCTGTGCCCAAAAGCCAGAGAAAGATTTGCTCCTATAATGAAGCATTAAATGAATGACAATTTAGGGTTGTCTGTTAAGACACAGAAGAATCACTATTTCTTATAAAAATAATTCCCCACATGAAAACTAGTGACTATCTAACTACAGAGTAGAAAATTTATGTGCTTACCAGTTTTGTTGTTTTGGGTTTTTTTGTTTGTTTGTTTGTTTTCCCCAAACCTGACAAACAGGATGCAGACAACAAAGACAACACCTCTGGAGCTGTCAAATCTCAAGTGATCTCTTTCTCACTACCTGAAAGGTAACTCCTATGGTTCAGGGAAAAAGAAGTTTTCTCTGCACTGTGTGAGATTTACGATATCCAAAGCCAATTCTCCCAGACAATAATTCCTTATTCCTAAGAGAGGAAAATGAGAACACATATATTAACACAATCCATTCCTTCAAAGACAATGAGGAAAAGTGACAGGAAGAAGCTGGGCTGATCGAACAAGAAATAAAAATGGGAACAAGACTAGAAGGAAAAAGGAAGAAGAAAGGGGAAATAGGAAATTGTTCATGACTCTTAGACATACCATCAGCTTACCTCTACAGGCAGAAGATGGCGCAGCCTTGGCCTACAGACCGCCACTCTGCCCCCTGTAATTTTCCACGTTTAGAACCAATTTTGCAACTTTGTACCAACTTAGAGCAGTGTGAGAGAAACACTAGCTTTGAAGGACACCGGGAAGGTAACAGCAGGCAGGTGTGACATCAGCAAGCTGACAAGGATGTTCTAAAAAAAAAGAGAGTCAGAGAGAGACTTGCTCTTTTGTATGTTTCTTTATTATCAAGCTTGGCCGTGGGGGAGAGCTTGCTTGCTCCCTTGGCAATGCAGAGGAGGAGGTACACACAGCTTCGCTTCACAGCAAAGCTGGGGACTCCCACCCCCCTCACGGGCTTTTTCCCTTGCCGGGGAGTCCGTTTCGCTTCACTGATCAGGGGTCATCCAGCGATGGGGGAGTCCTTCTCAGGTCACGGCGACTAAACAAAGCTGTTTTGGTGGACTCCCGTACCTTTTGCACTAGTCTAAAGTGCAGCTTCAGTCCTGGATTTTACTTTAGTTCTCTGCTTTTAGAGTCTCTTGTTCTTGAGTTGTTCCCAGAATTCTAGTGTTCTTTTTATTTGCATATTCAGACACTATCCGGCGAATGGGAGCAGAGATACAGGTAATAAGATGAATTCTTAATTAGCAAACAAGTAAATAAGGTGATTAAGCAATATTAAAACAGGAATAAGGCAAATTCTTTTTACAGAACTAACATTAACAATCTTAATGGAATTACTTAACAATTAAGTAACTAAAACATAGATTATTTGAACAGAACTTATTTATAACAAAGGATAAGGACGTGATGGGAAAAGGACGTACGAGACAGGGAAACAGCAGCATGGCTGCCAAGACCTTGGTAAGACCTTGCTTTGAAGATTTGTAGGCCTCTGGTGGCCACCCCGCTCAAAAAAGATGAATTTAAATCAGAAAACACACAGTCCAGACTTGTTGGGAGGCAGTAAGCTCCTCTTTTACGCATCATGATGGGAAGTGTTAACTTCTATGCATATTTTGTACATACCAATGGAAGGAAAACCAAGTGAGGAAAACGAAGTTATTTCGGCAAGGGTTGTAAAACATTGTCAGAGGTTGTCCAGAGATGTAGCAGCTGCCCCACCCCTGGGAACAGTAAAGGTGAGGCTGAATGGGGCTTTGAGCAACCTGATCTACCTGAAGATGTTCCACTTATGCCAGGAGGGTTGGAGCAGATGGCCTTTAAAGGTGCTTTACCACCCTAACCATTCTGTGATTCTATGATTTTCTTTCTCTTCATAAATATCTGCGAAGATTAACCTCAAACTAGGGGGGAAGAAGGTTAACATTCAGAGAGGGCTTAGGTTAAAGCACTAGGTCAGGGTAAATTGCTGTAGTTGACATAAAACTTTTAAACACTCCAGGAGTGAATGTCTCAAATCATCCTTCCGCGCAGGGCAGCAAGACGCTGCACTGCACTCAGGACTCAGTCAAACAGGGAAAGATGACAGGGGTCCCGCAGGCAGAAAACACATCCAGGTGAATTCAAGCAGGCAGCCTCCGCCTCGCTCCCAGGGAGATCCGTGAGATGATTTCCCCCCGATGGCCAGCGTGGCTGCGGAGAGGGATTCCCCTGAGAACCTGGCAGCCCACCGCAGGACGTGGAGCGCGTCAACGCCCTAGTCACAGTCTCAGACCGGGGATCAGCACGGCTCTGACAGCCCAGGATTTTTTAAAACCCAGCTACCAGAACAAAGACAAGGACAGGGATTTCCCCTGATCGTTTCAGAGGGGCACACCAACGCCCGTCTCAGCTCTGCCCTGTTTTCCCTTAGGACAAGAATGTTCGGTCTTAAAAGCCATGTTAGACAGTGCCCCAGGTTTGCAGAATGAGGATCTCGGGTCCCACAGGTCGGAAAACGGCTCCGTTTGAAACACCAGCGCATAGGAAGGCACCGGGCTGCCTTCCACAACAAGTGGCAGCGGTAGACAGGACTCCCCCACCATCCGATGGGGGACCAAAGCCCCACCTTCGGTTCGCAACCCGAACGGGGTACGGAAAACTCTTCCGCTGCTCGGGAGCTGTGAAGGGGGTGCCCCACGGCAGCACCGGACGGAGGGCTCCGTCGGGGCCGTCCCGGGACGCTCCCCCGGGGGCCCAGTGGGGCGGCCCCCCAAGCCCCTTCCTCCCCTGGGCGAGTCCCGGCGGCCCGGGGAGGAGCCGAGCGGGGCCGGCCCTCAATGCCCCTCCCGTTGGGAGCGCAGCGCAGCCCAGCAACCGCCCGCAGTCTCATCGGCAACTTCTCCCGGCTCAGGAGCCGGCGGAGAGCGTTCCGAGGGCGGCGGGGGGCAAGGGCGGGGGGATGGCGCAGCGAGCCCGGCCGGGATTATAGGACGGAGACGCCGCGAAGCTGGGAGCGGAGCCGGGAGCGTGGAGCGGCGGCGGAGAGCCGGGCAGGGGCGCGCTCGCCGGGCTCGGAGCGGGGAGCGAGGAACGGATCCCGTGTAGATCCCCGCCGGGGCCCGGGCTGCGGCGGAGCGGCCGGCCAGAGCAGCATCTCGCTCCCGGCGGGGTGGCAGGGCGGAGCGCCGGGCGGGGCGAGCGGCGGGGGTCGCAGGGGCGGAGGTCGCGGCGGCGGGCTGTCTCTCTGGCCCCTCGGAACCGAGCGGGGCGGTCCGGGGGCCGAGCCTCCCTGCAGCCCCGGGGCGGGGGCGAGGCGGCGGCGGCCCCATGGGCGGCGGCGGGGGTGGCTCTGAGCGGGGCTCGCCCGCCGCTGCCGATGCCGCTGTAGTCCGCCCGCGGGGCGGTTGATGCGGGTGGCGGGGCCAGGGGAGGCGGCGGCGGGGGGCTCCCGGCCATGTGTCGGGCGGGGGTGCCCGGGGTCCCGGGCTGGGCGTGCCTGCTGCTGCTGCCGCCCTGCGCTCTGATGCTAGCGGCGTTGCCCGGCTTCGCGTGCAACCCGCAGCCCTGCCAGATCCTACGGCGCATCGGGCACACGGTCTAGTGGGGGCCACCCACCTGCAGCCCTGGGCCGCCGCCTGGCCCGGAGGGGCGTCGAACGGGCGCCCCGAGGGGCCGCGTGGCCGAGGGGCGGGGGGCGGCGAGGGACAGCCGCGGCCGTGCCCCTCGCCGCGGGATGCGCTGCTGCTGGCCGTGGCCGACCTGAACGGCGTGCCCGGGCTGCTGCAATCTGTCCCTGGAGGTGGTGATGGCGATCGAGGCGGGGCTGGGCGACCTGCCCCTCTTCCCCTTCTCTTCAGCCAGCGCCTCTTGGAGCAACGACCCCGTCCCCTTCCTACAGAGCCTATGCCACACGGTGGTGGTGCAGGGGGTCTCCGCCAACCTCGCCTTCCCGCAGAGCCGTGGGGAGATGCTGGAGCTGGACTTCATATCGGCGGCGCTGCGCATCCCGGTGGTCAGCATTGTGCTGGACGAGTTCCCCCGGCGGAGCCTGGTAAGGCGCTGGGAGTACGGGAAAAAGCGGCGGGAACGGCAGCGCCCCGGGAAAGCTGCGGGACTGGCGTCGGAGCCAGGCGGGGGTCGCGGCGAGAGGTCTCTGACCGAGGGAGAAGCGCTCGGGCGCCAGGGCCGCCGGCATCGCTGGCATCGCTCTGCGGCCCCTCCCTTCTTTGACACCCCGTTCCGCTTTAGATCCGGGGTGGCCAGGGACAAGCATCCTCTGTGTGGAAAGAGACAAGAGCTCCGTGCCACAAGCGAAGTTCTTAGCTCGAAGTCGTTCACTGCTATAAGTTGTAGAGCCGAGAGCAGAAGGGGGATCCAGGACACACTTTACATTATCAAGAGAAGGTTATTAAGGGGAGGGAAAAAAAAAAAACAAACAACAAACCACCACACCAAAACCCACAAAAGAACCCCAAAGGCTTTCAGAGTGTTTGTTATTGGTGTTAATGCTTGTGTATGCGCACTGCAAGTTGGGCATACCAGGTGACATTTCTCAGGGAAGTTGTTCTGTGTAACTTTGCATTGAGCTGAGCTAAAGCGCCAGGATTTTCTGTACCAATGTGCTAGATCAGATTTTTTCTAATTCGAGTTACCCAGCTAAAGTACTGGAAACTGCAGCCCAGCCTGACTGATTGTTTGATTGTCTAGCTAAAATCGAAACTGAAATCTTCGTGGTTGACAAAATGTCAGACAGAAGTAGAAGTAGCATCAGGAGTTAAACTTTCTATCATACAAAGGTGGCAACTTTCTGATAGAAAAGGTAGAAAAAGTCTCTGTTAGGTAGCTCCTGGTCTGTAACACAGACCTGGCTGTATGCTGGTCTGAATCACAGAGTGGTTTGGGTCAGACAAGGAGGAGCTCATTCCACTCCCTGCCATGGGCAGGGACACATTCCACCAGACCATGCTGCTCCAAGCCTCATCCAGCATGGCCTTGAGCACCTCCAGGGATGGGGCAGCCGCAGCTTCTCTGGGCAACCTGTGCCAGGGTTGCATCACCCTCAAAGTCGAGGATTTCTTCCCAATAACCCATCCAACCCTGCCCTCTGGTATTTTGAAGCTGCTGCCCCTCCTCCCGTCACTCTGTGTCCTTGTAAAACTCCCAACTCCAGCTCTTTTGTAGCCCCTTTAATTCATCTAGGCTTCTCCCCCTCAGCAAACCCCATGTAACTCAGGTCTCTCTAGATTTAAGCAGAAACCCAGGGGTAATCAGTGCTGCTGAATTCTGTTATTGATGGTGCCAGCAACATCCAAGTTTGCTGTTACACCTACCAGCCTTGTAGCTGCAGTCACAATGGTGCTGGAGTCAAGAGCCAAAGCTCCCTGAGGGCCAAATCCTGAACCCATTATTTCCTTGCTCTGGCTGTTAGCATTATTTTATCTTCCATCTCAGAGAAGGGTATAAGTTCACCCAAAGCTGCCTGAGTTCACAAGATGTGTTCAACACATGCAGCACAGGGTTGGATTTCATTGCTGCTTTCCACGAATTTCAAAGCTCTTGCTTAACTTTCAAATTGTTCTCAGCTGGGAGCCTAATGGATCAGTCTGTCCAAATCAGAACTTTCCTCTTAAGCAAACTTTAACTGGTATTGTCTTCAGTGACAGTGAAACCACTGCCTGGCACTACACCTGTGCTGAACAGACTCCATTTTTCCTTCAAGGCTAAGCTAAAAGAAAACCCTTACTTTTCAAGGATCTGTGGATGTAGAAAAACAACTCAGTCTTACTCAAAGGCTAGGAGGTAATAAAAGTGTGTTAGTCTCTCAAGGTTGTCTTGGAGGGGCTGGCATCTTTCTGAACACTGTTTTTTTCGTACTTTCAGTTATTACATACCATTTTAAGGCTAACACTGGAGGCAGTTCTACAGCAGCGTTGCTTTGCATACCTCCTAGAGTCACAGGATTTCCAAGAGCATACTGGACCCAGGAGTCCCTGGAGCTGTTGGCCTCAGCAGTCTCCATCATAGGCAGGGATTTTGTGTTGCTCATAGTCCCATACCAGCGTTGACATGAAACGTCCATGCTCCAGACCTGTCACCTTCCTATCTCTTATAGACCTGGAGCTGCAGATTGGCCTCTTCTACAGACTGGCCATCTTGGAGGGAGCAAATGTAAATGGCATTATTGTAGACAAGGCAGATTTTTGCTGATACACCCGGCATGCAGATTTCCAGAGAAGAAAAGAAGATTGATTTCTAACCCTGTTTCTGAATTGGCACCCCTGGGGTCAGCCCTCCTACTGATGCTTGAACAGAGCATCTTCTCTCCCACAAAACCACTGCAGCATGCCCTTGGGAGTGCCTGCAAGTATCTTGCTTCCATGCAGGGACAGAAGCAGAACCAAAACTTGTTTGCCCTTGGAGAGCATTTTGCCCTGTGTGCATGTGAAGACCGCAGTATTCACTAGATACTGTCTCATACTGCTTCCCTTCAGCATTCAAATCTTTTATTAGGGTGGTCTTAATGTAGTAATGTCTAGCAAAGTCTCATTTTCCACACTACACCAGGACAGGAACATACACATGCAATGTCTTGTACTGCTGCTAAATATTAATGTCATTACTTCGTGCAGAAATTTACAACAGGCAAATGTTCACTGTAATTGAAAAACATATTGATCTTGGAGCAGATCTTCTCTAACACGGCAAAAAGCAATGCTTAGAATGAAAGGGAAACTAAAGGTCCAAAACTGAAATAAATTTCAATAATACTGCCTGTTGTCTCTGTGGCACTTGATGATAGTAATACTTCAGACATAAAACATGAGAGGAAATCCACAGCATCACAGGTGGGTAGCTACAGTCATGTAAAATACCTAGACTGTTTTAAAAAGTTTTGTGGTTGTCCAAGCATATGTAAAAATCCATTTCTCATTAAATTTTGCCACCCTGAGGGTGAAAAACAAAAACAAAAACACGAAAAAAGAGAGGGAGAGCAAACAGTCTTTCCCCATGATATGAACAATCACAAGACAACAGCCATCACAAGGTGTGGTGCTACACTTGTTCTCCCACAAGCAAGTTTATTCTGGAGGTTCAGGAGTGTGTTGGTTTCAATGGAGGCTACACAGAGTAAACTCTGACGCACCTTTTTCATTTGATATCTATGATTTAATTTAATCTATGGTAAAAGTAAATCCAAGTGCTGTTGTAACCTGAAAAAATGCTGTGTATTTTTCCCACTTTTCTGTCATTTCAGTAAATTTTCACACTCAGTAAGCAACAGTAATAATTTAACACTGTCATTATGCAAGGAAAAAAAGCCCATTTGGTTTCTTCACTACTAACACAAATGCAAATTGCAGTGAAGTTTTGAAAGCTCATTATTTTGGAGACAGCAGCTCACAAGCACTGATGCCACTGAGGAGAGGCTTGTCATCTTATGTATTTTTGTATCAAGAGAAGCACTTTATTTTTTGATTCAAAATTGCCAACATCATTAATAATTTTCCCAAGGATGAAACAGAGAAAAGATCCAGGGAACATGAACCATACATAAATACAGTGATATTGCTTCTAATAATAGCTCTATAGCTCTCTAATAGTTCTAGCTCAGAGCTGAGAGTCTGGGAAGAATAACCTGTAATATCCATTTTGTTGGTGATAGTATCAGAAATACAGGGGAGGTCTTGTTTGCAGCAGTGTTCTCTGAATTTAAAGGAGTATTTTTAGTGGGTTTCAGATAAATCAGGACCTCTGATGTCTGTTAACATGAAAATAAATCTTCTCAGAGCAACTAAACAGAATAAAAGTAATTGCAAATCATCAGTTCCTGCCAGTCTGTGCTTTACCTGGTTTCTTGAGGAACTGAAACTGCAGTGCTACTGATTACTGCTATGACTTCAGAAGGAGTCAAAAGAATAAATTAACCAAATCAGAGTTCCAGGTTAAACTGAATTTTCCAGTGAAATACCAAGCTCAGCCTCAGAACAGATGCTGTAAAAAGAAATGGCCTATAAACACTTGTTTTTTTCATTTGTTTTTAAAGGAATTAAACTATATTTTAACAGCGTCCTAATTTATAGATATATATATCAGGCCACCCTGAGTGAGGAATTATAGGTCTTTTTGGAAATAGGAATACCACTGTGAATACAGTGTCCTCAGAAGTCATACTGACCTGCAAGACACAGACTACACATTGCACCAGTGAGGGAAGGCAGAAATTACAGCAAAGGGATGGCAATGTGGGAAAGCTTCTGTCCAACTAAATGCCCAGAGACACTTTTTTCTTGCCTCCTCGGAGCCAGAATTTAATTTTTGCAGAAAAGTGATTTTGTTTGGCCCAGGGAAAAAGTTTTAATAATTCCCCTTTCCAGGGAGAAGTGCAGCACACACGTTCGGTTGCAGGCTCTGGTCGTTTAAACTGTCACTGCTAATCTGTCTTAGTCCAGATACTGGAAGCTTGTACTAGTTTCTGTGTAGATGAGGAACGTATGTTCAGTCTTTCCCTGTGGCCAGCAACCCTCCTCACCTCACACTGCGTAAACAGTGTGGTGGCACTTGCCTTTTGCGTACTTCAGGAGGGTTTATGAGAGAGTCCCTGAGAGGAATCAAGGACAGAAATTGAGAAGACGTGCAAACAAATGCCCAGTTGCTTCTCTTTCAGACAGAAACCTCACTGATATTTTCTCTATCAAAAATCTTTGCATGGAACAAAGAAAGGGGGAAAAAAGCGCAAACTAGTCTCTTTATTTCAGTTAGAGATTTTAAGGAGGATTCAGTTAATCACAGCTGCAGGAAATCCCTTTTCAGAATACAGGAAAGTGGTAAAGATGTTTTTACCTCAGTTCTCTTCTCTGGTTCCTTAATTTTAAAGCTTCTTGGAGACAGAAAGAGATAGAAGTCTGCTGGGATAGCACTAATGCAGAGCTGGCCAGTTACAAGAATTTCCCATTCCTCATCCCATGCTGATTCTTTGATGCACAAAAGCTGAATTAACATGAAATTCAGTACCATACATGATGTTTATTTTGGGTTTGGTTCTTTTACATTTTGGGTGTTCACAAAACAGTGTCTTCCTCACTGCTAGGTCTTTCAAAATGCACTGCACATGCTCCCGTCAGTGATGAGTGATTAAAGTATGACAGCCTTAAATCATTGATTATTACTTTGCTGAAGAACAGGCATTATCAGAAGAAACATCAAAGAAAACTTGGCTTAATCCGCTAAGTAAAGCTCATAATTTTGCCAGAATAGACAAGTTTAAAGACAACCTGCTGTCAGATTCTATATGAGTACATAAGTTACTGTACTGAAGAGATTGTTAACAAAGAAATGTAAGTTGGAGTATTCAACATAATTTCTCCCAATAATTTGTTAATTATTGTTAATCTGTGAAAGCCAGTGGAAGTAGAGCTATAGAAACTAGAAATCATCAAAGGATCTTGTGATGAGTTATTCAATTTATTTCTTGTGATTAAATTCAAACACTACTTACAAAAGTTCTCATTTAGGATATATTTAATAAATTGTTTACTATTTAAACCTATGAGATATTCAAAACACATAATGTTAGGACTTAAGGCTGTGTTCTAAAGTTTTCTAGTACTTTCCAAGGTCCAGCCCTGTTCAGAGAAATGGATTAAATCATGTAGCGAGACAACTTCCCTGGACACGCTTTGTAAAATAAAAGGTTTAATAACAAGGAAAACAATAAACATATAGAGGTAAAGAAAAAGCAGGTCGAACACAGTGCAGAGACCATTCTGATGCTGTTATGGCAGTCCCAAAAAGCTCTTTGGTTTCTTTGTGTAGTCCCTTTAGTACTTAATAGTCAAGGTGGGTTCCACAGGCAAATTGCCAATACGGAAAGGTACAGACTTTGAAGGATGCTGACAAGGTCCAACAGGTGCTTCTCTCTTGGCATTGAGCCAGTTACAAAGAGAAAGACACAGACCTTTCTATTTTGGTTTCCTTATATGCTTCAGGTAAGCTGAAATACTTTTCCTTACACAGAAATACTCACTCGGGAGTGGGGGGGTGCATGACAACAGTGCTGGACCTAGTCACAGTTTTAAGCCCTCAAATAAAATGTTTATATATTGTTCTATTATTTCCCTCTCTTGATTTCCAATTGATTTTTAAATGTGAAAGAAAACTAGGCATAACATGGCTATGAATTTCTGTATTTATTGTAATCAAGAGAAAATTGGAAAAAGCAGTTTCTTTTAAAAATCTAAAATTGCCTTCCAACAAAGACTCAGACTATAAACCCATATTTCTATAGGGCTTACTGAAGGGCTTTTAAAGAGTAGGAAGGGTTGTCTTCTCAATTTGATGGAATGAGTGTGCATCAGATTTCTCTGCAATACAAATAGCTGTACATTGCAGAGTTTGTTCTGAAAAGCTAAAAGCATCCAGAGAAAAAAGGAGGAAGAAAACAAGAAAAGGAAGCAAGAAACTAGAAACATCACATGTCAGTGATGCAG
The DNA here is from genome assembly GCA_037837765.1 of Delichon dasypus. NCBI lineage: Eukaryota > Metazoa > Chordata > Aves > Passeriformes > Hirundinidae > Delichon > Delichon dasypus. Next base: position 33,821,298 of record JBBAXF010000004.1, read on the forward strand.
GGGAAGAGAAGGAGAAAATAAGATTAATTGAGAAGAGAAAGGAGAGATGCCCTTCCCTATGTCTTTACTTTTTGTAGTTCTAACAGCATAAAACATAGGAACTGAATTTTGTAGGAAAGCACTGGACAAAGGGCTGGGATCACCAAGCACAGAGAAGAATAGCTTGCCCAAATCAGGGCTGAATTCACAGGGCTGTCTTGATCCCTTTGTAAGAATAGTTACTTTCAGTGAGTAATGCTTGCCCAAAAAAACATTTTTGCCACCCCCAAAATGCATTGTCTTCCCTGCAGACTTCTCAGGAAACTGATCAGGCCAACATCTAGGAAGCAGTGATGGGAACAGGGATTATGTCAGAGGTAGACAGTGGTTTATTGCTGTTGCCAGAGGGATGTCTTGCAAAGGGTGTAAGGCCTTGGTGTGGTTGGGTGTGACTAATGGAAGCCTTTTTTCAAACTTCATGCCAAGAATTATGGTCAGAGTCCCTCATGATGCTTTGGGAACCAGGGCCAGACATCTGGTTAGGATTTGGGAGTACCAGGTTACTGGGATGCAAGCAGCATCATACCAGTAGGTACCCAGAATGGATTTCTTAATAAATGGGAGCAGGGTCAGGCACAGGGACTTTGGGATTGGAGCTTTGGACATTAACGACTGTTGTTTGCTTCTGGTCTGGCTCTGAAAGACTCCACATTTTCCCCAAAACCCTGTCAGTCAGCCAAATTGGTTCTCACCACCACAAGGAAAGGGTGTGCAGATGGTGGAGTAGCAGGAGAATTGGGAGAAGGATTTAAGCTTGAGTAGGCAGCACTGATAGATGATTCATTTATTAATGGAGTCAAGCAAAGCTGCTGGTTCAAGGGGCTCCTCATCAGTGTGACTCAGAAGTCCACAGCCTGGCCCCAAGTGCCTTGCAGCTGTCACAGCAAGCTGATAACATTGCTCTTGGTAATTATGGACAGCTCCATGAAGGCAAATCACAGCCACTGTAACATTACATGCTGCCCTTGTGGGGCATTGCAACCAAAAGTCTGTGTGCAGCTGGCCTTGAGACTGGGATTTGGCTGCAGATGGAGTTCCAGGCATCTCTCTGTTCGTGCTTGATGTTCACCCCTTAGACCTGACCTCTGTATGTCATTTCCCTGCAGTGTAGGTCCATGCAGCCACTGATGAGCATCTTGCATCCCTGGAGCACAGGTATGAGCAGAAAGCAGATGCCACCCCCATGCCAGGCAGCCACCCCTGTGCCTCTGTGAGTTCTGAGTGCCTTGTCAGTGAGTGGGAAGATGATGGTGAACCTCTCAGATGCTCTCTGCTGCAGAAATGGCGAACTGGGAGAGCCCTCAAAAACTGATGGGAAGGCTTCCAGTTAGCAGCAGTTTGGAAGGGTCTGGTGTACAGTGTTAGTGTTGGATAAGTAACTTCTATCTGAAATGTTTTGTCCTGGGTGGCTGCAGGCTGTAGAAAGGGGGTGGAGGAGTGGAGGAGTGGAGGTGGGCACAGGTGCACCAGCAGCTGTGAATTACAGTACTGTAATTACTGAACCACAGTAAATGGGGAAATTCAATTCTTATACAGGAAAATTCAAATGTTGGGGAGCTCAAAAGAAGCAGCCACCATTTTTTCCTCTTTCTACAATATTTTTATTACTCTTCCTTCACCTGCTTTTATCTGTGATGATAAAAGCCTGCTTTACAATGTGACAAGTATTTGAGTGGATTATAAAAATCTATGAATGTTCAGCACAGGCATATTTTAAACTCTTAAGAATTTCCCTGAAGACATGCTATCACACTTCCATCTTCTTTAAGACTGTGAAGGAAACAATTGCCCGTGCTGTTCATACAACATTTTACAAGACTTTATAACTTGAGACAGAATTAAAAGACAAAACAGATCTTCAAACATCAACCAAGATCTTAAAAATGAAGTTTTGCATTTGTTGCAAAGAACAAGCTATTAGGCATAGCAAATAATAACTAGAAAGAGCAGCTGAATTATGCAGCAGCCTCTCCCAGTGATGCTATTGGTAAAGCAGTTGCATTACACTCATTTTAATAGTGTACTCACTTCAAACTGGCTTAAAAAGATCTTTTAATTTTGTAAATCAAATGAAAAGTCAGTATCATTGAGTTCACAGTTAGATAATTTTCCCATGCTATTTTAGGTGAAAGCATAATTAATTATTGCTTTCTGAGGCTGTAGACTCGTTCATGTAACTGCTTTCTGTAAGACAGCTGTTGTTTTTAAGAATATTTTGTACTCAATATAAGTATCAAAAGTGGGAAAAACAGATCTGACCTTTACTTGAAGCTGCCCTCCTTTGAGAGTGTACTGAAAATGTTTTAGCTGTGATCTACATTGTTTTAGTGTGCTAATACCATAGAGAGGATTTTACCTCTACCTTGGAAGGGCAACAAGATGAAGTTTGTGTGCCTGGGTTTCCTCTGCTTAAATTCTGTGTGTAACAGGTGATAAACTACAGAGCTCTGAGGCGACATACATACCCACTGACAGCCTTGAGGCAAACACAGGTAATTACAGTGGAAAGCATTGGTATTTTTTGTTTTAACTTCAAAGCATGACAATTTCATATGTCTCATCTTCTGTCCCTGGAAGTGTTGAAGGCCAGGTTGGATGGAGCTCTGAGCAACCTGGTCTGGTGGAAGGTGTCCCTGCCCATGGCAGAGGATTGGAATGCAGTGGTCTTCAAGGTCACTTCCCACCCAGTTCATCCTGTGATTTTATGATTTGTGAAAGTGTCTGCTGCAGAGCTCATTACCAGGGAAATGGTAAAACATGGCATAAGTGTTTCTACCTCAGAGATAATGGGGAGAGAAAAAACACCCATTAATCACCTCTATACAAGTTCCTATCACAATGTATCAATATAAGAATATCCTAGGTGGGCTGGTATGTTTAAGAATACTCCTGTGGCATCTGATTAGGAATCTTGGATCAGCAGTCAACACGAGGAAGCCAAAATTATGATTATTCAGTCATTCTTATGATCATGTTTTTATACACATGAATTATTTACATAGTACAGGGTGCTCACAAGCTTGTTAATTAAAACCTCCTTTTTACCTTCAGTTATACCGTTATACCCCTAAGATTTCTTCAGAGTTGGTCATCCTTCTAATGACTTTTATTTCATGTTCATTAAGCCATATTTTGTTTAATGTTTTCTTCTGTTGTCTAAGTTGAAAATCCCTTAGTGTGGAATACTCTTGGGAAAGGATTCCTTCACAACAGAGAGTTTGTTTTTAGAGAGAGAGGTGGATGGTGGGTCTGTTTTGGATATTCATGTCCAGAATCCCCAGGAATGATCAAATATTTTTTTCAGATGCTCTGTTGTCGATCTACTCTTGCATTTTCTGTGTGGCATGCTCATTTCATCCTCGCTTTATCCTGCCCACTGGTCTTTGTTCTCAGGTCCTGTCTTCCACTGTAGGATAGTACAGATCCTGAACTTACACTGCAGAAAAAGACTGCAAGGTTCTACTGTGATACAAATGATCAGCAACATAGATTGCTCATCACTCACTGTTCATCTGCACTGAAGAGCACCAAAAATAAGGCACTTACTTATCAATAGCTCAGCCTGCTGGATTCCAGTGAAACAGTTTTGTATCTTCCCACCATTTTGACAGTGCATATAAATATGCAACATGCAGTTATGTGGAAGTGAGCGGTGCCACGATGTCCTCTTGGGGTGTTCACAACCCTTACAGGTTTGTAAGTGGCAAATTTAGACCCTTGGTGGGATGCAGCATGCCACATGATTAGCATAAGATGCTCTGTTTGACAGGGATTGGGAGCTGTTTGAGCCTCTCATACTGCCCTTGTATTCCTCCCTAGAACTGGACTTAAAGAGGAAAGTGAAGTGAGAATTCAAAGTGAATAATACATCTGATGATCACAGACACTTTTTTTCTCTGCCTGAAAACCACCTGAAATTTCTGGAGCAAGCCAGAACAAAGGAATGGCAGCATCCCATAGTCTTCAAAAACTTCTGTGGGAGTACTTCCTTTTACTTCACTGGCTTTGAGTAAGGACCAGTCTGAGATACTGCTTTGGCTGGTTAACTAAGCCCATGATTCTTTTTTTTCCCCCCAGTCAAATAAACACAGGAACTGGAGATATACAGGATACCTGGAACTTGAAAGTACTCCAAGTGTTTGGTTTTGCTGTGCATTTTCTATGAGCATTTGTCCTAATGTAATTTGATTACTGAAGTGCTCATGAAGAGGGGAGAATGTTCATGTGAGAAGAAAAAGAACAGCTGAAGTAAATCTTTTCAGTTGTATAAGTGCCTGCATGTTGTTTCTGATGCAACTGACATAATCATTAAAAAAAAAAAAAAAAAGGATTCAGACTTCATTTAAGTGTGATATTGTTTTGCTTTGAATGAGGAACTAGTCCAATAGGATCTGTGGTTTGTTGCTGTGATATGAAAAATATATTCATAAGCAAATTTCAGACTTCTGTCAACTCTAACCTTTAATTTTACCTGAATTTGACTTATTTTCACCAGAGAGTTCCCACTTTGCCTAAAAACCTATAGAAATCCATTCAATAACTGTGATTGAGAATAATTTAGGTAATCCATCTTTTTGTAGATCCATATTATGCCAGCACTATGAGAGCAAATGCGTGTCTTCTGAGAGTCATACAAAATTATTATAATTTCATTGGGGAATAATGAGCAGCAAAATAGCTTATTATGATCAGTAAAAGCAGAAGAAATGAATCTGCAGTCTGACCACTGAATAAGGGCCTCAAATGGGAAATTCAGTCCTCTTCAATACAGTTAAAACCACAGGAAAATACACTGGGCTGAGTACTGGAATAGTTGCTGGTCTACCAGTCCAGGCATGAGAAAGTCCAGATGTATTTTTGTGCTTTGTCAGAAGTCTCCTCTGGAAGATGAAAAGTTGTCAGGGGATGTCAGAATTGCCCATGACATATTGCCTGTCTGTAAACAATGACTGCCTGATGTGGCTGCCGCTGAAAATGCCTGGTGCTGTGACATCCTTTAGCAGAAGCTTCTGGTTTCTTTGAGTCTCCTTTCTTGCTTTTCTTCTCACTGCTGCTGACTGTTTCCAGGTATACCTCAAAGAGCACTTCTGGGATATCAGAGCTTTATTGCAACAAAATTCAATTCAGCTTATAATTTTCCACCTTCTTTTGTTCCATCCCAGGTCACTGAGGTGTGTGGAACTATAATTCTGCACATTGTTGTAATAACTCTAATACATTCCCTATCCCTGGAAGTGTTCAAGGACAGGCTGGATGGGCGTTGTAGCAAGCTGGTGTAGTGGATGGTACCCCTGCCCTTGGCAAGGGGGTAAGGTCCCTTCCAACCCAAACCATTCTAGGATTCTGTATCTTTGACCAAGACTTGCATTCAAGTGTTAACGTCATGTAAACAATGAGAACTGAAAGGTGGAAAGAAATAAAATTCCAATATTCCTGTGTCTTCAGGGAATATACTTTCTTTTTGACTGTTTTTGCTGGAGGTTCTCTCTCCCTGAAGCAGTACAGCTTCCTGCAGAGAGAGACAGCAATTTGCATACTCTTGCCAAACTCTTAGGAGCAGTGGTCTGTCATCCCTTCCTCTCAGGTTGACTGGGGGAATTAGATACTCCTCTGCAACACTCCCCCTTGTTTGGAGTGTTAAAAAAAAATTGCGGTGCCAGAAATAGTCAACGCAAATTCCTTGTCCCCAGGCTTTGGTTCACCAGACTCTGCAGAGTCATTGTGGATTATTTGCATGGGGATGGAGAGACACAAGCGTCTTGCAGAAATTACCGAGATGTGACGCTCCCGCATTTTATTGAAGGCACTTATCTGTGTTAAACTCCTAGGGCACGTCTCATTTTCATTGGTCCTTACCCTTTCCTTCAGGAGGATACTATCACCCACTCAAAGAGCAGAAATAGTGCATGATGAGCTGTGCCACAGAACAAATGATTAATGCTTAATAGTTTGTGCAAGCTATTTGCAAACAATCCATGTGCCGACAATTATGCTGGAGCAATTTTGTGAATACCTAACTCAGTGTGTTTTGTATAACTCAAGACTTGCTCACAGATCCTTAAATTCATAACTTCTGTCTCATTTGCTAAATTCATGAATGTCATTATTTCTTCTAGCCTGGTAGTGTTAGACTTGATTGTGTTAATTAGTCTCGGTTAACACTTGATTAGCAAAGCTGTCGGAGGGATGGCGGGTCTGATGACTGGGGAGCTGTTTAAGAAGAGTCACAGCTGCTATGTTTTTAGACTTTCTATGTCACTTGCAAGTTAACTTACAAGTTTTTAAGTGCAGAGGAGGACAGGATACACAGGCAGGTCCATTAGTATATCTGATGTTCCCAGATTCTCAGCAATGCAAATAAAGACACTGTTTGCCCCAGCTGTACCGAGAAGACCCACAGACTCAACCACTGGCTGCTCAAGTGCATCAAAACATTTTTTAGAGCTCATGTCTGAGAACTGAGAGCCTCTTTGTCAGCTGGAATAGCTCATTAGCTGTCTTCAGGGTCAGAAAGCTGACCTGTAGAGAGCATAGCCATCTGTAGGCATCATCCCATGGATCAGGGTGGGGAGAGCTGAGCCATGAGGAAGAAAGATCTTGTGCATCTGTAGGAAGCTCAAGCACAGACAAGAGTTTATTGATTCATTTGGTTAAGAATATTCAGGAGCCTTTTGACTAACAGAAATGTACAGCCCAAGCAGATGCTAAAGCTCTTAATAAATTAACTAAATGCCCAATGTGCTTCGGTAAATAGTGCTCTGCAATGGATGTAGTGGCTTTTCAAACCCTACATAATTCTAAGGAGGAGGTTCATTAATTTTTAATGGAGATTATAAGATATTATTACATAATATGTGGATATGGAGGAAGAGGATATTTAAAGGAATTGCAACAGAGAAGATACAATCAGTATCAAAACTAGATTTTGTAGGTATTTTTCATAATTGCCATGCTGCAAAGCATTCTTCCCAGCACTAATATCCAGGCTATTAAATTGTTGCTGTTACTTTTATTATTTTCACATAAACAAGGCCAACACTTATGGACCTGCCACAATGGATTTTTTTTCCCTTTCCCCTCAAGCAATGTAAGATATCCGTACAAATGAGATTTTACATAAACAGGTAGGATGAAGAACTTTGTTTACAAAGAAGTTAAATGGGTATTTAATTGTGTCTCAACAATTTGTCCATCTCTTTCTGATTATCTTTTTCCTACAAGTGTATTGAACTTCCCTACCATGAAAGATCTTTCCTGTTAAGAGCAGTATGCTGAGTTATTTGTGGATGGACACATTGCTTAAACCTCAGTTACCACTGCTCCACTGACTCTAAACATGATTCAAAGGAGGGATTAATATGTATGATTCATATTTCATTGTGACTTACAAATGTTGTGCAATCACTTCATTCTCAGTCTAAATGACTGCGATGGGTGCAGAGTTAAGCCACTGGTAGCAGTAGTCGTGCAAGTATTTGTGCTTAATAGGGATGTGAAGGGGTTGTGTATTTTCTGTCAGGCATTTAGATGAGTCCAGAAGACTGAGTCACAAGTAGAAGCTGTAAATGCTCGTTTGATGATCTTGTACATTATAAATCCAAGAGTGAGACAGGGATGGGTGATGATTTTTGACACATTCTCCCAAACCTCCCAATAATACTGACTGTAAACCACTTTCTGCCCTCTGAGATACCTCCTACAGCAAGGTCTTGTTTCATGGCTGTCTCCAGGGCACTTTTGGAATACAGTGGACTGTTAGTGACTTGCTCATTCCCTTAAAACTTATGAGGAAATCACAGTACTAAAATGCATGTAGAAATGGGGTCATGATGAGGAGATTTTCAGTGGGATGTTGGAAGGACAAACCAGTGCACCAGAGCAGTGTAATGGTGCAAATACAGAAATTATTTAACAACATATAAAACAAATGGCTGTCACTTTCCATGGTTTTTATATATTGAGGCAGTTGTGTCTATCACAGTAAAGAAGTGGAGATTTGAGTTTTAGATTCTGCTTCTGGCAAAGGCTTGATGTATTACTTAATCCCTCCCCCCCTTTTTTTTCCTTTTTGTCTCTGATCTGTGCCTGTGTAAAAGGCTGTGAAGTATTTATCTTTCTGTAAGCCTTACACTGGGTGAGAATCCTGGTGGTAATGTATCCCCCTGGGGCATTGTGGAGGGGGTTTCCCCATTTTGCAGTGGGGTTTGCACACTGAGATGAGGCAGGAATCTCAAACTGGATTGCTCAGCTTCTATATTCAACAGCCAGCTGGTGCCCCTTCTTTCTCCACCTCCTCTTCCTCCTCCTTCTCTTCCTCCTCTCTTGTGAGCCTGGTGACAGGCTCTGTGTAGTCACACTTTTTTGGGTTGTTGCTATAACGCTTTATTGGAAACTTCTGCCTTTAGGGGTGGGGGGTGGGTGCCTCCAGATTATAAGGATCTTGCCTGATTTTGTGGTTTGCATGCTCAGAAAAAAGCAACTTCAAAGTACAGCCACAAAACTACACAGTGGCTCGTCTTTCAGGTTTTTGTGTCTTAATGACAATGTTTTAAGACAGTATTGGGAATTAAAAGTAAGGAGCAGTGGTGAAAGCATTTGCAGTGGATAGAAGCCACTAGGCTTTGGTGCATTTTCAGAAATTCAGATTCCTGCCTTGCGTTGAAAAGTAGTAAGTTGCAGTTGAGGACCCTACAAACCTTACAGCTCCCAGTTCATTTGGGCTTACCCCGTGCTGAGGAAGGGAGCATCACTGTCTGATTAGTGAAAGGTACCCAGTGCGCTGAGGATGCCCATGCAGGATGAGACCCTCTGACCCTGGCCAGCATTGTGTGCTTCGGGTGAGCAGCCAGAGGCATTTCAAATCCCCTCAGGACAGCACATTCCAGTGGCCCATCCCCTTTGTCACCGGCCTGCATTCATCACATGCAGACTGTATTTGATTTTTTTTCCCACTCATCCTGTGCCCTGAAAGCCAATTTTAACTATTTTTTCCTAATTTCCCATCTTTCTAATTAAATCCTTGGTATATTAAATAAGATACCTGAAGCTGTATAAATTCTGATCGTGGTTTTCAGCCAAGCCACCCAAGTACACCCAAGAATTCACCTTAGACCCATGTTTTTAATACCTAGCCTCAGAAAGATGAACTATTACTACTAATTAATCTACCCTGACCTCATTTAATAGAGTTAAAAGATCAGGATTTGCAAGCTTAATTCTCATCTTTCTTTCATACAACAAAATCAATATAGAGCAAAATGCCCTTGTAGCTAAAATTAATCTTGTGAAACATGCCTGGAGCAAGGCCCAGCTGAAGAGGATGCGATGATGAGCTGGTGCTGGCTTTCTGAGGAATGGGGCATGAGTCAAGATTAATCTCCCCTGCTGTATATTGCCATACACATCTATCATTTCAGGGGTGCCCTGTGGGTATTTCTTTGACAGGCAGAAGAAGAAGGAAACTGTAGAGAAGAAGAAGGAAACTTCTTGGGGGCAGAGCTGCTTAGGGTATGGGGAATGCAAATGCTCAGGAAGGTTAAAAACACTCTCAAGTAATGCTGTAATTGCACTGGTGAGTGAAAACAATGCCGAATCAGATTTTATTTCTTGCTGCAGTTGTTAATGGGGAATATAATATAATGGGATTAAGTGCTGTGTGCATACACCAGGTACATCTCAGAAAGGACAATAGCTGCTTTTGTAAAATGTGATCGTACTCCTTTTACCAACACAGCATGAATCAGTCTTCTCCATACCCTTTCCTTTTATTCTACATTTCCTTCCAGAATTAATTTCTTCTCGTTCAGTCACTGTTTTCTTGTGCCAAAAAAGTTAAATCATACAGAAAAAAGTACTCACAGCTTGCCATGCCTCTGAAAACGCAGGATTTTCCAGCAATATGCTGTAGCATGTCCATCTTATTGATGGGAAGGTGGAAGCTGCTGAAACAGAACAAAGATGAGAGTGCTGTTTCAAGAACCCTTTATGCTGAGGAGCCTGGCAGGGCTGCCGAGAAGCCCTCAGTGTAGTGCAATGCTTGGCAATATGCATTATAATTATCGCCCTGGTTGACAAATTCCCTGTCAGCTCTTGTGCTGTGTTAGCAGTGGTCCTCAAGAGCAAGGCATCTGAGCAAATATTGCACTCAGGTAATGTGAACTTTAGAAACCCTTTCTATGTGCAAATTCATTGTTAGCCTAATCGAGATCTTAGCATTTTTAGCAAAATTATATTGTTGGTCCCAGTGATGCAGGGGAATTACGCAAGTGTCACTGCTTGTTCTCAGTAACACAGTTCAAAATGTAGTCAGAGTCCCTGGGATCATCCTCTGGGTTCACAGATCTTTAGAGGGACAGAGCATGTGTGCCTGTGTGTTTTTGGGGGCTGGGGGTTGCGACTGGCAAGTAATCTGTGTTCCAGGATTACTCAAGGCAGGAGCATTATACTGATTTCGGGAGTTTCTCCCACTTTTGGTCTCTTCTATTTATTTGTTATTGCTGCCTGCATGCCTACTATATTTACTTGCCCATTCCTCATTTTTTTGCAGTTGTACCTTACGTCTGCATTTGTTTGGTTTTGATGTTTTTTTTTTGTTTGTGTTGTTGTTGTTGTTGTTTTGTTTTGTTTTTTTGTTTTGTTTTGTTTTTTTTTTTTAAATCAGCCTTCATATTAATATTTCTCAGTGACCCAACTCACACTTTATTTCTGCAGCCTGGTCAGAACCATACTTATATCTTTGATGTGGGGTTGTTGGTAATCACTCTAAAAGGCTAATGAGAGTTATTCCATTAGCAGGCACACACAGAGTGCCCTTGTATCTACATAAATAGTTTTCTTCAAGTTAAACTAGCAGCACTAGTGTGTTACCAAAATTTCTTTACAACAACAGTCTTCCTCTATCACACCTCAGATGTGAGGAGGAAGGAGACAAATTTCAGCAAGCCCAGAGTACTTGTAATATCTGCTTCAAAGTGCTGCTGCTGCTGTTTTGTCTCTGCTGCTGTCAAAATTTGAACTGCCTGAACAAAAAATTGGGGAGAAAAAGCTCCTCACCTGTGCATCACCTAAATAAAACTGGGAAAACTCAAGACTACCTGCTTCAGAACTCCCATGAAATGGATCCATTTGGACTGATAGTCAGGATGTGCAAAGCACCAGTGCTTGTGAGGTGCTTCTCTACAGAAAAGCACTCAGAGATGTTGTTAAGGCAGACATGACACACATCTTCAGAAGGCTCAGAACGCTCTTTATTATGGCCGCATGCTGTCTTATATATAGTTTTTACAAACCTCAAGGGCAACATCTAATTGGTTAATAGCTTTCTTGTTGATTATTCTATTGGTTAATAAAAGGTATTTGTCCATCAAATCTATCTATTTTAGTATTGTTTACATATTTTCTCTGCTGATTCTCATGGGACAAATCCCTTGTTATTACAGGTGCACACACTTTTCACACTCAGGACAGATAGTCGTGTTAAAGGAACTGATTCTTAAATAGCTTCATATGGTGACCTAGGTTACAACATAAGATGTGGCCAAAGTATGTATTCTATCACCATCTACATGAGCTGTTGAAACTAGGTTGGGCAGTGTTTCCCTTGCCCCCTCCCTCCAGACTATCTTCTGTTAATGGCCCATCAATGCCCTGCTGCATGACTCATAGATAACTCCCTCTGGGAGCTCTCTCTTTTTAATGGGCAATCAAGGACCCCCTGATAAAATGATATCAGCCCATTGTGAGATGCTCTGCCCAGGGGGAGGAGCCAAGCATTCCCACCTGAATATAATCTGGGGTTTGGGACAGCACAGGCAGCCTTACCCACTGGACTCCCAGAGGACAAGAGCTACCAGACCTTTCTATGGGATCACGGCTTCAACAAGACCACTTCATCTGGACTACTGCCACCACCATAGGGTATTGGGTTGTATTCTGACTCTGTCAGTGATTTTTTTGTAACTATTGCTTTTCTTTTTCTTTTCTCTCCTATTAAATTGGTTTTTCTGACTTGGGGTCTCTCGCTGGTTTTGCTTGCAAGCCAGCACATATAGGAATTTAGAGATTGCTTGTTAGCAGCACTTAGAAGAAATGACAGGCTAGATTTTTACCCTATTTCCTACACAGAGATCCCTAGACAGTCTGCTGAAGGCCTTTGATTCAGTAGAATGATGTTTCTTCTTAAGGGGAGGTTAAATTCTGCTAAACACCATTTTCCAGCTATTCAGGCCAATAGTGGCAATCAGAAGAAACCCCAAAAGATGCTCTTAGTGGAACAGCTGCTATGTTTTGTATTCTTTACAGGAGTAGAAAGACTTGTAGTGGGGCAGCCTGCTCCTTCTGGCAAGTTCTTGCCCACTTCAGTTGTCCATTCAGACCACCACACACAGCAGCTCCTGGGAGCTTTTGCTCAAATGTTTGCAAGGGCTTTTTGGATGCTGATGACAATCTTGTGGCACCTGGGAGTGATTGCCACAGACATGGTCCTGGCCACCATTTCCTCCCATCCAAATTGTATTGCCATTTTAGAGAAATGTCATGGAGAATTAGCACGGCTCCTCCTGGGCAATTTGCACAAGTGACCATGTGCCCTTTTTTTAAACTATAAAGGCAAATTTCAGGGAAAGGAAAACTGTTCTCTCTCTTGGATCTGTATGAAATGTTCTTTATTGAACTTTGAATGTTGGATTTTTTTGTCTTGCTGGAGCAAAGAACACCTTGAAGTTTTTGAAGTAATATTACTTAGGATCATTTATAAGTGGCTATTCAGATAAATAATGGACCCTACTTTCAAAGAGCAGCTGGAAGTTCATATTTTACATTGCCTCTTTGACCTTGTAGAGAGCTGTACGTATTCGGATTAGTTTGGAGAATTTTTAGGTAGCATTAGAGAAAGTGACCTCAAGTCATGTCTAATGAAGTCTGGTTAATAAAAGAAATAATTTTCAAGACAAACTAAATCAAGATTTAAATTAAGCTAACTCCTGTGGTATAGTGATTTTTAATATCAGGAGTCAGTACATTTTTAGGATTTGCACGTAAGCATTGCCTGGATGGATGCCAGACTTCTTTTGCTGCAGGAATCAGGATAGCTCTGGCTAGTCTAAGAAAGCTTTTCTTTCTGAGCTTTTAAACCTTCTACAAAAAATACTTTTTAGTGTGGGGACCAACCCAATTTGAAATTGTGGTCTTGGTCAAACAAGGGTGTATAAGGAGACAGATGGACAAGACAAGGAAAAGGGTATTTTTGACATCATCATACCAGTTTTTGGTCCAAAGCAGGACTGGGATTTTCTTCCCCAGAGAACCAGAAGTCTGCATAGCAGAAGCAGCATAGTGCTGAGGGGAGAGCAGGTTTTTTGCTGCAACTGGAGCACACCTCCTCTCTGGAGCAGCCAGTGGGCTGGGCAGGTGTTGGGGAAGAGGAAGCCAAGAAACCCTATAAATATGATTGCCTGTATTCTGAGAATGAGAAACCTGTATGTGAGATAGAGTTGAAAGTAAGTTTTGATGTTTGAGATGTGTTAAGATACTGGATGTCTGGGAAAACAGTTAGGTGACCATCTGAAGGTTACCTGCAACCAGACCCAGAGGTCAAATGGAATGTTCTGTCTCACCCCGCAATGGTTCATTCCACACCTGTACTCCTCCCCTGAAGTATCAGGTATCTGTGACCCCATTGGCACAAGTCCTGTTCCAGCCCACCTCGAGACCCCTTATCAGGGGGCTGCGAAGGTGGCTCGGCCTCTTTGCTCTTTGCCTCTCTTCGCTTGCACCCTTTCCCGAGGACTTTCCTCTCTTGGAATTTCCTCTCCCTACCTCTCCCTTCCCCCACTTTCCTGGACTTGCCACGAGCTGCAGCCTGGCAGCTCAGAGCAAGGCCCCCACATCCCTTACAATAAACCTCATCTTCTAAAACCCAACCTCAGAGATCTCTTGTCTACATTTATCTACACCGTCCTGGAGTCCTCAGCAGCAGGAGAAAGAAGCAATTTCTACAATTGACGCCCATCGTGGAAAACGCCGGACCCAGCCTTTCAAGCTGTGAGAGACTTCCCCATGGACGGTAACTAAATTCACCAGTGGTACTCTAATCGGTGTCATGAACACAGCATATCGTTGCTTGGCAGCTTGAAGCTGAAGCTCTTTAAAGTTGCCGAAGACAAACCCTTCAGCTTCAGGATCGTTACAAAGTAGCGAACACTCGGAGCTCCGAGGAGGTTTTGTCGGCATCCCTCGAGCACAGACGGCAGCTGCTGAGCGGCGGCCACTGGGGCTCACGGAGGGACCTTTGCCGTGGTAATTGCCACGTGCGTTGAGCGCGTGTGGGCACTGCTTTGCACTGCCGCACTGAAGCGCCGAGGGGAGGTGGGAGTCCCGAGCACGGAAGAGCTCTTCCTGAGCAGCGCCTGAAGCCGGAGCTCTGAAGGGGACCCCGTGCAGAGTCCTGGGAGCTGACTGGAGTGTCTGGCCAAACCCCACGTCAGATCTCGAGTGAGGACCTGCTTCTGCGGCATTGAGGTGAGCTACGCTGGTGTAAAAATGGGACATTCCCACTCTAGCCTTGATAGAGATCTCTATAAACAAATTAAGCATCTTTTACGCTGCAATCACAGTACCTTAAATAAGCAGGAGCTGAAAGACCTTTTAGAATGGACTGTAGTTAACTTTCCCAATGCTGACCGCTCAGCTGTCTTTACCAGGGACTTTTGGGAAACAGTTGGAAATAGACTCTTTAATGATATTTCACGGAAGAATTTCAGTGTTTCTGAACTTGTTCCAACTTGTAGGGCTCTCGTTGAGCTCTTTGCTACAAAAAATGCCACTACAGACGCGGCACCTGGTCACGCCGCTCCCGGAGATCCCCTCCGCGTGGCCGCTGGTCTGCAGCGGAGCCCGCCCCCCTCTCCCCCGCCGCCGCGCCACGTGGTTTCGGCATCCGTGGCCCTGCTGAGCGCCGCAGCCCCATCCCCCACCCTCGTGGCCGCGGCACCCGTTCCCTCGGCCCCTACGCCCCCACCAGACCCCGCAGCCCCTCCTAACGCGCCCTCGGTCCCGTTCACCGCTCGAATTCCTGTTACCGGGGCTCCCTCCCCCGCTCCAGTGTGCCGGGCCCCGTCCCCGTCTCTGCCCCTTCGAGCCTGCCCACCGACAGCACTCCGGCAGTGCTTCTAGCTGCCGGCACGGTGGCAGCCCCTCCCCCTCCATACCCCGCGGCCCCGGCTCTACCCCCCCCTCCCCCCCGCGGGTCCCGCTGCTCCGCCGGCCACGGCTTTTGTAGCTGTGGTTGCCGCCGATGCCGGTCTCCTCCACAACCAAGCGGCCACAGTCTTGCAAGCAGCACAGGGTCCGCTCTCTGCGGCCGACATGGCGCTGGCGGCGCAGCCGCTCTCGCCTGTGCTCGGCGCTGCCTCACTGCCGCTGCCTTTCAGTGAAGTGGTGGTGCCGGCTGTGGCGGCGCCAGCGCCCGCGGTGCCGCCGACGCCGGTACCGGCTGTCTCTGCAGCTCCCCTTGCACCTGTCACTCCCCCGCGTGTTCGGGCGCCTGCAGACCGCCCCAGCCCCACGCCGCGGCGGATGCTCCGGCCCATCCCCGTCCCTGCTCCACAGAGTGCCCCAGCCCAGCTTGCGAGCTGCCAGCGGCTGAGTGCCGCGGCACAAACGGCAGATGGCCGTGTGCACCCCGTCCCCGCTCCGCGGTGTCCCGCCGCACCCCTCCGTCCCTGCCGAAGTGACAGCTGCACCGGAGGCCGGGGCTGTGGCTGAGTTCGCGGCACGACCTCCTGCCGACATGTCCCCATTGCACAGTGACTCTCCGGAGCCCCCAGCCGCGGCCCCAGCGTGTCCTGTGCCCGCACACTTCTTAGAGATCCCTCCCACGGTTCCTGCTGCGATCCCTGTGCCGCCGCCGTGTCCCGCGTGCCCCATGCAGCCTGCCGCCATGATGCCTTCCTACGCCGACCCTGTGCACACAGCGCATTCGCATTTCGCGCCAATGCGCCCAGCCGCATCACCGGCTCCCGCAGCCATGCTGAAACCTACGCTCAGCCGGAACTTGTTACAGTGCCATCACAAATAGTCCACACTGCCGAGCGTGCAGCGCAGCCCCCGACACCACAGACTTCAGCAGTTTCTGCACAACCACAGCCTCCAGCAGCCCTTCCCCTGTCCACGACCCTGCACACAGCACAACAGCAACATGATTCTACAGCGATTTATATGTATCCTTCCGCATCTGCTCCACCACGGGACCTACATGCTACAGTAACAGCGTCATGCCTGACGACTCCTCCCACGGCTTCCAGTTCTTCTCAGATGTCTTCACTGACAAGCTCTCTGCCTCCTGCGTTCCTGCCTTTGCCTCCTGCGTCCCTGCTTCTGCCTCCTGCATCGTGCCCAAGCATGACAAAACCACAGCTTGGCACACAAGCCATGCAATGAGAAGGGGGAGGATGGAATGTGGCAGCCACTTTAACAAATACAGGACAGAGAACTGTTTTGCCCGTGCAGCTGCCAGCCCTTTCAAATCTGAAGATCCACCACCACCAATTCCAATTTTGGAAGGTCCCCAGAAATGTTCTGATGACCTTCAACTGACAGACCGGCATGAAGTCACACGAGAAATATGCAAAGAGGAAAATCTAAATCCTCTAGCCATGCCTGTGATATTCAGCCAGCAAGCCGGAGGTCCCAGAACATGGACACCTATTCCATCTCATGAAATAAAAGAATTAAGAAAAGCAATAAAGGACAGTAGCATCTGCTCTCCGTATTTTAAACAACTGCTAAAAAGCACTCTGGAAGGATATACACTTACACCAAATGACTGCAAAAACCTCGCTGGTGTAATTCTCACAGATTCTCAATATATGCTGTGGGAATTCAAATGGAGAAGGTTGCTTACAAATGTACTGCAGATGTACAGACAATGTACTGATGTGGACCTTCGCACCCTTACTATGTCTAAGTTAACTGGTGACCCTCCTGATGATCAGAATGAGAATCAAGTGAACTTACCCAGAACAGCATTAGATGACATTAAAAAGATGGCTCATAGAGCCTTTATACAAATTCAGCCTGCAGGGAGTTTTGAAAAAGCCTACAACCTAATTAGCCAAGATTCATCTGAACCATTTACCACATTTGTGGATGGAGTGATCCAAGCAGCAGAAAGACAATGCGGTGATGATATAGCTCGCCCAATAATGGTACGGGACATTATTGAAAATAATGCAAGTCCAGAATGTAAAAGAGCAATCAAAGCCCTAGGAAAGGAGAGACCCACAGTGCCTGAAATGATTGATGCTTGTAACCAAATTGGGAGCCCACAGCATGTAGCAACTATTCAAGCGAATGAACTTGGAAGAACTATTGGAGAAAAAATTGAAAGGGCTCTTACAGCACAAGCAGCACAAACTGAAACACGAGATCAGAAACTTACTGAAATCTTAACTGCCCTGCATCTAAACTCACAACAACAAGACAACACCATGGCTGTTATGCAAGCTACTGTGACTTCAGGACCTTGCTACTTCTGCAAACAACCTGGTCATATCGTGAGGAACTGCCCAGACATCAAAAGAGGTGTGCAGACACCAGATGGCTGCTCCACCTCTAAGAAGGGAAAGCATCCTACCTGGCAGTATCAAGGCACACAGGACATCAGCAAAAAATACAATCAAAAAAACTCCAAGGGAAGCGCGCAGCGCCATCGCGTGAAGACACAAGTAATGGCACCCCAAGCGCCCGAGGAAAAATTTGTGAATACCCCGACTCAAACGCTCTTCGCTTCATCACCAGCACAATCCCAAGTAATGACCCAAACCTACTACCCCCAGGGACCTGGTGCACCTTGGCAACTTCCAAGCCAACAACCTTTCTAAAAGATGATGGCTACGACTATATCTCAACAGGAATCACTGGGCCTTCACAACACAGGCAAGCCTTTTTAGTTGTTGGCAAGGAAAGGAATAGCATCCTGGGACTGCTTGTTTTGCCCTGCGTGATGTCTGTTAACTGCAATGAAGAATTGCTAGTGCTAGCCAATGCCTGCTATCCCCCATTGCATATTCCTCCCAGAACCCCTATAGCTATTGCCATAGCATTGCCTATGGGAACTATGGACCAAATGCCACCACGCTGTTTCCC
Source organism: Delichon dasypus (assembly GCA_037837765.1). Lineage (NCBI taxonomy): Eukaryota > Metazoa > Chordata > Aves > Passeriformes > Hirundinidae > Delichon > Delichon dasypus. The sequence goes on from JBBAXF010000004.1 coordinate 33,839,481, forward strand.
TGTCACTCCTGAAAATCCTGAGGTTCTATGGGTTCAACACAGGTGAACAAAGACCAATGCTAACTTGTGAGTTGTCAAATGGTGGGCTTCAAGTTAACATCAAAGGGATGATAGATACTGGCGCGGATGTTTCTGTGGTCTCTTCTTACTATTGGCCAAAAAATTGGAAGTTAGTAACTCCCCCAGGTACCCTCACAGGCATCGGAGGTGTCACTCCATGCTTGCAGAGCGAATCTGTAATCGGCATTACAGGACCGGATAAGAAGAAAGCATCGATTCGTCCCTATGTGGTGCAAAAGCCTATCACAGTGTGGGGAAGGGACTTGCTTTCACAATGGGGAGCCAAAATTGAACTGGGTTTTTCGTAGGGGCCACTGAAGCACTCAGCACTCTCAAACTAACCTGGAAAACTGACACCCCTGTCTGGGTTGACCAGTGGCCCCTACCAGACAATAAGCTGAGTGCCCTCAAGGATCTAGTAGCTGAACAACTGCAAAAAGGCCACATTAAGCCCACTAACAGTCCCTGGAACTCACCTGTGTTTGTAATCCATAAGAAAACTTCCAACACCTGGTGATTGCTACAGGACCTCAGAAAGATCAACGCAGTGATTGAAAACATGGGTCCTCTCCAACCTGGTCTACCCAACCTTTCCATGATCCCGAGAGACTGGCCACTTGTAATCATAGATCTAAAAGACTGTTTCTTCAATATCCCACTGCATCCAGACGACGCTCCTCATTTTGCCTTTTCTGTTCCAAGTACAAACTTGCAAGAACCGCTCCAGAGATATCATTGGCTCGTATTACCTCAGGGGATGATTAACTCTCCGACTATCTGCCAATATTTTGTAGCCCGTGCACTGTCTCCAGTCCGTAAACAGTTCCCACAATCAGTTATTCTCCACTATATGGATGATTTGCTCATTGCAGCACCAACACGAAAACAAACGGAAATGACCCGCAATTGTGTTGTAGCTGAAATCAAAAAGAGTGGACTGGTAATCTCTGAATCAAAAATACAAGAGACTGCTCCCTGGAAATATTTAGGTTGGAAACTAACGGAACAGTCCATTACTCCTCAGAAGATACAAATCCGAACTGATGTTCACACTTTGCAGGACTTACAACAGCTCTTAGGAGAAATTAACTGGGTTAGGCCTGTCCTAGGAATCACAGCTGATGAACTTGCTCCACTTTTTAATTTGTTGAAGGGGGACAATGACATCAGATCCCCTAGATCCCTCACTCCTGAGGCTCACAAGGCCTTAGAAGAAATTACTAATGCGCTGCAGAGCAGGCAAGCACATCGCTGTGTCCCTGACAAACCCCTTTTCCTTGCAATTTTAGGAGAAAAGCTGAGACTGTGTGGTCTCATCTTTCAATGGGATTCTTCTCACAAAGATCCATTGTTAATAATTGAATGGGTTTTTATATCATAGAGGTCACCAAAGACAATCCTCACACCTTTAGAAATGATGTCTCAAATCATCATCAAAGGCAGAGCAAGGCTTCTTTTAATAGCAGGTTGTGAATTTGCAATTATCTATCTGCCCATGAAGAAAACCTATTTTGATTGGGCATTGCAAAAATCAGAAGACTTGCTGTATGCCTTGCTCAATTTCCCAGGCACTTGTTCCATTCATTATCCAGCACACAAAATGATCAAAGCTAAATTATGTTACAGAGAAAAACCTCTGATCAGTGAAGAGCCTCTAGATGCAGCCACTATTTTCACTGATGGGTCAGGGCGAACACACAATTCGGTCGTCACATGGCAAAATAAAAATACTAAAACCTGGGAACAAGATGTTCAAGAAGTTGAATTGTTGAATTAGCTGCAGTTGTAAGAGCATTTCAGCTCTTTCCAGAACCTTTCAACCTGATCACTGATTCGGCATACGTCGCTAATGTTATTAAGAGAATTGAAGGATCTGTTCTAAAGGATGTGAACAATGACAAGTTGTGTCTTTGGCTCACCTGTCTCTGTCAAATTTTATCACACAGAACTAACCCATACTTTATTTCTCACATTAGAGCTCATTCAGGTCTTCCAGGATTTATGGCAGAGGGAAATGCACGAGCTGATGCACTGGCATCAGCTGCATCTGATGAGGAAGGTGTAGCAAGTATTGAAAATTCTACCTCAGTGCTTGCTGCAACCACCTTGCCTAACACTGTTGAACAAGCCAAACTGAGCCATGCATTTTTTCACCAAAATGCACAGGCAATCAAACGAGATTTTCACATTACCCTAGAACAAGCACAAAATATTGTACGGGCTTGCCCAAACTGTCAGCAGGTTCAACCTCTCCCCTCTTCAGGAGCCATTAACCCAAGGGGGTTGGAAAGTTTACAAAAATGGCAAAGAGATGTTACTAAGTACCCCTCTTTTGGGAAACTTAAAAATATCCATGTCTCTGTTGATACATTTTCAAATGCAGTATTTGCTTCTGTACATGCAGGAGAAACAGCTAAGCATGTTTGCCAACATTTTTCACAAGCTTTCTCCTATTTAGGTGTCCCCCAAGAAATTAAAACTGATAATGGTCCTTCATACACCTCACAAGAATTAGCTGCATTCCTGAATGACTGGGGTGTTCGCCATACATTTGGCATTCCTTACTCTCCCACGAGTCAAGGAATGATAGAAAGAACACATCAAACTTTAAAACGCATTTTAAATCAACAGAAAGGGGGAGAAGACCAGGCTGCTCCTCAAAAGAGGTTGAATAAAGCCTTGTATGTTTATAATTTTCTGAACAGCTCTGCAGAAGAGCCAGACCCCCCCATTTACAGACATTTCTTAAACAATAAGAAAGCAAAACTAAAAGAGCACCCCCCAGTTTTAATTAAAAACCTAGATTCAGGACAAATTGAAGGACCATACAATCTTATAACATGGGGGAAGGGGTTTGCGTGTGTCTCCACAGAAAAAGGACTCCAGTGGATCCCAGCAAAGAACGTGAAACCATACCACGCATCGAAGCCTGCTGAGACCCCCACATCAGACAGTACTGCTGCAAACCAAGAAGCAAGCACCCAGACCTGAGCTGCGCAGAATCATCAGGAGAAGATGATCCACCAAAAGCAGCCCAAGAAAAGACTGGAGTTTTATCATTTGCGCGCGTGCATGTTACTTTTGTTCTATTGTTTTAGTTCTTGTAGTCAAGCTTTACCTGTAGGTCAACCAAAGACAAATGTCTGGGTTGCTTTAGCTAAGTCTGCAGGCTCTGACACCATCTGTCTATCCGGCACAAGCCCTGACAAACCTTTTTCGACCTGTTTGGTTGGAGTGCCCCTTCCAAAAGGTTTTGACAATGTTACTTTTGACAAATACTGGCCATATGATGATCATCACATATCCCCAACCCCCAGCCAAAACCACCGAACTTATATTGACAATTCTAAAGTTGATAAATCTGACCTCCAAGAGCTAGAAATCCTAGGCCCATTAACTATGAGCACCTGTTACTACTTTCATTTCCTAGGAGAAAATGGCCCTCATTTAAATGTTACCCCTTATCACCCAGTTTATAGCAACATGACTTCTTGGTGCAATCAAACTAAGCTTCTCATATATGATGAGCCCCAGGCAGATCGTTTTAACAAACTTCCTATTCGATTTCCTAAAGGGATTTGGCTCATCTGTGGAGACAGAGCCTGGCAAGGTATACCTTCAAAAATAGATGGTGGTCCTTGTGCCATGGGACAACTCACAATAATTGCTCCCAGTGTCAAAAAAGTAGTCAAAAAGAAAAGCAGGAGGATTAGATCCTCCTTGGGACATCAATATGAGAGCAACTGTGATAGTGATTTCCATCCTTGGAACTCAGGGGAGTCAATTGTTGCTAGCATTTTCCTGCCTCAGCTAAGCTCCTCAATCGCCCTAAAACAACTAAACAAGTTAGGATGCTGGCTCAGCAAAGAAGTAAATGCCACCTCTGCTATGATCAGTGACTTGCTAACAGATGAGGAAGCAATCAGACATGCCACTTTACAAAACAGAGCTGCCATTGACTACCTTCTTCTGGCACATGGACATGGGTGTGAGGACTTTGAAGGTTTGTGCTGCATGAATTTATCCGATCACTCTGTTTCCATTCACAAACAATTGCAAGAATTGAGAGATTTAGCTAGCCAAATTACAATAGATGACCCATCCTGGTTAGACAATTTGTTTGATGGTTTGAGCTTTGCACCTTGGCTAAAGGAACTTTGTAAGATAGGTTTGATCATTCTAATAGTAGTAGTTGTGGTTCTAGTAGCAGTTCCCTGCATGCTTCAGTGTGTGAAAAAAGTAATGAATAAGACAGTGTCTAGTGTTTTAGTTGTTAATAAGAACGGGGGAGATGTTGGGGAGGAGGAAGCCAAGAAACCCTATAAATATGATTGCCTGTATTCTGAGAATGAGAAACCTGTATGTGAGATAGAATTGAAAGTCAGTTTTGATGTTTGAGATGTGTTAAGATACTGGATGTCTGGGAAAACAGTTAGGTGACCATCTGAAGGTTACCTGCAACCAGACCCAGAGGTCAAATGGAATGTTCTGTCTCACCCCTCAATGTATGGTTCATCCCACACCTGTACCCCTCCCCTGAAGTATCAGGTATCTGTGACCCCATTGGCACAGGTCCTGTTCCAGCCCACCTCGAGACCCCTTATCAGGGGGCTGCGAAGGTGGCTCGGCCTCTTTGCTCTTTGCCTCTCTTCACTTGCACCCTTTCTTGAGGACTTTCCTCTCTTGGAATTTCCTCTCCCTACCTCTCCCTTCCCCCACTTTCCTGGCCTTTCCACGAGCTGCAGTCTGGCAGCTCAGAGCAAGGCCCCCACATCCCTTACAATAAACCTCATCTTCTAAAACCCAACCTCAGAGATCTCTTGTCTACATTTATCTACACCGTCCTGGAGTCCTCAGCAGCAGGAGAAAGAAGCAATTTCTACAGGCAGGGACTGAGATGTGGTGCAGAGGGGGCAGCTTGGCAGCTGATCAGATAGTGGGGGGCAGGACTTCTCACAGTCTGTCAGCTGCCAGCACAAATTCCTTCTTGAAGTATTGCCATTTCAGCAGAGACAGCAGACATTAAAAACATAAAATAGCATTTTGTAGCACCTTTTCTCATAGCATGAAATGAGGAAGTGCCATAGATTTTAAGGAAATGGGCTTTAGGTCTTAATTTTCTAATTTCAACCATGGAAAAAACCAGTCCTCCCAGTTTTTGAATCTGTGGCATCAGCTTCCTCACAGCTGCTGTTAAGCTGTTTATAGAGCTGTGAGCCCCCACAGTGGCACTGCAAGCCAGGAGGGTTTTTTCCTTCAGTAGAACTTTCTCTGATGTAATTACATAGACCGATTTTTCTTTTGTGTTTCTTATCAAAGATGTGTATACATATATATATATGTGTGTGTGTGTAAGAACTGCCTTTGTCCCCAAAAGTCAGAGGACATAATATTTTCTGTGTGTTTACTTTTGCACAGTTAGCAAAACATGTTCTCTTCTATGCTTTTAACTCTGCTAATGAAGCTATTACAACATCAAAATAAAATGTCACCATGACTATGACTAATTAGCTTTACAAATTCAGTTGAAGAGATAAATGACCAGATCCTTCAGAGTGCGAGTCAGCCAAGCTACAGGCACATGTACTTCAAGATTTACCAGGATGGGCCTGTAGACTGATAAAATGGAGACCTGGAAAATGCTGCATTAGTGAAATGCAAACTGTGTTTCAGCTGTTAAATGAACCTGCTCTATCAGATGTCTCAGGCTGTGGGAAAAGCCTGTAAAAACTGCTCTGGTTGGGATACAAAAAGCAAATCAGTACTTACAGTCTTGCTGATGGGCAGGAAAAGAGACACATCAGACCATGTGTCCTGGGGTGACTGTGTATCCCCCAATCGTCTGTTGGGTGCAAAGGGGAGGGGAAGCACCGTTTGTTTTTCCCCAGGAAAACTCTGCTCATCAGAGTGACCTTAAAGATGAAAGAAGCTCTGTTTGTTTTTTTCCCCGCAGTTAGTTAGTTAGTTCAGTGCTAGCGTAGTTAGACGCTGTAGAATAGCTGAAGCTTTTTTTGCCTTTTTTTCCCTCTTTTTTCCTTTTTTTTTTTCTTTTTTTTGCCCTCTCCTCAGAACTGTTCCAACCTCTCCGGACTAAGGACCTGGGGAAGCACTGGGGGCCTCGACAGGGGACCCACCCCACCAAGACCAGCCCTGCACATCTCCTTTTCTCCCAGTGCCAGCAGAGACGGAGCGGTGGAGCACAGTGACGACCCTCAGGAGGAGACTTTCTTTAAGTTTGTTATCCCTCCGTAAGTGGCACGAAGCTCTTGTCATCGGGTATTGTGTTTGGAGTGCTTTGCCTGTTTAATAAACAGGTTTTCTCCACTTCTCTCTGAGGAAGTCTTTTCCTGAACCGGTTCGGGGAGGGGAGGGAAGCCTCGTAAGATGGTTTCTCCGAAAATCTGCCTAAAACCACCACACCATGTAAAGCTTAATATTCCACGAATGGTTTGGTCCAGAGCCCACTGAAAGTCCCTGGAAAGACTGTCAACATCTGATCCAAAGGCAATTAGTCAGAAATTAGGGATTTGAGGCCTGTTCTTTACTGAGTAAACAATGAAGTCAGGTGGTCATGGCTGGTTTATAAGAGAAAAGCTGGTGATATGCAATAAAAAATCAGGCACTTGTGGACATAGAAGATGTTTCTGCTAGTGGCACTATGTAAACACTTTACTAAAAATAAATAACAATTAGTATTATTCAAATAAGGTTTAATTGTCTGTGTAGTTCGAAGACAAATAGGTGCAGATCAGCAGTCTTCAATGGCAGCTTGACGTCAAACTTAAAGACATTTAAACTGAATTTCCATGTGAGCTTTAATTGTAATTTTAACTGAAATAGTCAAACCCTACTAATTTCAAGGGGAGGTAAAGAAGAATTTTACCTAAGAGCTTTAATACATATGGAGCAGAGCTCAATACACAGCTGAAATCTCATAAATCTCTCTTCCTTGATTCCTACAAAGTTGTGCACATCTAAATTATCATTTCAGTTGTCAGAAACCTTCACTATGAAATTACACTCTTAGCAATTACTAATGAATGATTTAACAAATAATTTGTAGAAGTTCTTCATTAAAGAGCAGTAATTGTTGGCTTTAAAGTGAGACAAATCAACCAAAAAATATGTAAAAGCATTGAGAAAACTGTAATATCAAAGTCTCTCTACTGAAATGTGGCTTCTATGTATTTTTCTTCAACTGCAATCTACATACAAATGGCAAATAAACCTTTCAAAATACAATTAGGAAGGCATTAAATCCAAACACCTCCAAAGAAGCATTCCCTTCCCTCAGTCCCAGCACAAAGGAAACATTGATTACTCTTCCTCCCAAATGCCTACAGGGGTGTGCAGAGACAATTAGCTGAAACCTAAGCAGAAGTAATACCTGGTGACTAAATTTTACGTATGCTATTGTGTCAGAAAAATTCTGAAGACAGGTTTGCAGTCCTATATTCCTCACAGAGAAAAGAGATTCTACTGCTTTTTCAGTGCTGAATGTTCACCTTTCAAGTACCTTAGCAGGGAATTTAGCAGCTAATAAATCACAGTGATGATACACACTTGCGTAAGTGCATCTATGGGCTCTTGAAGGTGATGGCCTCACTCCGAGGAGCACCTCTACATGCAGGCTAAGTCCAAGCCAGGTTGTCCCAAATAACATTTCTGTTCAGGGAGGAGGAGTGTCTCAGCATGGGTATAGGCTGTTGGATCATGCTGATGCATCCAGGTCAGGGATGTGCTGCACGTATAGAACAGGGATCACAGTGCTGGGGCTCCTGAGGACCAGTCCTATGGGTGTGGTTCTCTGTAGGAGAGTCTAGCCCTGCACCTGAGAACTCCCAGTCAGGCGGAAACTGCCCTCACCTTCATTGCTGAGTAAAATTGCATCCATTTTTCTGGCCCTGAGGCAGAATTTCACCTTCTCTGGAAGGAGGTCCCAGGGTAATGCCCAGTGATCCTTGGCTGTGGATGTTCATCAGTTCAGAGTGTTCTAATACAGGAAGAATTGTTCGGTAGAGTAAGAGAAGTCTTGCATTTGTGAAACTGCACATGTGCACTGGGTTTGACATAAAGACAGAGATCTTCAAAGAGCTAAACCTGCTGGGTGTAGTGGAGAGCCAGTGCTCACATAATCTTATCCCTGCTGGGATATTCTTTGATACTCCTAGTCCCCAGATAGTATCCTAAATATGCTGGGACTCTAATAGCCAGTGCAGGGTATTGAGAGAGCTTATTATCAGGTGCTAAAAACAGACCCATGACAGGGTAAGCTGTACAAAAGCTCCAATTTATTTTTTGTTTCCTGGGGTGTTTGGTCCAGCAGTATGGACACAGCTGTTACGGCAAACATCTGTCACTCTCTAGTTGTTTTTTTGAATCTGGTAGATTTCTTTCATTGATCCCTGAGCCTATCCCACAATACCCATAGTACTGTGCTTGGGATGTTATCCTTCTGAAATACTGAACATGTTTGCTCCTCCTTGCACAGGTATGGTCAGGTTGTGTGCTGTCTTTTGTATGTGCCCAGAGTATGTTCTGTGTATACTGAAAATTTAATTCCTTCTCACTCACATTTATAGTCGAATTAGCTGAAGCTTGCTGAATTTTGCTGACGGGAGGTGGATCATTTTGTAAAAAAAACATTTGCACTTCTCCTTAATCTTGGACAAAGAGGACAAGGCAAATCTTTTGTATTCCCATCTATTTGCAGTGAGAGACAAACTGGAGTTAATTTCCCTGATTATCTCATAACCACAGAAAAAAGTTTGTTATGATTCTGTTTGCAGGGACTGGTTTATTCAAACTAGCTTCCCAAACCCACCATGCAGAGTGCTTTATTTCCCTCCTGTACTAATCAAGCGTTTTAATTAGTAGACAATGTTTTCTAGCTCAGAACTCAGAAATTCTGCACAGGTTAGCTCCTTGTGCACTAACTTTATCAAATAGTCATCCCTCTTGTGTCTTGTTGGTAGTACATGATATGCATGGATTGTGGACAGTGATCCATTTAATTAACTTGTTCTTGTGTCTTGGCAGAAGAAAAAAAAAAAAAAAAAGAGGCCACAGATACCAAACCGAAGAGATAACAAAAAGAGCTGAGAACATCTTCAATTACAGCATCCTTTTTATCAAGCTCTGAATTTAAACTATTTGGAAAACAGATGATGGGTTAATGTAACTGCAGATTAACACAATGAGGGCTTGCTGCTTATAACTGGTACATAGCTCTTGAGGATTTGACAGGTTTTTTGTCATTTCATCCCTTACATCTGTGTTGGAGAGCCCAGGGTTTTATTTAGTAAAATTAGTGTAAATTGATTCATTATTGTATTATTCTGAATTCAAAATGACATTTCTAAGATCCATACAAACTGGGATCTCTTATTAAAATTCTTTTAAAACCAAGATGACATTCTTTATCAACTTTGAAAATGTTTGGTTCCTCACACAATACAGATTAACTACTGAAGGAGGTAAGAGAAGGATGGACACACATGAAGTGTTGAGTAACATGATAAAAAGCTAAAATCCAGGTACTTGTGTAGGGTAATACACAATTTGAGTGGACATGGATACAGACAAATGCTGACTTAAAAGTCAAAATGCAGATCTCACAGACCAAAATATGCACTGGAACAGACATGACATTTTTTGGACAGTCTCATGGCTGGAATCAAATGCCAGTGTAAAGTGATACAACTTCTTTAGAAAAGCTACAGGGAAGACTGTCAAGTTTTGAACTAAAATCAAAAATTGGAGTCATATATAATATGCTAGCTGAAAGCCTGGTAGAAACATTTTTGTAGGGTAGAGAATTATTTCTTAGCAATTTCCAGAAATTGCTTGGATTCTTTAACTTCTTTACTTTCTTACTAGAACTGTAAATAAAAAATTATTTTTAAGACCAGGGAAAGGAGAGGAATGAGAATAAGGGAAAAGAATGATCAAATATTAAGAACTACTCACCTTGAGAGAACAGAGGAGTTATCCTCAAATATTCCCTCATTTTCTGAAAAATATAAAGCCAAGGGCAATGTGTTGGGAAACAATTGATTGCTACAATAGCATCAATGATATGAAAAAATGAGTATGGAATGCTTATTTATCAAATATTTTCCAGGTCAGAAATCACAGTCTGCGTATCTTAGCCTCTTGTGCATTCAGTAACTTGTCCTGTTTTGTTGGCAGTACATGATGTGCCTTGATGATAGGCTGTGATCCATTTTATTAGGTTACTCATATGTCTGTGAAAAATCCCCCAGCTACACACACATATGAAAAAAGAGCTATAATAAAAAGAACTAAGGGTTTTTCTTTTTTTTTTTCTTATTGTTTACCAAAGAATTTTTCAGCATCCATTTGTAAATGGGTCTGACTGGACTGGAGCAGTATGGAAATACCTTCTCATATCCCTGTTAGGGGTGCAGGGAAATCTTTGCTTGAGAATGCTTTGAAATCCAAAACAACAAATGGGTAGAAAGAAAAACATATTGCCAGAAACAGGCTCATTAATGACTGCTGCAATTGAGTCAAACTAGCAGAGGAAGCCCATGAAGCGCAGTCCATTTAAGCTGGGTGGGTATAATTTTTCCTACTGCTCACACAGTTCTATTTATTGGCAGGTTACTTGTGGTAATCCTAAAAACCCCCTCAAGGTAACTTCCAGGCTTTGCCCTGGGAAGATTCACCATTGGGGTTCCCTGCCTAGGCTGAAAGAGAAGAATTCCTTCAAAGTATCTTGCAGAACTACTGCCAGTCTACCCTGGATTGCCTCCTTCATTGATCACTTAACCCTCCCCTCCCCAGCTGTTCATCCCTCATACCCCTCTGTAGGTTGCCTTGCCCTGTGGACCACCCCTGTGCTCTCAGATTGTTGGCCACTGACCCCGTACTTAACCCCAGAGCAGCACATGGTCTTGGTCTTCTGCCCATGATCCCTTCGGCATGCTGAAATAAACCTTGCTGGAAAACATCATACAGGAGGCCTTTCCTGAATTTCCTCCACTGAGGCATGTATGTGCACATGAACTTGAAATGGCTGTCCCTGTAACCTGCTCTGAGTGGCTTCTGAAGGAGACGCTTCAAGAAGGTAGCAGCATTTTCACCATCCAGCCACACTGTTACAGTTACTTTGAACTAAAGGAGTGTATAAAAATTAATCAGACTCATTACCTTGTATCCAGTACATTTCTGATTGTCTTTCACTTTTTTAATCACAGAACCCCCTTCACCTGCAGATGAGTTTAGAAAACTCTATGAGTTCTGATGTTGCTGTCACTTTCTCGATCCTTGCGATGAACAACTGGTACAATTTCAGCCTCATGCTATGCCAGGAGGAGTTGAACATCACAGATTTCCTCTTCCTCACACAACAGAGCTCCAGGTTCCACCTGGGGTCCATCATAAACGTCACAGCAAACCTCACTTCAACCAGTGACCTTCTGAACTACTTGCAGTTTTACCTGGAGAGCATCAAAGACATGACATCGACCATGGTGATGTTTGGATGTGACATGGAGAAAACATGGAGGAATTTTGAGATAACCACACAGTTTGGTGTGATGCCTCCAGAGATGCACTGGATTATTGGGGATTCACAAAATGTGGAAGAGCTGAGGACAGAAGTTTTGCCCCTCTGTCTCATTGCTCACAGCAAGATGACTCAGTCGGTCTTCGAGCATTACGTGCAGGATGCCATGGAGCTGGTAGCCAGGGTTGTGGTGGCAGCCACCATGATCCAGCCTGAGCTGGCTCTCATTCCAAGTACAATAAGCTGCATGGACATGGATGAAAGGAATATCACTTCAGGCCAGTATTTGTCAAGGTAAGTTTTACTTCTTTTATTTTTTCCCCCTTAGGTAATAATTTGCTGTATTGCAATAAAAATTATTTTCTTCCCCCTCCCAACTTCCTCTCCGGGTTAGCTATCATGCTGCTAACCCTCCCTCACAAACACATTTGTTTCAGTATTTCCTCCTGCTTCTTTACTTCTGGGCAGATAATGAAATTTTAAGTTTGCCACAATGGGAGAGAAGCCAGAACTCCAAGATTCTGGTAGAAGAACACACAGTTCCACAGAAGTAGACATCACACTGTAAACAGGCTAGATTACAGACTGTGCTCTGAAATTTGTATTTATATTTATTCATGTAAGGTGGGCTACTGTCAAATTCTCTGAGCTTTTGAATGTACAAAACAGAATCTTTGCACTATCTAAGCCCTTGGACAACATAAAGATGTGTAGTGGCCCTTGATAATATGCTTCCATGGAAAAGAGAGGAAAAAAATGCACCTTCCTCTCCTCAGAGGGCTTCTTCTGGTGAGGAGCACTCAACACAACGGAAGTACCAAGTCCTGTCTCTGCTGCATGTCACTGTATAGAAGTTATTCCTAAAACTACTTTGGTGTTGCTGTTTAGAAATATTATCATTTTTAACATGTGAGTAGAAAACTTGCATGGCTCTTTTTGAAAACAAGCAAAAATGTCTTGGCTAACTACATGAATTCATCACTTTATCTAGTTCCAGCAACTATTGTACGTTGTCTTCCCAATTCATCTGGTTTTCAACTGTCCTGGGGTGACTGTGTATCCCCAATCGTCTGTGGGGTGCAGGGGGGAGGGCAAGCACAGTTTGTTTTTCCCCAGGAAAGCTCTGCTCATCGGAGTGACCTTGAAGCGGGGGAGTTGGAACACGGCAAGACGAAAGAAGCTCTGTTGTTTTTTCCCCGGCAGTTAGTTAGTTTAGTGCTAGCGTAGTTAGACGCTGTAGAATAGCTGAAACTTTTTGCTTTTTTTGCCTTTTTTCTTTTTTTCCTTCCTTTTTTCTTTTTTGCCCTCTCCTCGGAACTGTTCCAACCTCTCTGGACTAAGGACCTGGGGAAGCACCGGGGGGCCTCCACAGGGGACCCACCCCACCAAGACCAGCCCTGCACATCTCCTTTTCTCCCAACGTCAGTGGAGATAGAGCGGCGGAGCACAGTGACTATCTTCAAGAGGAGACTTTCTTTAAGTTTGTTATCCCTCCGTAAGCGGCACGAAGCTCTTGTCATCGGGTATTGTGCTGGGAGTGCTTTGCCTGTTTAATAAACAGGTTTTTTCCACTTCTCTCTGAGAAGGTCTTCTCCCGAACCGGTTTGGGGAGGGGAGGGGGGCCCCGTGGGAGGGTTTCTCCCAAAATCTGCCTGAAACCACCACAAGGTGATGGTTAATCGTTTAGGAACATTGCGAGACTTTTACCACAGAGAAAATGCTGTAGCACCTAGTTCAGAAATCCATAACACAAATGTCGAGGAAATCAGACAGTGTTGAGTTCATGTGTATAATTGCAATTTTATTTGCAATGCTTAGCAGACTATGCATGTCCTCTTAAGAGTGAAATACATTTGTCAAGAAACACAAAAACATTTAAATCCATAAGTAATATTTGTCAAAAATGTGTCTTTATGTCTCAATAATAAGAATAATATGGCTCTTTGTTATTCCCTAACCATGTAATTTGACATAACACTTTAAAAACATGTCACTTACGTGACCCATGGTGCCTGCCTTTGGATTCTCCCACACAAACTTGAATTCCAGTGCTTCCTCTTGAGCCATCTGTCCAGATGAAGAGGGAACAAGATTTTCGAGCCAGAGCTCTAAGCCTGTTAGCAGCCAGAACTGCGATCACAGCTCTTTGAAACACATAAGCCAGGTGTTTGGCTGTTCTCTGCCTCAGCCTTTCTTCATCTTGATTGTTTTCCACATTAGTAGGGAGAGCATAAAGCAGGCTCCTGATCTTCTGGTTCAGTAGCGCATGGAGGTTCACCTGGTCCTGGAGAAGGTCTCTTTGGAAAGTCATAGCACACACACGGCCATAGAGAGGACACAGGGCCCCTGACAGCAGTGCACAGGCTGCCAGCAGAGATGAGCACGCCTTGTGAACATCCGATAATGTATTTCTCATAGAATTGTTCTTGTGGGTCAGTTTCTCGCAGATTTGTTCAAGGCCATACAGTTTTTGTCTGGTTTTCTGTATCATTTCTTCACATTCCTATGACAGAAACAAACCAAACAAAAATGGAAGAATATTAACTAGATGGTTTTTACCTAGATAAGAGCTAAAAGAAAATGGTTGGTTTTGCCATTCAAATGATGCATTAAAGGAGCAAAAATGGATGGTAATGATGGTGTGAAAGTATCTCTTCTATTAGAGAGAAGAGCTACAATTACAGAATCAGATCTACCAAACAAAATCTGTCATATGAGGGAAATTCGCATGATCATCAACTTGAAATGGATTCCTGATTTCTGACAACAATCCACCAATACCATGAGAGCTTACAGAAGGTCCAACACCACTTCCCTGCCTACAGTACTGTTTTATGAGTTGACTCAGCAATAGTAATAACATCCTCCAATTTCAGAGAGAAACTTGGCTACCAAGCACAGAGCCAGTGTAAGTGAGAGGAAAAAAGCAAGGAAGGCTGGAACATGAAACTGGACAGATCAAGTTTTTCCACATGCAAAGACTTCCAGTCCTGAAATCTGCATAAAATACACCATTATTCTGATGAAGTAAGTTGCAGTAACAAGGGACATCTATTTCCTTTAGTAACAATGCTTTTAATTGAAACAGGTGTGATGATAAAGACAGTAAATGGTGGTTGTGGAATAACGGAACATTTTGGATTGCAAATACTTCATCTAACAAGCAGTGACAATTCTACACTTTTAAACCACTTCTCACTGCAGTATCAGGAAAACAGATTGACTTAACAGTGTTGAAATCTACCACTTCTTAGAGTCAGTACTTATATAAATAAATTAATCCCCAGATGACACCATATTATTGTTGCTGTGTATCTTTGCAAATGATGATGCTGAAAAAGTAGCTGCTGCCCCCGATAATTTTTAAAATAAGTAAATTTGATCTTACAGCTTTAACATTCTCAGGAAAAAAAATACAACCAACTGTTGATGAAACCAAGCTTCTGAACTGGGGCTGTAGACCAAATTCTCTTTAGAATGCTTCAACGAAGTAATTTATTTCTTATTTTAAGTGATGGTAATATTAGCACAGTGATGGGTTAGTTTGTTGTCTTTTTTTTTTTTTTTTTTTTACTTTAAAAATATACTAAAATTCCCAAATTACCTTAAACTGCTAAGGGGTCTAAACTACTGAAATAATCTATTAAATATAAGAAAAAAAAATATTAGAAGTTCATGACACCATACCTGTGCTCTTGTACGAAATTCTGCAAGGAGATTTGAGTACTGCTGTTCAAAGTATTGCTTTTCTTTCTGCGAGCAATGCTCCTGCGCTTTCAACTGTTCATATGTTTTGTCTAAAGCATCCTCCTGGTTCCGCTGAAGGTTGTTCACAGTGTCAGTCTTGTGCTTGCAAATATATTCTAGGTGAGATATCTGTGTGACAAACATTTAAGAAGAAATTATTGTTTACCTTTTCATTCTAAGTTAAGCACAGACTATTCTAGCATAAAATCTAAACTGTATTTTCTTCAATATTTTGATTAAAATTAAGTAAAAGGCTTTCATAGGAGATTAATTATTTGGTCCTCAAAACAAAACTAAAATATATTTTGAAACAAAGTATTTTATTTTGTTTTGGTTTTCCCATCCTTATACCACCTTACAGATATTTGCCATCTTCTTTGTAGGAAACCTGGGCCAGACACTTCATATATATATTTTTTAAACAACCGTATTAAATGTTAGTAAATTAGTAAGTTAGTAATCCAGGTATATCCTTTAGAAGTTTGTGATGATTGCAAACAATAATTTTAAAACAGCCTTTAATTTTTGTTTGTTTTGTGTTCGTGATTTGTTTGGTTTTGTGTTGTTGGGTTTTTGTTTTTGTTTTTTTTTAAAGCCAAGACATTCCAGATTATTAATAAGTTTTGAAACAATTTCAGGGAATTCTAGCATAGAGAATGTTTTCTTGCAAGTATCTCGTAAGTTTATAATGTGTTTTCAACAAGCATAAAGGGATTCACTCTCGTGTTTAACACTTCAGCTCCCATGCAAACTAAATGGAGGAATGAACCAAGTCAGCAATAATCTCCAAAAGCAAACACCTGCACTTTGTTACTAGAAAATATCAGCAAGATACTTCCAGATAGTTTACACAGGAAATGTAGAAAAAAAGTTTTGTGGAACAGTCTAAAATCCCAGACAAACTGCTAAGTACGTGAGAAGAACCCTAGAGACCTCGCAGTCAGTCTCAATAACAATACTTAATTAAAAAACAAGCAACAACAAGCAACAAGCCCCACAAACATTGCCAACAATATTCACCTCCTTTCCCTTCCCTTCCCCTTCCCTTTCCCCTTCCACTTCCTGTCCTTCTCTACTTCAAAAGAGAAATAAGCCAGAACACAAAGTGAAACCCTAAAGAGTGGCATATCTTAGTCTCTGGAACAAGTTGACTTATTTCAGAATGTTTTTTTTTCCTTCCTAAAAACACAAGAATTTCTGGGGAGAAAGGCCACCTAAGCTCACTTGCATTAAAATCACTCAGAAAAGTACAGCTCCTCCTTCACACAAATACTGACATGTTTTATAACAGGTATTTTTATTGTATTTCTGAAAAAAAGTGTCATGATTCAAAAGTTACAATTAAACAAAAAACCCCACACACTGGCATTCTTTCAAATAGTACATCTGAATCATAAACACATAATTTAAAGATGGTATTCCAGGAGAAAATGTATTTTGCCTCTGGATTGTGGTAAAATAAAGACTTGCTTTATGACTGCAAATTACTACATTCTGTGAGTTTCTTAGTCAGTAAGATGAACTTATTATATCTTAATTAGGTCCCTGTGGCTAATATCAGGTAGTCCTTTCAGAATGTCCTGCACAGAAAGAGGAGCTGAAGACTTGACGCACACTCCAGTCACATCTAAATGCCCATTGTCATGGCATCAAACTGAGCAGTGGACCAGCCACAGTTTATGCTATTCATTTGTTAACTTCCAAATCCTTTCAAGGGGGGATGAATTTCAATCCTTTTTATGAGACTGCAGTATGAACAGATGTCACTGAGCTCAGCAGAGGCAGCTGGTGCCTGCGGACACTCACCTTCTCGTTAATCTTGTGGAAGTTCATGATCAGGGCTTCAACATTCTCATGCAAGAGTACACAAGAGTCTGCCCAATGTAACCCTTCCAGGGGAACATCTGGCCGTTTGGCAAGCACATGGCTGTCTGCCATTCTCTGGTATAAGTCTAGAAGGACTCCCTCTGGAACACAGAGAAAAATTAATTGCTGTATCTGGGCAATGTTAAAATCAGAAGAGATGTACTCTTTGTTTAGTAGCAGTGCTGCATGCAGCTGAAAACAAGCCCACAAAGTTCATTCACACAGCTTTACAAAATTCCTCAATTCATTTCTAATGATTGCAGTCATAACATTACAGCAGAATAAGAAAACAGATTTCATAAAATTTGTCTAATTAGACACAGTATTTAAAAAAAGTAAGTGAATAAATCCCAGTCTTGTAGGGGCCATAAGCATGACCTGGCTCATATAAAAAATTCCATGGTCTTAGTGGATGCAATTCATTCACACATGTCAATACTTTCAAGTGCATTCAAGCTGTGACCCAACAGCTGCACAGCACAAAGAAAATGGTCCTGTTGGCTTGGCAGCAAAACACACTCTAAATTATTTTAAAAATTTGTCTTGTGTGTATTAGATATGATTAAATAGCTGCCCAAAATAGGTCTTCAGCTCCCTCAGTCAAACTCCACAAGCCATGCCTCATTCATTTGCAGTGAAATTAACCAGTGGCACAATAAATTGATTCAGGCTGTAAATAAATTTTGGAAACAGCAACATGCAATCTTGTCCTGCATTCTTGTCATATATAACATATATTTTACTAAGGCATACAAATAAAAAGGAAAACTCTTACCGCAGCAACAGCTAGCAAGCACTTACGGTTTCTAGTAGAATATTTCCAGCTTGTAATTTTGTTTTGTAGTTATAAATAGCAATCATTACTATCTGTATTTGCTGCCTCCGCTGAGGTGTAGCGACCTGGTTCCAGGAACAGCACGGCAGCCACAGCCAGGCTGCTCGGGCCATCAGCTCACAGACACCAATGTGGTGGACGGCTAATGGCATTTTTAACTGATTACATGGAGTTATAAAACCTCTGTTTGCTACATCACATTTGTCTGCTTAGGTTACAAATTACATGTTGCTTACCTTATCAGGGACACTAAACAGCTAAGTGTTGAGGGAGGGGTTCTGTCTGCCCATACAACGTGACATCTTCCAACTACCTGTCCCTAATCTCCCACATCTCCCCGCCCCCATGATTAAATAAAAAACCTGTAAAAGTATAAATGTTATAAAAAATGCAAAAGCTGTTAAAGTTAGTATAATAGGATACAAAAGTGATACAACATGTTAGTAATAAGTGCACTTCACAGTAACTGCAGGCGTTTGACAAATAAGATGTCGACTTTCTCTAAATGGCTCCTAACAAATGACACTAACTTGTTCAAAATGCAAGGCCCAAAAATCAATGTCAGGAGTATCATGGTGAGAGGGCCTATTAGGGTGGAAACAAGGGTGGCCAGCCATGGGGACTGATTGAACCATGACTCAAACCATCCTCGTTGGGCCTCACTCTCTCTCTTTCTCTGGGCCATTCTTTCTCTCAGCTCGGCTATGGAGTCTCGCACAACTCTGGTATGGTCTGCATAAAACCAGCATTCTTCTCTCAAGGCGGCACACAGGCCTCCTTGCTGCATGAGCAAGAGGTCCAATCCTCGCCTGTTCTGCAGGACAACTTCTGAAAGCGAGGAGATAGATTTCTCGAGAGAGGAGATGGATTTTTCAATTCTTAACAAGTCCTTGTCAATTGTCATTTGAAGCTGAGAAAGTCCTTGGTGTTGGGTCACGAGAGCTGAAACACCTGTGGCTGTGCCAGTGGCTCCTAGGCCAAGGAGCATTGCAATGGTTATACCTGTTATTACTTCTCTTTCGTGGAGCTGGACGGTTTCTTCTAAAAAGCGATACATTTCTTCTTCTTGGTGATACAGGACTCTAGGAACAATCAGAGCTTGGACACAAAAGTCAGCAAGGTTATTGAATTTACTAAGATACACACAGGGGGTTATTCCAGATTGTTGGCAAACCCACATTCCTGGTACGAATGGGACTGCCCACTTATCAGTCTTTTGGCTAGGTTGGATGAACTCAGCACAGATATTTCCCATCTGCTTTGCTAAGGTTACATTGCCAAAGCACTTGCCTCGGCCTGTGACTTGACTCAGGGTAATTTCTCTCCGGGGGGTGTCCCACCTACAGTTGTGTGGATTATCTGCTGCAGAATATTCAAAAGGAACATCAAGGGCAACACCCTCATAAAAAGGAGGTTTTGCACAACCCTCCCCCATGACTTAAGATACTTTCCTAACCCAGAAGACCTGGTTTCTTCAGCTAGAGCTTTTGTACATTGATCCCAAATATCTGGGTGGAGAATATCCACCGGACGATCAATGATACTAAGTTGCAAAAGCCCCATCACTGTGAGGGTAAAATCTTTTGCTTTACAATCAATTCCCCACTGTTTATGAATCTGAGATATGACCTTCACGAGAGCTTCCATCCTCCTCGCAGGTCCTGGGAGTGTCCTCCCTTGCCAAGCTGGCCCCGCCGCTTGGCTGTCATTCACCCATCCAGGCGATTCCCGTTCTCCCAGGCGATGTCCTGGGGTTTCGGCACCACTTGCTGCCTCCGCTGAGGCATAGCGACCTGGTTCCAGGAACAACACGGCAGCCACACCCAGGCTGCTCGGACCACCAGCTCCCAGACACCAATGTGGTGGATGGCTAATGGCATTTATTAACTGATTACATGGAGTCATAAAACCTCTGTTTGCTACATCACTTCCATCTGCTTACGTTACAAGTTACGTGTTGCTTAGCTTATCAAGGACACTAAACAACTAAGTGTTGAGGGAGGGGTTCTGTCTACCCGTACAACGCGATATCTTCCGACCGCCTGTCCCTAATCTCCCACATGTAGTTAGGGCAGACAGTTGCTTTTCTTTATTTTTTCAGGCTAACTAAAAATGTCTTTTAATACATCAATGCTTGCCTGGAAGAAGCTGTTATTCTCCCAGACAGAAAAAAGAAGGTTCTCATTTTATATTTCTGAAGATTATTAATTACAGATCTGCTCAATTACTCACTGGTTAGTGAGTAACACTGAGATGAAGTGTAGAATAACTTCATCAGCTGAACAAGAAACACCCACAAATCTGAAGGCCTTCTGATGCAGGTCTCTGCTTCTGTCATCAGGGAACAGACCATATTTACTTTCCATGCTCAGAGCGCTGAGAGAGAGAAGTTTCCCAGCCACTAACAAAAAACGTTTATACTGCTTCAAGTAGAAATAGAGCAAATGTTAACACACAATGATAGGATAGATTTTCTAGATATACTAAGATCTTTCCTTTGTGCCTGCTGCTATTAAAAAAAAAAATTGTTATTCAAAGTGTAGTT
Organism: Delichon dasypus; assembly: GCA_037837765.1. Classification (NCBI taxonomy): domain Eukaryota; kingdom Metazoa; phylum Chordata; class Aves; order Passeriformes; family Hirundinidae; genus Delichon; species Delichon dasypus. Next base: position 33,860,067 of record JBBAXF010000004.1, read on the forward strand.
GGGTAAAGACAGTAGAAAGGCCCAAAGTGGTCATATAAGAGGAGAAAGACTTCAGAAAAAAATCCAGTGAAATATGTCCAATGTGCCAAATCCACAGCAAAACAAGCAAAAACCCAAAGCAACAAAAAACCCCCTTTGATTTGCCACTTTCAAACAAACAATTTTCAAGCAATTTTTACTGACAAGTATTTGCATTTAAACTAAAATGGTGTATGAAATAGAAATAAACATTTCTAAAATAGTAGCTGATGAAACTTGACAAAAAATTTGGGTGGAAAGACAGAATATTCTTCACATGAAATCAGATTCCATAGTTACAAAATGCCTTCTTGATTAGGAATGCCAGTTCATCCTATCCATGCTTTTTAAATTAAAGTTTTCTGGAAACAACTTTTCAGTTAAATAGGTGTGTATCACTTAAAAAACATTTTCAAATTAGCTTCTCCAAGGCATTGATTACATTTATTAATGTTTTAAATTTTTGAAAAAGTAACATAATAACAAACAGGGTAGGAAAATGGCAGAGTTCTTCCACACCTCAGCACACCAAATGCAGGAAATCCTCAGCAGAGTAAATATTTTGCCAGTATGTTCAAAAAGCCTAAACAATGTGCACCACGGGCTTTTTTTCCTTACCACTGGGCCTTCATGCAGGCTGAAGCTGGTTGCAGCACTCATTAATCTCCCAGAGGGTCCTTCAGTTTCCTTCCTTTCCTCATCCCCCTCTCTCCGTTGCACATTTGAGAAAGAAGGCTGTCTTAGGAAACTGGAACATTTCCACAATAAGATACTTCAACCCAAATTACTTTTGTCAAATGCACTATATTCTTTTAAAGTGTGATCAATGAATATGGCCGATACCACATTAGCACATCACAGGGTTTCTGAAGTTGCTTGCCTTTTTTAAGTGAATGAAGAAATTTATACTCTTTCTAAGAAAGACTTTTCAAGTTGTTATGTTTTCAGTTATCAAGCCTTGTGCCATGAAATTCAACTGTTTATTTGGATATAGACTCAAAATTACATATAAGAAACAGAATTCTTCATATTTTAAGAATCACCATAGCTCTCCTTAGAGAGACCATATCACATCTTGCATCATCAACCCTGATTTTGAGTATAATTCTTGCTCCTAAGATTTCCACATGCCTGACTCTACTCTGGCATGACTTCTAAAGCAGGCTACCCAGAATTTTAATCTGTTCTTTTTCCGCACCAGTCAGGAAAACAGTTATATCAAGAATCTGGCATGACTAAACAGGTGGCTGATGAGAAAATTACAAGGCCAAACCACAGTATAAAGGAGACAGAAGCAGAGACAGGAATCCAAGGAAGATTTAAAAAAGATTTCCTGAGTATTTAGGCATAGTGCCAGGAAAGCCAAAAGCTTGCTTAAATTGATGTTTGCAAAGGATTACAAAGGTTTTTAAAGCTCAAGTTTTAAGTATCTTACTAAAAACATCTCCATAACCATGAATCTTGAATGAGTTTCTCAGGCCACAAACTTTCTTTCTTATAGGAAAACCAGTTTCTTTCATTCTCCACTATTCCTTGTGTAAGTCAACATAAACACCTGTGCATACAGACCCACAGAGTTCTAGGCTGAAAGAGAGGATGCCCATTTCTGTTACCACAGACACAGCAGACTGTGCTTTCACATATTTCAATATTTTTTAACCGATTAAAGCTTTCTACAGCCATTCGAAAGTTGAGAACAAAGATTAACCACTATAAATGGTGGACAATTTCTTGATAGGAGTCTTAGAGATTCAACTGGCTTACTGAAGTAGAAAACAATGTTTTCATAATCATATAAGTGTATATAGAAAAGACATCTTTTCTAGACTGGCTGGATATGTTTTCCTATACTCACTCAAACCACTGCTGGAGGCTGGACCCTACTACAACTATGATTTTCAAAATTTTTGGTTTGGCAAATAATCTGTAGCAGACCAGTTGCCCATTCATAGTACCTTTGGTTACAGATATGGGCCTCTTATTAATGGACTGCCAAGTTCTGAACCTTTGGTTTGGTACATTGCACTAGATTTTCTGCTGACTGAAAATTGCAGACAATGTAAACTATGAGTTGCACTTAAGCTGTCTACTGCTATTTTACAATGGCTTTAAAAGGAAACTTACACTTGTTTTCCTCTCTCGTGCATTATCTGACTCTTTGAAATCTTTCTGTACTACTATTGAAAAAGCTTCTCTCCTGCCACCTTGCTCTTCATTCAAAGCATCTTCAAGTTCTTGAATTCTTAACTACCAAGTGATAAGAAAGCAGTTAAAGGAAGTTAGGAAAGACTACCATGGTCTTTAATGCTGTTCACTGTTCTGTTCTGCTTTTTACAGGTGAATATATTCTATTAATTCTGTATGGAATTAGAAAGCATTGAACACATATAAAAATGTATTAACACATAGAGTTCCAAACAGAGAGAAATAGATATGCTGACCAAAACCCACATTTTGATGTCCTTTCATGATGTTTGGATTTTCCGGTTTTCAGTTATTTATATTACTGAAGTTTTCCAGGGGAATTCTGTTTTTTTTAAGTAGACTCATAAAAGGGTGGGATTAACAGTAAAAACTACACTTGCACTCAGAGCAAACCTCATGTGGAGCTTGTTCATGTACATAAACAAGGAAGAAAACCTCACCAGTTCTACACCCATAAAAAATAAACTAACTTCTCTAACTTCAAGTAATTTTATCCTTCCAGTTCCCCTGTATGTTGTAAAAGTAGAGAAAGGATCAAGAAAACGGAATCACCACGACTTATTTAATCATCACTCCAGAAATCTAAGTGCCTGCACTTAGGGAAGGTCATAAGAAAACAACTGACTGAAGAAGTGGCAATGCTTATTTGTGTTCCTCAGAAAACAAGAAAAAAAAGATTATATTCCTGTTTGTTTTCTTATTTCATTTTTCAAAAATACAGCGTGAACTTAGTCAGTATGAGATCTTACAGGTTTTTCACACTTGTTTTTTAAAATAAACCCTAATGGCTTTAATTGATCAAACCCTGTGTTTTATACAGTTTAATAACACAAGAATTTAATATTCAAATATACATTTTACATTTTTTTGTATATTCAAACTTCTCTGGTAATTGCAGGTATAATAGCTTTGAAGCTGAAATGCAATCTGAATAATTATGTTTGGAACTGCAGTCTTGGGATGAATTAATATCTCACACCTAGAGAAGCTGGCTGTATGCACTGTATCTGCAAAATCATCCAAGTGCCCATTCCAAAAACATAGGACAGGATATTTTAACAGTTTAACTATTGTGAAACATTTCCTTTCCCCTCGCTGGTTCAATGCTGCTTTGAATTCTCAAACATAAGAATGTGACATTTTATTCTAATATTTATTCTATTAACTTGATAATTCCCTCAAGAAAAGGAAATATTCTCTATTACCTTTTACAGTTTTGACACTCATTGCAAAAAATCTACTCAATAGTTTCTCTAAAGCAAGGAAGTCTTTAACATTTTTGGAAGATTGTACCTTTACAAGTTCATCTTCTGCTTTACTATAAACTTCTACCAAATATTTAATAAAAAGTTTACCTGCATGATTTCGGTGGTGTGTTTACATTACATATGTGCTAGTCTTGCTGCTTCGGCGTTTTCCTCCAGTTTCTTTATTTTCACTTTAGCTGCCTAAAAGTACATTTTAAAAATATTGAAGTCCAGAAAGATGATAACATCATGTAAAGACAACTTTATTTGTTCAATTTATTAGGCCATAAACCATAAACCAACCTGAGATATCTGAACTACTTGCATTTTGGAACTGTGAAAATTCATATCAGTAAATAAAGACAAGAAAAAAACCTATCCAGAATATTAATATAATATTTTCTCTTTCATTCAAGAAAGTGATGTAAGTTATGTTATTGCTGCATGTTTTATAATCACAGATACCCATCTCCATATAGAGACCTGGACATGGAATTTCAATTGGAAAAAATGCTTTTAGCAAAACAGTAACTACAGAGCTGCTATAACAGAAATTCACATCCGATTTTAACTCCACTGTTTAAAAAAAAAAATATATATATATATATCTTTTCACTTGGACTGATGACTGATTTTGAAAAGAACAATACACCCCTGCCTTCAAGTGACACGACAAAGATCAAGAAAAAGACATTAATATTAGAAGTCACTTAAGACACTTAAGGTTACATAGATACAAGTGAACTCATTGATTTTGGACAGCTGAAGCAAAGTAGCAAGTATATGAGACTGAATCCTGACTCTAAGCACTTCAGTTAGGGAAACATTAACAGAAAAATAAATAAATAAACAAAACATTTAAAATATGAGCTGTTGGCAATAAATTCAAACTCTGTGTAATCTTCACACACTCACAAAACAAAATAATGGAGAAACAGAGATCCTTGGAAAGCCTATTAAAGAGAAAGTCGGCAACATCACAGATCTTACCAAACCCACTCCACAACAACACCAGCCAAAGGGCTTAACCTTTGCCTCCTCCCACAAGATTTATCTGCTTAACATGCTTAAAAAACCAAAAAAACAAAACAAAAAAAAAACAACCCAGAAAAACCCAAAAACCCCAAAAATCCTACACAAATACTCCCCTTATACCTCCACATAGCTAAGAGTATTTTCCCAGTGACATAAACCTCTCCCATCTGCTGTTCAAACACCAGGCCCAGGTGAGGCTTACAGCATTCACCTGTGACTCCATCTTTACTGTGAAACTGATGCTCCACGTTTTGTTAATCAAACACAAAGCACTCAGAGCCTAACTCAGAGGTTCCACCCCTCAGAAATTAAACTTCTCAGTGCTTGCTGAGACTCCCAGAAGCAGGCAGAAAGTTTTACCTCCAGTTCCCCAGTGAACCTCTCCTGTCGTTTAGCCCTCAGTAGAATAAAATAAGTTGGTCCCCACTTCAATTTCTGCATACAGAAACTGAACTAAACGACAGGTTGGGAGAATTACTGACATTACTGGACTCTGTGGCTCTCTGAAGTCACTGCTAAAAATCCCCATAGTCCATACGAATTTGACTAAACTTAAACTAATCCTCTAGCTTTGCATGTCCAGCAAGACAGGTTTCTTCCCTTTGGAATGCAAAATAAATAAACAAATAAATAAAACAAATTTTACCATTGCTACAGAAATATATGCCTGGAAAGATACAGAAATATTTATTTCTTCAGGTTTATCTTCCAGATATTAACAAAAGTGAACTGAGAAATGTGAAATAAGTAACAGATAGTTTGCTGTAAAATACTACAAAACATTTTAAAAAAAATTATACTGGAAATGTAATTAACACTAGCAAACTAAAATTGTCGTGAATATATCAAACTCATTAAACAAGTCAGCATGAGCTGCAGAATTGTAGAATTGTGAAGAATTTATGAACTTTTTGGATGTGGTATGTCTGTTAAATACTGTCCCTTTAGCAATCTGCAAATATTTGCTCATGAAAAAAAAGGCTGGTTTTTTTTTTTTTTTTTTTTTTTTTTTTTTTTTTTTTTTTTTTTTTTTTTTTTTTTTTTTAAATCCTGTGTAAAATACACATCCAACAGGTACTCTAAGGAAAAAAAACGTGAAGGGATATGATCCCCGGCGTAACCACGAGGTGATGCTATTGCCCTTCCTATAAAAACCCAACACCTCCTTATCCCGGACCAGGAGATGCCCAACCGAGCTCACCACGAACCTGTCACAAAGCAGGGAGGGTGGCTTTTCCTGCGTGTCCCCAGAGACAAATTTTAATACTCTTGACTCCACTCCCATGCCTACCTCAGCATTTCCTACAGCCAAGTTCAGAATTACGGTTCATGAAGTGCAGTTTTTCCAGCCAGGATTTGCCTATATGCTCAGAATCTGACTTCTCTGTATGTATTGAGACCACAATTGAATCTCCTTAACTTTCATTTTACAACTCTGAATAACTAAGGAAGATTTAAACTAGGCCTGTAAATACACAACACAAAAGACTGCAACACACTCAAAGTCATCATCTATAAACCCAGATATTTCTGATGTTCATCTGACAAGTTTAAATGAATTAAGCTTAGAAGCAATAACTAATGCAGTCAAGCCCAGATTTAACTCTTTTTTTTTTTATTTCCTGGAATTTTATAACTATACATAACTGTAGGGTGATGAGCAGGCGAACAGCTTCAAAAGCAAAGTGGGAACTTTTACTACCGAACGCAGATTAGGGTTTCCCACCTAGCAGTCTTTTCTTTTCAGAGAGTTTTGAAAGTTCTGAGAGACTCCTACATTCAGAAACGCCAGGATTCTGAAACCTTACATCTCACACTGACCTGTTCAATGAGCTTGATGTATCAAGCAATCTTTGTCTACTCTTGTTAATTACATTTCCTGCAATTTTGTAGCTTTAACGCATTCACCAACAAACCTCCTTCCTCTACAACCACTGGCAGAGAACACTGACAGGGAACTGACAGAGAGCACAATGTCTCAAGACATCCACTGCTCCTTTTGTCCTTTTTTGAGGACAAACATCATTTGACAGAGCATAACATACTTTTTCAACGCTGATCTTTTGATGCAGCATTAAACTCTCCGAAGGTAGCTTCTACAAATCACTATACACAACAGAAGGCAATACTCTTCCAGAGCTGCCTCAGACTACCTCAGCCACTTAACCATTAGCCAGAACTCAGAGCTTACCCTGCTGTAGCTGGCAACTTAAAACAGAAACATCTATCTAAAAGTAGGTTTCTTCACAGCCTATATCCTGCCCTACCCTTATAAGAATCAGCTTTGAATGAAAACTGACTCGTGTTTCTGCTTGTTTTGAGAAGGACCTTAGGTCCTGTATAAAATCTCCTTTGTTTTTCACTACCACTGTGTACTGATAACTTGGGTTAGGTGCTTACCATAACAAACAGCCCCAACACATTCCATCAAAACCCCAAATCAGCTTACACACTGTGTGTGTAAAGCTGTAATCTTCAGAACTATTCTTCAGTATTTAGCTATTTGGGGCATTTCTTTTCCCTTAAACCAAAAAACCCCAACCCACCACACACTTTGCACCAAAACAACTTTCAGCCAGCATTTCATGGAACGTCTATTAATACATCATACCTGACAAGACCTTTCTGTTTTCTTTTTTTCTTTAATAAGTTATTCCATTTCAGCAAGGTGTTCTCTGTGAATATTATCCCTCTCCACTGCAAATCTTTGTGGCTCCTCTTCTCCCTGCCCCTGAGCACTTTGAAACATTTTCTCAGTCTCTGCTGCTTTCCGCTGAAGTTTGTCGTTGAGTACTGTTGTTTACAAAAAAAAAAAAAAAAAAAGAGAAAAAGAAAAATAGCACTGCAAATAAGCATGTTTGGACAAAAAAATGTATAATGAACATAAGTTCTTCTGTGTATTGTGACATCCTGTGAAACACTGGAACATTAACACTTCCAGTTTCACTACAGAGAAACAATCCCATTTTGTGTTCCTGTAGCATCTTTCACACAAGGACATAGAAACACTTGGGAGATTTTTATAAAGCAAAGCCCTTCTCCCTTTGGAAAGGAATAAAAATTCAACTCTTTCAAGTGAGGCCTCTACAGTATGGGGAACTTGATTACATTTTTCTGCAACACTTGGCAAGCTAATTTCCAAATATCTATGTAATACTTTAGTTTTAATTAATTTCAAGTTTGGTTTAAATATCAATAAAATCTTACATAAAAAAGACTCTAGGAAAACCTAAGGCAGGTTGGGCTAATGGGCAAAGACTTAGCTTTTCAGGGGAAATTTACTGCTGCTCAAGATACTTAAATCTTCAGCCCAGCAACTGCCCCAAAATAGGAAATACTGCATATACTTCTCTGTGAAAGCTTAAATGCCAAGGAGAAGCTATTCTCCTATAAACAGTTTTACTTGAAATTTTGCCTCCTTTCACAAGCTGGCTTTTGGGTCAAAATATTTTCTATTAGCTTTTTATGTTGCTGAGTACAATGTTGGCATTTATGTGATCACCACTTTCTAATAGATTTTACTTCAAATTTATCCCATTCTTCTGAAATTTCTTCCTAGCTGGAGAAGGGTGAAACAACCAGAAGAGACATGGGAGAAAACACAGAGAATTAGTGGACACAATGATGGAGAGGACCTGTCAGATTTCAGGGAGTCAATCCTCAAGAAGAACAGCAGAAAAACAGTATGGAGAAAATACTAAAGACAGGGCACAAGTGAGGTGCTCTGTCCAAGGAGTTAAGTTTGGATTGTATCAAAAGCAACACAGGAGGTGAGCAAGGCTCCAAGAGATCAGGAAAAAGAAGTAAGTTAAAAACGGAAAAAGAAATGAGAAGCAACATCAGGACTATTTGGCTTCTTTGTAATTTTGAAACATGATTTTAAAGAGTTAAGGTTTTAGCTAAGGGTTAGAAGCAATTTATATTGATCAAGATGTAAGTTAGATTAGTAAATGGTAGGTTAATGATTATTAAATGCCCAAGCTAGAGCTAACTGTTATATTATGAGCTTGTTTATAGAAAAAGTGGAGTAAGTCATAAGAACAGATTGAAACCACTAAGAACAATGGCCAGCACCTGGACTTGGTATCAATCAATCACGAAGCAGGGGACCTTGGATCGTGCCAGAGGGTCACAGAGACCTGATGAAAACTCTCCTGACTTCATCCTTTGAGACCACTGACCCAATCTGAGACCACTGAGCCAATTCAAGAGAATAACTGAGCACACATGAAGGACTAATAGCCTCATTTTAATACAGAGTGGGGATGGGAGGTGCTGGGGTTATGCATAAGTATTGTATGTGAGATCTTGGAAAATAAATAGAGAGCAAAGAGCCTTGTTTGGGGCAGCCACGCCTTTCGGAGATGACTCTTGTGCAGTCTGCCAGTGAATAAAGATACCACTTTCTAACTTTAATTTGTTAGAGGGTCCTTGTCCGTGATTACATCAGTTTTCAATGACTCAATTTGTCATAATAATTTCAATTAAAAAAAAATAAAACAACCTGAACAGAAAAAAAAAAAAAACCAAAAAACTTCAAACGAAACCAACCAAACAAAAAAACACCCACAAGCAAAACAAAACAAAATACTGCCAACCAACCAAAAAAAAAAAGAGAGAAATTTAAACCAACCATAAGATTTTTATAATTTGTGTGTTTTTCAAATGAGTGAAAGTGCAGATTTCTTACTATCTTTAAAAAAAAAAATGGCAGTATAAGGGCACTTTCAAGTTTCAGAGTCTCCTTCCATCCGTATAAGATTACAAACTCCAGGAGTGCTCCAGTCCTTTCAGTGAACACCAAAGGTTCACATATACATCTCCCATACTAAGTTGAAAGAGTATTATACTTACTCAGGTAACAAAAAATTGATCTCCCCAGCTTTTAAGTGTGAGAAATCTCTCTCTGTTTGAGAATGATTAAGAAAATTTGAATTTCTGAATGCAAAATTAAGAGGGGAAAAAGTGTCTAGGTAAAAACCTTCCTTTCCACATACTACTGTAATAATATATGTTATTTATATAAAAAGAAAACCAAACATGATATGAAGAGGCCAGATATGAGCAATGAATATCTAGAAATATTTGAAAAGCTGAAATAAAAAAGCAATAAGATGACAACACCTAGAGGGGAAGACAAAAAAAAAAAAAAAAAAAAAAAAAAAAAAAAAAAAATTGGAATGAGTGTAAACAAAAAAAACAGGCCTAGATTTTATTTTTTCCCCCCTGAAATGTAAAAGGAAGAACTGCTGGGCATAGTGATAAGCAGAATATGGAGAGGGATACCTTAATTATAATTCTGCACACACTGAGGGAAGGAATAAAGGAAGGTAAGGAACCAGAGGAAAAAAAAAGGGATTGATAGGATTAGCAGGTTATATTTAATTCCTATGAGACAGCAAGGGTTTTGTAAACTCTTACCAGGTTATAAAAAGCATGAGTAAGACACCAGAAAATAAGATACTTGCTATAAGTATATATATAAATATATACAATATAAAATATACTTGTATCTCAATAACTGAAAAAAATTGGTGCAATCTCTGCTTCTTTTAATGACTTGGGACTGATGTCGCCTCTGGTCAATTTTTTTTTTTTTTTTTTTTTTTTTTTTTTTTTTTTTTTTTTTTTTTTTTTTTTAATATTACCTTGCTGTTCCTTAAGTTGGATTTTGACATCATGTAGCTCATCCTCTACAGAAGCATCTGCATGCAAGCCTCTTTTTTAGCAAATGACATGTCACTCTCCAGACCTCGACAAAGAGCTTCTCCTCTCTCAGGTTCCAACCTTAATTTCATTACTTCTTTTTCACAGTGAAACATATAGAAAATAAATATTACAGAAACTGCATTCACAGCTGCCATCTTATCCTGTCTGAATCGGAAATACATTCTCAAAACTGTACACTTTAGATACTATGTTGGTCTTTTTTTTAATGCAAACTGATCTTATTCCTAGATTATTTTCATGCACCTTAAACATACCCCTCTCTTTTTCTAAATATACTCTGCCTTAAGAAATTAAAAGTCATAATTATATTCCACAGGATATTTTCTGGTATTTCTGGTATTTAACAACTAGAAAAACAGTTGTATTGGGATACTAGATTATCAAGCAACTAGTAACTCACTATGTAAACATGAACTTCAGTCCAATGATGTTCAGCAGTCAAGCAGAATGCTATTAAACACCACAAACAAAACAAAGAAAATACTTCAAAAAGGGTTCTTATCCAGCGTAAGATAGTCTAGTCACTGCTGCCAAAATGCCAAAAACCGGATCCAGGAAACCACCTTCAAGCCAGTTGAACACAAGAAGGTGGAAAGTAAAACATGCATTTCTTCAGAACATCTACAAAGTAGCAGTATCCTTATTAATAGGACCTCCACTCATGGGAAATCATTGAACCTCATTACAAAAGTTTTCCCCGCCCCTCTTGTGGCAAAGTAGTACCTAAATGAAGTAGCAGTAAGAAAAAAGTAATTAAAATTTTCTTTAGTTTGAATTATTATTACTGCCCTAAGTAACTATTCTTTTCTTAGCAGTTTGTTAGGGAGTTGGTGTGGGGGGGTCATTCACCTGTTTTTAACTATATACAGCAAATAAACCAAGTTTGTTGTTCCATATACATTGATTTAGAGATTCCTGCTACTTACACAATGACTTGCTCTTGTTGTGTTCCCATTGCTCCATCGATGGTGGGATGATTCTGTAAAATGGTTCCCTGGAATTACTGGGATTAAAACACTTAAACAAACAAAACACACCTTACATTGAGAATTCCAAAGCTGTGGGTGCAAAATATTCTTCTGCATGACTTTGCTGTTGTGTAGTGCTCAAGTTTCTCACACACACCTTCAGCTATTAGCAATGACACTAAAGATGCTATCAGTTCCTATGGACTGACATGAGAGGTCCATACAGCGCTACTTATTTGTTATTTTCCAACTAGTGACTGTGATTTTGATTCACCTGATGAGAGGATTATTTCAAGGAAACAAATGACATTTAAGGAAGCATGCAATAAATTGCATTTATTCCAGCTGTAAAATAAAGCAAACAAATAACGTCCTTACTTCTCGATTGTGTTGATTGGTTAATTCCAAATTTTTTTTTCTCAAGCATAGGGAGTTTCCTTCTCAAATCTTCAACAGTGTCCATTTCTGATGGATTTCTATCCTGAGGTAAGGGTACCTCTTGTATATTATTACCTGAGCTGAAAAATGTGTTTTCAAAAAGCATGAGTATTCCTTTGAAGTTCTAATGCTTCTTTACTTCAATTACCCTGTCATGGGCCCAGAGTTTTAAACATTCACATAAGTAAAATTGCTTTGTGAAGTTTTCATCTTACAATTGCTCTTTGAAGAAAGGATTATATAGAATTGCTTATTCTGAAAGATACAAGAGATGTGGCAGCAGGAACTTAAAAAAGAGATGCACTTTGGATCAATAAAGTTGATTTAAGCATAACATATTCATTATTATTTTTCAGGATCTTTATTTTCAATAATGAACTTCCATAATTCTTGATAATTAACTTTAATTGACTTTAAAATTGACTTTAAAACATCATTCCAATAATTTAAGTTAAAATAACTAACAAGCTTTTTGTCTCCACAGTAAGTCTCATTTTTAACATGAGTTACCATGTAAAACCCATCTCTGTCATGAAACAAATGCACAGATGTGGAAGAAAACTCTCTTTTACACACTTTGTGTTCATAGATACGTACATTCAAACTACAGACATGCAACTGTTCATAAACACAACACAAATTAGAGGTTTAGTCCTCTAAACTACCGTGTTTTATCTTAATTTCCACTGCTATTTCAGTTAAAACAGAATCTACTTGTCAATTAGCAGAAGCAGCCCTCAAGCATCACAAGCAATAATAAGAGCCAAAACAAGTTTCTATATATAAAGAGAAAAAATTATACGTAGAATATACAAATGTTTTATATATACACACATTAAAAATATATATATACATACATGTATATAGACATACACCTACAAATATGTATATAAAAATACATATTTCTTAACTAGTTAAATAGTTTTAAGTGAACTTCAAACTTCAAACTGGACAACTTTTAAGTTATTTCAGTACTTAAAAATCAATGTTCACATTATTTGATATAGGTTGGTTTTCACATTTTGTTAAGTATGTGAGACTGCTATAATTATTTTCTCCACACAAATTTCAAGAGTTTATGGGCAATAAATGTGAAATATCCCGATAAAAGAAATTTTATTAAATTAAGCACTAAATTGACATCCTATAATATATGCATGAAATATTTTTTACTGAAATTATACCATACTGGCATTTATTTACTAAATATTTTTAAATAAATAAGAAGTGACCAATTTACCCCTAGATTTGTGTATAGGCACAATTAACACTTTCCATGACCAAAAATTGACCTGATGACATGTATTTTCTCAGGTACTTTTTTTTGACTGGCAAAAAAGACACAAATGCCATCAACAAGGGGATTGGTAACTCAGATTAAATCTTGCATTTAAAGATAGTACTACTATTAAAGGATGAAATTCCAGTTTTTTAGCTACAGACTATAAATATTTTATAATTTAATAAGTACTAAGTATATTCCTATTTAAGAAGAAGACAGACTTCATTTGTGAGGTCAGAATAGCTGTATGTCCATCAGAAATTGTTCCACCAGGTGCCGTGTTCTCAACACATTTTATGTATTTAATAAATGTAGGAGGTAACAATTATTAAAACCAACATGCACTGCAAGAAAACCACAAACTCATTATCAGTTTTCAGTACTTACTACCAGAGCCATAACTAGAGGAAACAACATGACTTGGAAAGGGTTAAATTTATTTATTTGGTGTGTAGGCAGCAGGGGAGTTATTTGGCTTCTTTAAACCTGGTGAGATTTAGTATTATTTTCATGGAGATCGCATGGAATGCAAGCAAGAGAATAACCACTTTTGTAAAAAAGACTTTAATCAAATTACATTGGTTTGTATGGCAGTCAGAGTTTAAAAAAATCTATTTCTTCCAGCTCTCCTATTAAATATCCATCATCAAAAAAAACGTAATGGAAATGCCTACACAATAAAACTTACTCAGAAGAGAAACTAACTATGAAATTAACTATTCTGCCTAACTGAATCGGGGCGGGGCAGGGGGCGGGGCAGGGGGCGGGGGAGGGTGGGAAATAAAAAAACCCAAAACAAAACCATACCATGCACAAGTTATATAACACCACAAGTATTAGCAAATTAAGGATGTTATGGAAATGGAAAATGTGTATTAGAGCATTAAAACAGAGAACATAATATTAAATACTGGCAGAAATGCATTAGATACTTTTTTGAAATGGCATTTTATGCACAGCTTCTTAGCTCACAATGCAATTGGTGGAAACTTAAAAATATACATCAGAAAACCACTATTTTTTTCTTAGTATAGAACCAAAAACACTCAAACCAACAAAAACAAATACACAAATGAAAAAAAAACCCCAGCCAACCAGTGACAGAACTACTCAACTATTACTGTGTTAACCACTTCATTTTGGTTGTCTACTCAAACATTTTCAAATAAAATAGAAACTAGCCTTAAGAATTTTTGTTTCTATGACACTCTCCTTAATTGTCACAGCATGGCCAGCAAAAGCAGTACTTTGTGAAAGCTTCCTATTACCACTTACAGGAGATTTTTCCTTCCATCTTCATGTAATATCTAGAAGTGCTACAGCCATAAAGTGACGGGGGCTTTCCCCATCATTAAGGTGGTTTCAGGATCCTTGCTTCCCTGCACAGCTCTGAGCCAAGCCGAAGGAAGAGACAGAGTTCTCAGGTTTAGATTTTTCAATGTTGCATACTTTGTTTATTGTTTCTTATCTTACAATTTTCTCGGAGTCCGACAAGATGTTCACAGCTGCATGGACTCCTCACGTCTCCCCCCGAGCTGGGCTGTCCTTATCTTTTATACTAATTACTACGTATTTCTTATTTACTATTTCTTACCAATGTCTATCTCTATTACTAAAAAGGTCATCTTTACTTTGACTCAATCCTCACTAACTACCTTGTGCCACGTCAATGCAGCAATGGAGTGAGGGAAAGAGAAGGAGAAGGAGAAGGAGACAACGCCCCAGATTCTCCATCTTGTCCCCATTCACTTCAATGCTAGAAACCTAAAACTATTATTTTCTCACTCTGTGATAATCTAAACTACTATTTTTCATATTCTTGTGGCCTGTAAACCTTCTCTCAGTGTAGGAAGTTTTTCCCATGGACTGAAATCAAAGCCAGTGTCTCTCTGAGCTCTGGGCTGGGGTCCCAGACCCCCCTGTCCAGGTCTCTGACCCTCCAGGGCAACCAAAGGAATGCCCTGGACTCCAACAATAAAGCTCTCAGAAGATTCAATCAAATACAAAGCCATACAAAGTCCTTGGAAAGTTTGAAAGTGTGCACAATTTGCAGTCTAACAAAATTCAGAGAATGTTTTCTACTTCCATTTTCGTATATTACTAGTCCATCAACCTTTGGTTTTGAACTAAAATAATGTTTACCATCTACAGGTTTTATCTAACACCCCATCTTTAGAGGGACTTTAAGAATCTTCAAGAAAGCATATGAGCAGGTGAAATAGCTCTTGAATTCTACATTGCAGAAGGTATTTTGTAGCTCAAAACTTAAATTCTGTGTTCACAAGTCCTCTGGTTACAGTCAACACTGACCATTGCAGAAAAGCAGCTTTTCACTAGCTTCAATTCCACAGCTGACAGAAAATGCAGAGTAATTTTGCAACAGAGAGAAATGTTCTTTCACTTACTACTTAGCAGCATAATTTTTCAAAACTTGTGTAAACCTGTGCAGCTGAAGGAGCAGACTGCAGTCTGATTTTCTAAGCAAAGTCCGTATTTGTGGAATTTTGTGGTTCCCATGTAACTGGCAGTTTTGTACAGACTAAAGAGAAATGAATAGTTTGTGCCAAAGATCAAACTGTTATCAAGTTATAAAATACAGGGGTCATGGCAAAACTTAAAGCCAACCTCTGCCACCTCAGATAATGTGGAAAACCTTCCTGTGCCTCCTGGGCAGTGTTCCTACTTGCTGGCAGAAAGTATCTCTACTTCTTGATGACTCTGTGACAGCTTGCAATGTACCACACCATGTCTGGTTCTTCCTCAGCCTCATTGCTGAGGAATGCATTCCTCAGCCTCATTTCTGAATTGCATCATTTCAGGCATCTAGAAAATAAATAAGTCACAAAAGCAGGAAATAAACTGCTAGACTTTGTTGCCATATTATGTGAGCTTTTGTGAGATGTTTATAGCTCTGACTGAATTTTCCCACAGCTTTCTGATATAAACATCTTGTTTTTCCACATTCCTTTCTGATGATAGTCAACTGATGGACTTCTAGCCTGGCCAGTGGGATGGAGAGGTGGTAGCCTTGTTCTCCAATCCCTGGTCATTCTTCAAAACCTATAAAAGTGAGGTCTTTGTAAACAATGAAGTCTTTTCTTCTTCAGCCTTCATTTTGTGGAGTCAAATCTGTGAGTGTCCTCTAGTGACAAGACTTAAAAATCCAGAACTGGACCTCACCTATTAGCTTCCCTGGAAGAGATGTTGTCTGAAGCGGGTGAACTCATGGTGGCCAAAACGCAGTTTTTTAAGTCTATAAACTGTAGAGAATTAAGAACATAGTTAAGCATATATACTTCTACTTGATGAACTTCAAAGATTAGTCTCTTCTACATCATAAAATCATTAAGGCCTCTAGCAGAGACATGCTTCACTTTATTTTCAACCTACTGACATACTAATTTTTTGACCACTTCTAAGCAGCTACACAAGAATGTTACTACCATGTCACGTGTGCAATTACAACTGCAATTTGACATTGGCTTTAGAAAACAAAATTGTACTGCTAATCCTCTAAGCCTGATTATTGTAGAGAAATAAATATACATAGAAGAATATATATAGTAGAATATCCACTTTCAGAATACCAATAAAAAAATGTTAAGTTTGCATGGATTGAGCTACATTCTCCTAAGCAGACTGTAAACTCTATTTCTCTTCAAAACAATTCTAAGGGAGATAAATGAAGGTACTATGAATTTTTAAGTAGATCAAATATTCAAGATTGCCTGTCTAATAGAACACTTGCTATGTTAAAGGCTGCTGAGCCTTCCACAAATTGCACAGAATTTTTGCATTAAGATGTAGCCTTGAGAACTAAGAAATTAGTTTTTCATAACACCATTCCTTTTATTATTGCAACTTACACTACAATCTCATAATGAACAGGGAAAAAAAAAAAAAAACACACCAAAAAAAACCCACAAAAAACCCACCCAAAAATTGTAGTCTCAGAATCAAAACGTTTTCTTTCAGATCAACATCATTCTGAAGTTGTAAAACTTCTTTAAATTACTCTAAAGTCACAGAGAGGAAAAGAAAACAGTAAATCTGAAGAGTGTCACTTGTGAATGCTAAAGATTTTGACTATGCGATATTCCTCTGTTAAAATGTGTATCAATAGCTTACTAGCACACAAAAGGGATAAATTCAAAAAGCATGCTATTTCATACCATGGAGTAGCTTGTGGGGGCTCCATAATTAAACAAAACAACATAGGAAGTTTTTTGCTTGGGGAATTATATTTGATATGCCGTTAAAAACTTGTGTCAGTTTCTTCTTGCAAACTTCTGAATATATGCTCACTACTTCAGAGTAGGCCACCGATTCAGATATGAGGAAGAAATTCTCCTCAGTGAGAGTGGTGAGGCCCCGGCACAGGCTGTCCAGAGCAGCTGTGGCTGCCGTACCTGGAAGGGTCCAACATCAGGCTAGACAGCCTTAGGATAGTTAGCGGAAGGTACCCCTGCTCATGGCAGGGGGTGGAACAAGATGACATTTGAAGGTCCCACGACATTTGAAGGCGACAGAGACCACTCAAACATAAATCTGACCGTGATCTTAAGGAGCGCTAACTTAAAACAGGCAAAGCCTGGAGCAAGTAACAGCTCTGCGGTGAAACTACAGCAACTCACCGGACAGTCTACCGCTGATGCCGGGAGCTGTGGCGACGCTGTTCCTCCTCCAGCACGAGGAGCGGGGAACGTCGGAGAGCAGCGGCTTCCGGCACCGCAGGAATCCGAGTGCCGGGACCAGCTGGCGCGAGCGCTGAGGCGGTGGGGATTCCGCAGCTGTCATACACGGGTACCGTGATGGCACAATGCCCCGAACTGAGCGCGGGGCTCTGCCGGGGCTCCCGCCGCTCTCTCCGGCCTCCCAAACAGGTTTTAAGGCTTAAGGTCTCCCGACAGTAAAATACAGGTGCGAGAAGTTAAAACGACCGACTGATGCGAAAGCCAGACTGAGCTGTGCATGTCTTCGGGGCAGCGCACTATTCGCCCAGATTATAGAGAGGAACAAACAGCTAGAAAGTTTTGAATGTCTGTGAACAGAATTCAAAGCAGGGGGCTCTCTGGACCACAGGAGCACATTTCCCTCCATGAGGAGAGAGGCTGAATCAGGGGAAAGGTTCTTGTGAAACTTCTTAAGCCGAGAGATTTTGAGCCCCAGGTATGGGGCATGGGGATTTCGAGCATGTATGTCAAAAAACAACTGAATAAAACCCACCCTACAATATTCTGGAAAAGCACTTTCTCCTTCTCTGAGCACTGCTGTACTTTATGTAGCTCCGGTTTTAAAGTTCCTGTGAAATTCTCTCTGTCTGCACATTTGTTGTGCAGAGGATTTAACTCTGTTGGCATCAGCCACAGTATCCTGAGCTTCTTCCAGGTTCTGTCTTACAGCACACATCCATCAGGGTACCCAGGGTATATCCTTCAAGACTGAAAGTTTTAATTGCAAGAGATAAAAGCTCCATAACATTTTACTCTCTCTGGGATAAGTCACAAAACTTCAATTCTTGTTTGTGGCCTTATTTCTGTAAATGACTTTCAACCATGGTTTTGTTAATTCTGTGTAATGTAGTTATTTGAAATATATTGTGCCAAATGAAATAGGGATGGTGGAGGGTGTGTTGTGTGGTTTCATTTTGTCATTACTTCCAAGAGATTTTAATGCACAGGGTTGTGATTTTATAACAAAATAATAAAGCAGAGAGGAAGACAACAAACTATCTCCATGGGCAAATCACAGAAAAGGGAGGTGTAAGTTTGGATATCTGAAATAAAGATGGAGTTATAAAACACAGACTTAGTTGTCTTCTCTTTCTTTTTGTGAAGAGAAGTTGTCAGATCCCATCCATGGCCAGGTGCTCTCTATGTGCTCTCTCTTCTTTTAGAGTATCATGTAAGACTTGGTGTTTATCTGCTTCTTCACTGGAGTGCAATTCTAGTTTTTTGTTTGACTCTTGTAAATCTTCCTCTTGTTCATTCAAAATTGATTGTGCCTGATGCTTCCAATGTAATGCATTATTTAATCCTTCTACACTGTCATGGGTGATGAATTTTTGCTGAAGCTCTTTTAATTTCTCTCACAGGCTCTGGGCTTTGTCTGCTTCTTTTTTTCATCTTACTGAAATTCTGTTTGAATTCTGCAAGTTGTAGGTGCAATGAGTGGTGTTCCATCTGTGCGGCGTGAAGCCTCCCTGTAAATTCAAATATTGGCTTCTGCAAGGATGCTTTATCTTTCATAGTGGACAGTCTGTCATGCAATCCACACTCCAGACAAGGAATCTTTCTCCAGATCAGTGGTGCACTTGCTGTGGACTAGTGGAACTCTCTCCCTGATTACATTCAGCTTGTCTGTAATTTCTGAAAAGGAATTTCTGTCTGTGCCTACTTGTAAGAGTGCACAAAGTCAGGACTTTGGTTTGTTAAAAACATTCTGCATTTTTGTGGTGGACTGATTATTGCAGCATGGAAATCAACTAGGAAATCAGCTGAGTGCTTCAAAGCAGTCGATTTCTTCCTTTTAACAAACTAGCAGAATATGGCTGTGTCTGGATTCTCCAACACAAATTCGAAATCCAGTGCCTCCTTCTGAGCCCTTTGTCCAGGTGAAAAGAGAACAAGAAGACTGGGCTAAGGCTTTAAGCCTTTTAGCTGCCAAAACTGCAATCACATCTCCTCTGAGCACATAAATCAGGCCTTTGGTTCTTCTTTTCCTCTTGCTTCCTCTTGATTGTTTTCCTCGTCAGCAGAGAGAGCATTAATTAGGCTCCTTATTTTCTGTTTCACTAATTTGTGGATGTTGACCTGGTCCTGGGGTCAGTCTCTTTAGGAAGACATAAGCCCACATCTGGCTGCAGAGAGGACACAACCATACCACGCTCCTTTTTGCCTGCTCCTATTTGTTGCATTCTCTAAATCCTTTTTTAAACTGCTAATATCCTGGAGATTGCCTCAGATTCATAAGTAAGAAGAATTAGAAGCTTTTAGAAGTTTTCTATACATAGAGAGAAGTAAAAAATGCTACAATTAAGCACAGGTGCAAATAAGGAAGAATAAAATAAAGAGCAACTGCACAGCCACTGTTGCATATAAAATATGTATGATTTTGTTTCCTCAGCAAGACCCAGCTACTAGGATTTGGAAGTCAGCAGATCTGTTTGTGGCAGCTCACCATTAATCTGGAGACTAGCAATCACATGCCCTGACTATCACACTGAGTATATCCTTCAGAAAGAAAACATGCCAGAAAAAATCATCTTCTTCCAGAGGCCACTCTGAATTCTGCAGGAATAATAACAATTTGTTTTGTTCTTGTCAGTTAGGAAAAGAAATCCTCATGAAAGAATGGTATTTATAAATTGGAAAAATTAGGACTGATTCTAGGAAGCGGGGTGTTAAAGCATTAAGCAGTTTACTCTCCATTCATCAGTTCCTGAGGCATGGAGAGTGAAAAATTAGAGACGGGAGGAGAATTGGGACACAGAGGTTGGAGATTTCAGGGTTATTACACCAAGCAGAAAATGCTGGAAAGGTTTTAACGTTAAATCCTGCTGCTGTGAGCAAAACCTCCTCCTTAAACCCATTATTATCTGTTGCATTTGGGGATTAAACTTCTGTTGCAGTAAAGGATTTTAGAGATATTTAACCCTGACTTCAAGTTCCCTGGTGCATGTGGGGAAAGGACCTATTTTCCTTACTAAAAACATGTCCTGCCTGCTAGCCTGCTGTCATCACTATCACACGTGCTGGTATGGGAGAAGATGCCTTGGAGTTTGATGTCATCAGCCAGATTTTCAGCTGCAAAAAGGCAGCTTAAATATCACTGCTGAAATTCAAGATGCCTTTTTTTTTTTTTTTTTTTTTTTTTAGATGTCAGCCAATGGTATGAAGTTTTTTGTTAGAAAATAATTTATCTCTCTCTGACTTGAGATATCTCCCGTGGGATAAAATATAGCCCTAAGAAACATGAGTGTTTCTAATACATAATCTTCTGCTTTCTTGCCTTCCTTGTCCAGGATCCCACACAGCTGATTTTATTTTGGATTTTCCATCTCTTTCCTTAGCCTTGGAGTTATGCTCTTAACATCTCTGAGGAATAAGAGGCTCCACTTTGTTCCCCAAAATGTTCCACCTGATCCTGCACATCTACAGGTGAGCCTGCTTTGGGCTGGTGCCAGAACTGTTCCCACCAAGACAATCCAAAACTTTGTACAACAAAAGCTAGTCCCCAGCAGTGCCTGAATCAGGTCCCTGAGGACCAGCTCTACTGATTCCAAAGATCAGTGATCTGGAAGTACAGATTGCGCTGTTGAAAGCTGTGGAAGGCAGGGATTATTGGTGGACTCAGATGGTTGATAATGAAAATGAATGGGGATTGATTCAGGCAGAACCATGGTCAAGAATTTCCAGGGGTTTGCTGAAGATGTTGGGGTAATTCTACCATCCTCCAGTTTCTGTAATTGTGGCAGGATGTTCAATGTCCTCCCTGCAGCCCCTGCACAGACAGCTCCCAGTATACTTAGAGGCCTGGAGACCAAAAGAATCGTCAGAATCATCTTGCCCACCTTTGCAAGGGATCACTTGTTCAGGAAAGTTTTTCATTGTTTTTCTGCTCAGGTAGAGGGCAGCAGTGCTGATGTCGTGCCGATAACATGGTGAATAGTCATATATTAATTAGAATTGAAACATGTGGCCTAGGCCTGCTGAAGAAAAAGGTGAAGATCTTTTCTTACAAGAGAGCAGTTCCTTCCAAAGGTCCCAAGGCAATATGAAAATTACAAAACAGCTTTTCAGCTATTCACAGTAATATCGGGGTTTCCCTCCATTTAACTGATTGCAAAATCATGATTACTGTTTTAACTTGTATGCTGCAATTGCTGCACGAATAGATAAGATGATTTGGTAAATACAAAGAGCAAGAGATTTTCATGCTGATAATGCATTATTATTGACAATTTGATGCTTTTATCAAGTAATGGTAATCAACCTTTACTTGCTTGATAAGTTCCTAGCCCAGAGTGTTGATTTTATCAAAATTACCTTTGCTGGTAAGCGTGTAATTTTCCACTGGTAAAATGAAGGATGTTCTCAGTAATTCGTAATTGTACAAATGCTTGGTATAACTTTTATGTTTTAACATGTTCCGTGAGTTTCAAGGCAGCTGGAGTGCTCTACATGGTGTGTCAGCATGCTGAAGAGGAAGGCACCTGTCAGTGTTTTTACCATACACAGTCTTCTTGCTAACTAGGAAAATAAAATCTGAGGGTGTTTTTTATTGCTGACTGTGAAAAGCACATCACATGTTCTCACACCAGAACACAAAACAAATATTATCCAATCCCCTTCCACTTCAAAAGCTGTTATTTTTTAGTGCCTACCAGGGCACAAAATGATGCCCAGCTAAAAGTTTTGTGTCACTCAGTGGGGACAGCTGCCACCAAAAATGTGATGATTCTGGGTACAGTATTAAATCTGGTACCACTGATGCACTGCATACATGTCTATCCAGAAATTAAAGACTCTGCTGATTAAGATTGCAACCCCTGGGGAGGCTGGTGCTTCCCCAGGGCAGAAGGAGGAATTTGCTCACAGCATGGGCACTCCCATCAGAGGAGCTGCTGGTGAGTTCAGCAGCAGCAGGATAAGAAAGGAGCAGGATAAGAAAGCAGCTTGCTACAGCCAGCTGCAATGCACAAGGCAACAAGTAACACCAGCAGGACCCGGAAACCCTTCAACCAAACCTGAGTTGTGAGTTGAAAAGAGAAAGCTTTTCTTAATTTACCTCTATTTACCAGCTTCCTTCACTTAGCAGCCACTTTCCAGCCTGCCTTTCTCCATTTCTAACCCAGTTTTTCTTGCATTGTTTCCTGAAACAGCAAGGAACATGTCTAAGGGTTTACAGCTGAACAAGATGAAAACCAAACAGCTGTCTGAAATCCATGTTTTCCTCTGCTCCCAAGCATCTTTGAAAATATTACTCCTGCAGCAGGTTATGCTTAAGAAACCATACCCTATACCTGATACTTGTAGCAGATGAACTTTGCACTGAAAAGATTGTCTGGGTCTTAGCAGAGATGTGAAATACAGATAACAGTGTTTTGTGCCACCAGGAATTCAGAAGGCCAAAAGCCCCTGAGCAGTGAGCAATGAGTGTTGCCTGGCAATATTACCGATGTTTTTATTCTGAAAGAATCCAAGCCAAAGAAAGCACTAGAGGGCACAGTTGCAGGAGAGCAAAACCAATCTGGTTCAGACTGCAGTGAAACACTTAACACACTGATGAAATTCCTCTCTGGTAAATTAATGTAAATCAGGCTTGGCAGGAACATTGTCACGTCAAAGTTGGCTGAAGGACTGGAACAAAATGATATAGGGGACAATATAGAAAACTGGAGAGTGTTTGTATAACACGATGGCACAGGGATAGGTGTCAGGAGTTGTTCTATTTAACACCCTCATTAATGATTCAGAACAAGAAGCGAGCAGAAAGTAATGAGATTTGGTACTTGGGAGGATTAGTTAGCTGCAGATTAATGCAAAGAAACAGACACTAGAATCACAGGTAGAGAAAAGCAAAAGGCACAAAGCACACGGGTAGAAAGCAAAATTTAATAAAGAAAACCTGTGGGAATTGCACACTGAGTAAACATCAATCCAGCAAGAGGAAACCTAGGAAAGCATAACATGGAAAGTGATCTCAGCAGGAGTGCTGACAAGTTATCCCAGGCCAGGCTGTGAAGATGCTTCAGTGACATCTGGGGACACGTACGGCTGCATTGCCCAGTGAGGAGCTCCAACACCTCCTGGCACCTTACTGGGAATTAATTCCCACTGTCATACTCAGCTGCCCTGCCCTGCACATCCCTGCTGCAGCTGGAATTCAGATGAGAGCACTAAGAGTAATGGGAAAGGACCTGGGTAGCTTGATCTCCAGGAAAACTTGGAAATGCTGCAGCTTCACTGCAGTGGCACAGATTGGGAAAGGCATGGCTTGGAAAAGATGGTGGGGAGGCACATGCATCACCAGCATAGGAAGGAGGCACAGGAAAGCAAAAGGCAGCTGAGAACACTAGAGCTGGAGCTTTGCCTGTTGAGCAAGGAAGATGGAACCCTTTCCAAAGTATTTGGGCCATGGTGTACGTGAAAATTTCAACATTTCAGAATATAAGAGCATTCTAACTAAATTGTAATAACAGAGAAAACCTATAAAATCCCCTCAGTGGAGGGACCTGTCTATTCAAAACTGCAAACTGTTGTTGCAGAGGAGCAGCAAAGGCAGTGAGGATTATTTTATGCCTGGACAGCAGTGGGATGTGGGTTTCTCTGCTTGTCCTGAGCAGAAAGCAAGCTCATGTCAAGGAAGTTGCTGAGCAGCATCTAGGGAGAAGGAGCTCTGGAAGGTGGCAGCTTCCAGCAAAGCTGGCAGCCTTTCTCTTTACAGTAGAAAAAAGCAAGTCATTCACAGGATCCCAGAATCTCAGGATGGGTCAGGTTGGAAGGGACCACAATGAGTCATCTGGTCCCACTTCCCTGCTCCAGCAGAGTCATCTCAGGCACGCGGCACAGGATCGTGTCCAGGTTCTGGAATATCTCCAGTGAGGGAGACTCCTCTGCCTCTCTGGGCAATCTGTTCAGTGCTCAGTCACTGCACAGGGAAGAAGTTCTTCCTCATGTTTGGGTTGAACTTCCTGGGCATCAGTTCCTGCCCATTGCTCTGGTGCCATTGCTGTGCCCTAGAGCAGAGCCGGGGCCCTGCTCTGAGCCCTCCCTGCAGACAGGGACACACAGGGATAAAGGCCTCTCTCCGCTGGGGCTCCCCTTGAGGCTGAACAGCCCCAGCTCCCTCAGCCTTTCTTCATGAGGGAGATGGTCCAGGCCCTTCCTCACCTCCACAGCCTTTGCTGGACCCACTCTGGGAGCTCTGTGTCCCTCCTGCCCTGAGGAGCCCGGAGCTGGACCCAGCACTCCAGAGGTGCCTCCCAGGGCTGGGCAGAAGGGTGGGATCACTCCCTGACCCGCCGACAGTGCCCTTCCAGGCCCATTGTCCTCCTTGTCCCCAGGACACTCTGCTGGCTCAGGGACAGCTGTTTGTCCCCCAGCACCTCCATGTCCTTCTCTGCAGAGCTGTTTGCTAGCAGATCACCCTGGCCTGTGCTGATGATTCTTGTTAGGTTATTGGGTTATTGAGTTATTCGTGTCCAGGTACAGGACCCTGCATTTCCTTTGCTGAATTTTGCCATGATCCTGACATCCTCAGATGGATTTAATTCCAGATGGGCCTTGGCTTTCCTTGTCTGATTTCTACTTCTTCTGACAACTTCTTTATGTTCATTCCAAGTGGCCTGACCCTGCTTCCGTCTCCTGTATATTTCTTGCTTGCTCTTGCATAATGACAGGAGTTCCTTGTTCATCCATGCACGTCTCTTGCACCCTTTTTACTCTTCTTTTTACTTCATTCTGCTCCTGCTCTGGTCTGCTTGGTGCAGGGACTGTCATACAAATCCTGTCTGCCAGCTGTCTCCTGCAGCCAGCTTCATCTTGTTCTGGGAGTGTCTAACAGGTTAAAGCCAGAGTTTTGTCTAGCAGAGAAAAGGAGTGCTGGGAATTCATATATTACCTGAAGCCAGAAAAACCATAAATAACATTTTAATCTGGCTGAGGGGCTTCTGGGCAACCCTATTTGTCAGCAGCAGTACTGAAGATAAGACAAGCATTAGCCCAGATCAGAAGTTTTTTGAAAACCAGTCACACACATGGCACAACAAGATATGAAACCTGAGATGTATAGGAAAGTGACACAGCCTTCCCCTCTTCAGAGCAAACAAAAGGTGATCCTGTCCCACCTATGTTATTTTTTCTAGTTAGCTGAAGTGCTAGTGCTCGTCTAACAAGAGTTTTTTTCCAATATATTAATGACAAGTCAATGTACAAATAATATTGCCCAATCCTAGGATAAGGATTGTGTCCTGGGGTGACTGTGTATCCCCAGTCGTCTGTTGGGTGCAGGGGGGAGGGCAAGCGTGGTTTGTTTTTCCCCAGGAAAACTCTGCTCCTCAGAGTGACCTTGAAGCAGGGGAGTTGGAACACGGCAAGACGAAAGAAGCTCTGTTGTTTTTTTTCCCCGGCAGTTAGTTAGTGTTAGCGTAGTTAGACGCTGTAGAATAGCTGAAGTTTTTTGCTTATTTTTGCTTTTTCTTTTTTTTTTTTTTTTTCCTTTTTTCCCTTTTTTTCTTCCTTTTTGCTTTTTTTGCCCTCTCCTCAGAACTGTTCCAACCTCTCTGGACTAAGGACCTGGGGAAGCACCAGGGGCCTCCACAGGGGACCCACCCCACCAAGACCAGCACTGCACATCTCCTTTTCTCCCAGTGCCAGCAGAGACGGAGCGGTGGAGCACAGTGATGACCCTCAAGAGGAGACTTTCTTTACGTTTGTTATCCCTCCGTAAGTGGCACAAAGCTCTTGTCATTGGGTATTGTGCTGGGAGTGCTTTGCCTGTTTAATAAACAGGTTTTTTCCACTTCTCTCTGAGGAATTCTTTTCTCCCGAACCGGTTGGAGGAGGGGAGGGGGGCCCCGTGGGAGGGTTTCTCCCAAAATCTGCCTGAAACCACCACAGATGGTCACCTCACAAACAGGGACACTGTCCCGATTTGAAAAGACAGGTATCTGCTAGGGAGAGGCAGGCCTCTCTAAGAATGAGGAATTCAAATCCTTCCCTCCATGTTATTACAATTTGGAAGATTAAAAAAAAAAAACACTTTTCAGTCAGAGCTATGGGAAAGGAATAATAGTCCTTTACTAGTAACTATAACAGGACAGATAAACAACAACAGCAATTATAATAATAGTAAAACAGAACCAAGAACCCTGAGGGCAAACGGTGGAAACTCTGGCGCTGATGGCTGGAAGCGGTGGATTTGTCTTCGGCAGGCCGGGGGGTGCCCTGGCAGGCAAAGTGGGCAGTGCTGGAGAAAACCGCAGCGGCGGGACCCGGGCTGACCCAAAATCCAGCAGGGCAGCGAAGAAACTCCAAATTCCTGGGTGCTCCAACAGATGACAGAATTCCCAGGACCAGACTCCTCCGTTAACTGTGGACTCCAGACAGCTACCAGTCACCCGACCGTCCTCCCCGAAGAACCGAGAGCAGCGACCCCCCCACCTTCAGCTCACGGGAGCCTTTTTTCCTCCCCCAAAACTAAGTGACCAACTCCCTTTGTCTGGGTTGAGCACCCTCTAACTATCAGTATTTAGTCTCCTAGCAACTTATTGGGGGGGGAAATTTCCACCTGAAAACTTAACTCCCAACATTATCCACCCCGAATTTTTTCCCATACCAACAAATTATATTGAATTTAAACCTTTAAATAATATACATGTATATACATGTGAATGTAAATACAGACACAGTCACAGTGTTCACCAAAAAACAAGGTCCCCTTGAGGTATGCAGCGGGTCTCTCCATCCTTTTGCATCACCCACCATGTGCAGCCAGGTCCCTGGGCAAAAACAACCCCAGGAGTGGGATTGTCTTTGCTGGAGGCAGAATTAATCCAAACAGTTTTTCTCAGCATTCCTCTCATGTGTACCACTGGAACCTTATCTCCATCTCTTGTTCTCAAGGGCTCAGATTGGGCAGGGCCTGCTTGGTTGGTGGAACCTCGAGTGTTCACTAACCAGGTGGCCTTTGCTAAATTAATCTCCCAGTTCTTGAAAGTCCCCCCACCCAGTGCCTTCAAAGTGGTTTTAAGCAGGCCATTACACCACACAACCTCCCCGGCAGCTGGCGCATGATGAGGAATATGGTACACCCACTCAATGCCATGTTCTCTAGCCCAGGTGTTTATAAGGCTGCTCTTGAAATGAGTCCCGTTGTCTGACTCAGTCCTCTCAGGAGTACTATGTCTCCACAGGATTTGCTTTTCAAGGCCCAGGATGGTGTTCCAGGCAGTAGCATGAGGCACAGGGTAGGTCTCCAACCATCCAGTGGTGGCTTCCACCATGGTCAGTACATAGCGCTTGCCTTGGCGGGTTTGGGGAAGGGTGATGTAATCAATCTGCCAGGCTTCCCCATACTTATACTTGGACCATCGCCCGCCATACCATAGTGGCTTCACCCGCTTGGCCTGCTTGATTGCAGCACATGTCTCACAGTCATGGATAACCTGAGAAATACTGTCCATAGTTAGATGCACCCCTCGGTCCCGTGCCCACTTATAGGTGGCATCTCTGCCCTGATGGCCTGAGGCATCATGGGTCCATCGAGCTAGGAACAACTCTCCCTTGTGTTGTCAATCTAAGACTAGCTTTGACACCTCTATCTTCGCAGCTTGATCTACCTGCTTGTTGTTTCGGTGCTCCTCATTAGCCCGACTCTTGGCGACATGGGCATCTACATGACGGACTTTGACAGGTAGCTTCTCTACCCAAGTGGCAATGTCCTTCCACTCATCTGCAGCCCAGATTGGCTTTCCCCTACACTGCCAATTGGCCTTTTTCCACCTCTCCAGCCATCCCCACAGAGCATTGGCTACCATCCACGAATCACTGTAGAGGTAGAGCTTTAGCCACTTCTCTCTTTCAGCAATGTCCAGGGCCAATTGAACAGCTTTGAGTTCAGCAAGTTGGCTTGACCCACCTTCTCCTCCAGTGGCTTGTGCAATCTGTCGTGTGGGGCTCCATACGGCTGCTTTCCACTTCCGGTTCATCCCTACGGTGCGGCAGGAACCGTCAGTGAAAAGAGCGTAGGGTGTTTCTTCTGCTGGCAGTTGGTTGTATGGTGGAGCTTCTTCAGCATGTGTCACTTGTTCCTGCTCCTCTTCATCTGTGAGACCAAAGTTTTCACCTTCTGGCCAGTTTGTAATTATCTCCGAAATCCCAGGGCCATTTGCGTTTCCAATGCGGGCGTGCTGAGTGATAAGGGCAATCCATTTGCTCCATGTGGCTTTGGTGGCATGATGGGTGGAGGGAACCTTTCCTTTAAACATCCACCCCAGCAGCGGTAGTCGAGGGGCCAGCAGGAGTTATCCTTCTGTGCCAATCACCTCTGAGGCATCTTGAACTCCTTCATAGGCAGCCAAGATTTCCTTCTCTGTTAGAGTGTAGTTGGCTTTGGACCCTCTGTAGCTTCAGCTCCAGAATCCCAGCGGTCGGCCTCGAGTCTCCCCAGGCACCTTCTGCCAAAGGCTCCAGGACAGGCCGTTGTTCCCGGCTGCTGAGTAGAGCACATTCTTCACATCTGGTCCTGTCCTGACTGGGCCAAGGGCTACTGCATGAGTGATCTCCTGCTTGATCTGGGCAAAGGCTTGCTGCTGCTCAGGGCCCTAGTGGAAATCATTCTTCTTGCAGGTGACCAGGTAAAGAGGGTTCACAATCTGACTATACTTGGGAATACGCATCATCCAGAAACCTATAGCACCTAGGAAAGCTTGTGTCTCCTTCTTATTGGTTGGTGGAGACATCGCTGTAATCTTGTTGATGACCTCAGTGGGAATCTGCCGCCATCCATCTTGCCACTTTACTCCCAGGAACTGGATCTCATGAGCTGGTCCCTTAACTTTACTCTTCTTGATAGTGAAACCGGCTTCCAGGAGGATCTGGATGATTTTCTTTCCCTTCTCAAACACTTCTGCTGCTGTGTTCCCCCACACAATGATGTCATCAAAACTGTAGATGTTCTGGAGCCTCACCCTTTTCTAGCGCAGTCTGGATCAGTCCATGGCAGATGGTGGGGCTGTGTTTCCACCCCTGGGGCAGTCGGTTCCAGGTGTACTGCACCCCCCTCCATGTGAAGGCAAACTGAGGCCTGCATTCTGCAGCCAGAGGAATGGAGAAAAATGCATTAGCAATGTCAATTGTGGCGTACCATTTTGCTGCCTTGGACTCCAGCTCGTACTGGAGTTCCAACATGTCTGGCACAGCAGCGCTCAATGGTGGAGTCACCTCATTCAATGCATGGTAATCCACAGTCAATCTTCATTCTCCGTCAGACTTGCGCACATGCTAGACGGGGCTGTTGAAGGGTGAGTGGGTTTTGCTGACCACCCCTTGGCTCTCCAGCTCCCGGGTCATCTTGTGGATGGGAATCATGGCATCTCCATTTGTCTGATACTGTCGGCGGTGCACCGTCGAAGTGGCAACTGGAACTCGTTGCTCTTCTATCTTTAAGAGTCCGACTGAGATGGGTTCTCCAACAGTCCAGGCAAGCTATTCTATTTCTTAATGCCCTCTGCCTCCACAGCTGCTATTCCAAAAACCCACCTGAGTCCCTTAGAGTCTTTGTAATAGCCATTCCGGAGGAAGTCTATGCCCAAAATATGCGGGGCCCTTGGGCCAGTCACAATTGGATGTTTCTGCCACTCCTTCCCGGTCAGGCTCGCCTCAGCTTCCAACAGAGTCCATTCCTGTGATTCCCTCATCACCCCGGCAATGGAAATAGGTTCTATCCCCACATATTCCGATGGTATCAGCGTACATTGCGAACCAGTATGAACTAAAGCTTCATATTTCTGTGGCTCTGATGTGCCAGGCCATCAGATCCACACCTTCCACTAGACCCGGTTTTCCCATGCCTCTCCCTGGCTAGAGGCAGGGCCCCTCTAGCACTGGTCATTATTCCCTTCCTGGTCATACATGGTAGAGGTTCCTTCACAGGGATCTGACATATCCTCACTTCTATAATACCTGGCAGCCTGGTCATGTGATGTCGAGGCTACCTTCATCTTAGTGGAACACCCTCGGTTAGTGTTTCTCTCCTTGAGCTCACGCACCCGTGCCGCCAGGGCAGACGTGGGTTTCCCATCCCACCTTCCCATGTCTTCGCCATGGTCATGCAGAAAGAACCACAGGTCAGCTCGTGGGGTGTACCCTCTCTCTCTAGCTGGGGGCCGTTGAGCTCTGACTCTGGGGCCTGTAACTCGCACCGGTGCCACATGGAAACTGTTCCTCCTCATCTCCTCCCTCATCTCCCTCATCTCCTCTGTCATCTCCTCCATCTTCTCTCTGAATTCCTTAGCCATGGCAGAGACCTGAGCCTGCATTGGGCCACTGATGATACTCTCATAATTTCTGAGCTTGTTGGCTACAGAACCCACTGTCTCTCGGTTGTTATCAGGATGAATTGTTGCAATGAATGTGGCGTATTGAGACGGTCCTAGAGTTGCCAGATTCTACAGCATTTGCCCTGTGCACCTGACATTGTCGGGGTCATTATCATGCTGTCCACCCCTCCCAAAGAGTACCTCCAATACCGCCACTTCTCTCAGCTGTTGGATCTCTTCCTCAAGGGTCTTCCAGCGCATTCTATGATGGTGCTCCTGCATTCTGTCTCTCTGGACAAACCTCTCCCGTACACTCATTAAAAGCTGCTCCCAAAGGGAAAGGGGCCCTGGCTCCCTTACGAATACCTGATTCACACCTGAGTCCTGGGTCAAGGGTCCCAAATTCCTTGCCTCACCACTAGCTAGGTGCACGCCTGTACCTATAAGGTCCCAGACCTGAAGTAACCAGGCTGTATAAGCCTCCCGTCCCCATCGTGCAAGATCTTTTTGCAGATTATGGAGACTTTCATATGACAGGGACTCAGTGATGATCTCAACCTCTGACTCCCCCCTGGGTTGTGAGGGCCCTCCTTTCTTATCCTTGTTGCCTGGGTGCTCTGATTTCACCTTATACTTCTTTGTTTCCACAGGGGCCACTGCTGCTGGCTGTGGCTGCCCCTGTGGTTCAGCTGGAACCTGGATGGTTGTAACGTCTGTGGGTTCTGCTGCTGCACCATCAGACTCTCCTTTGTCAGGGCAGGGGGAAGGTTTCCCAGCAGCTGGGGCTAATGAGCCTCCTACAGGGGAAAGGTACTCCCTCAGCATCTCACCTATCTCCTTCACCCAACCTGGGTAGTTTATTCCTGAGGCAGGCTGTGGGGCAGGGTCAAGCTGTGGGATGGGGTCAGGCTATGGGGCAGGGTCAGGCTGTGGGACGGGGTCAGGCTGTGGGACGGGGTCAGACTGTGGGGCAGGGTCAGGTTGTGGGGAAGGATCAGGCTTTAGGATGGGGTCAGGTTGTGGGACAGTATCCTTTTTCCCTAGGGTAGGTACAGGGTGGTTATCCAGGTCCATCTCCCCTTATTTCTAAATGCTAAACAGAACAGGCATACCAGCAACACCAGCCACTGTATTATGTCATTAACATTCAGAGATTTGAACCCTTCAAAGACTGGTGGGGTAGGCCCAAAGAGCTGGGTGAAGGGTTGTGAAAAAATTTCCCCCGGTGCCATTTCTTCACAGTAGGTACCATTGTTAAAGTAACCCCAGAAACACACAGTTAGTGTATGATAGCCCTGAATCCATGTGCCTGCCTTCCAGAGGGAATTAAAAATCCATGAATTCCTCACCTTGTTAACCCATATTGCAAACTGGATGACAGCCACAGTAGCCTTAGTTATAGGGCCCATGTTTAGATAAGGGCCCACAAATGGGAGAAATACGGCCACCACCACACGCCACCCGAACCAGGGTAAGCCAGACCGCACGATATCCAGTAAGCAACAATGTAGGCATTTAAGAACTGTTCCTTTTTCTCTCAATGCCCTCGTGCCCCACGATTTGGGCAAT
The DNA here is from genome assembly GCA_037837765.1 of Delichon dasypus. Taxonomy (NCBI): domain Eukaryota; kingdom Metazoa; phylum Chordata; class Aves; order Passeriformes; family Hirundinidae; genus Delichon; species Delichon dasypus. Next base: position 33,892,602 of record JBBAXF010000004.1, read on the forward strand.
AAATTCTGTCCCGGTTTGAAAAGACAGATGTCTGCTAGGGAGAGGCAGGCCTCTCTAAGAATGAGGAATTCAAATCTTCCCTCCATGTTATTACAATTTGGAAGATTAAAAAAAAAAAAAAACCACTTTTCAGTCAGAGCTATGGGGAAAGGAATAATAGTCCTTTACTAGTAAATATACCAGGACAGACAAACAACAGCAGCAATTATAATAATAGTAAAACAGAACCAAGAACCCTGAGGGCAAACGGTGGAAACTTTGGCACTGATGGCTGGAAGCGATGGATTTGTCTTCGGCAGGCCAGGGGGTGCCCTGGCAGGCAAAGTGGGCAGTGCTGGAGAAAACCGCAGCGGCGGGACCCGGGCTGACCCAAAATCCAGCAGGGCAGCGAAGAAACTCCAAATTCCTGGGTGCTCCAACAGATGACAGAATTCCCAGGACCAGACTCCTCCGTTAACTGTGGACTCCAGACAGCTACCAGTCACCCGACCGTCCTCCCCGAAGAACCGAGAGCAGCGACCCCCCCACCTTCAGCTCACGGGAGCCTTTTTTCCTCCCCCAAAACTAAGTGACCAACTCCCTTTGTCTGGGTTGAGCACCCTCTAACTATCAGTATTTAGTCTCCTAGCAACTTATGGGGGGGGGGAATTTCCACGCAAAAACTTAACCCCCAACAGACACAGATGAGGCAGAGGTGTTTAACACATTCTTTACCTCTGTCTTCAACATGGATGTTGGCCAACAGGAGTCTCAGTGCTCTGAACTGGAAGATCACAGGGGCAAGAATAATTAACTCCCAGCTGACCCTTATGTGGGCTCTGCTGCTCCAACAGGATCCCTACAGATTTGTGGAACTCGATGGGATTTGTCTGAGAATCCTCAGCTGCTGATGTCATCCCAAAGCCACCCTCAATGATTTTTGAGCAGTTAGAAACTGGAGAGATCCCAGCTGTCTGGAAGTCGGTGAACATTGTCCTGATTTTCAAGAAGGGCAAGAAGGACCCCAGAAACAACAGGCCTGTCAGTCTCATTTCATGATGGTAAAATCATGGAAAATATTATCTGGGAGGTATTGAAAAACGCCTGAAGAACGTAGTCATCAGTCACAGCCAGCATAGCCTTATGAGGAGAAGTCCTGCTTGGGAATCCTGATTTCCTTTTACAAGATAACCCCCCTTGTGGATCAAGGGAAGGCAGTTCATGTAATCTTTTTGGATTTCAGGAAAGCTTTCCTGGATCTTTCTGGACAAAATGTCCACCCCACAGCTGGATAAACACATCATGTGATGGCTGAGCATTTGGGAAGAAAGAGTTACAGAGAATCAGGTAACATCAGGCTGATGCCCTGTCATTAGCGGGGTTTTGCAGGGCTCCATCTTAGGGCAGGTTCTCTTCAACATCTTCATAAATGACTTAAATACAGACCTGGAAGGAGTTTAAGTAAGTCTGACAAGAGCATTAAGCCAGGAGGAGCTGTTTACTGCCTCAGAAGAAGAGAGGCCCTGCAGAGAGACCTTGACAAATTAAAGGGCTGGACAATCACCACCTGTGTGAAGTTCAACGAGGAAAGGTAATGTATTTTGTCCCTGGCATAGTCCTGAGGGTCCTAGTCAATGGCCAGTTTGGTATGAGCAAGCAGTGTCCTGGAGCCAGGAGGGATATCCCTGTCCTGGGGGCACCAGGCCCAGCATGGCCAGCCAGGCCAGGGATTGTCCTGCTCTGCTCTGGGGTGGCCTCACCTGGAATATTGTGTGCAGTTCTGGACACGACAATATAAAATGCCAATAAACTGTCAGAGACCATTCAAAGAATGCCATGAGGATGGTGAAGAGGCTGGAGGCTAAACCCTGTGAGGAGTGGCTCAGGGCACTTGGTCTGTTCTGCTGGAGAAGAGGAGACTGAGGCTTCAACATCTTCACAAGGGACAGTGCGGGGGCAAGTACCAATCTACTCACTCTCTGAGACCAGTGACAGGACTCTAGGAAATGGCCTGAGTTGAGCTAGGGGAGGTTTAGGTTCAAATCAGGAAAGGTTTTCCCCCGGAGGATGTTTGGCCACTGGAACAGACTCCCCAGGGCAGTGGTCATGGCACCAAGACTGGCAGAGTTCAGGAAGCATTTGGACAACACTCTCAGGAGCATGATGTGGCTCTTGGGGTGTCCTACATGGGACCAGGTCTTGAACTCTATGATCCTGATAGGCCTTTTCCGACTCAGAATGATTCTATGATCTTTCTCCTGGTCATCTGTGGGCTGGAAAAAATTAAAAAACCATTACAGCTGCTGGAACAGGATGGCTCTGCCACTTTGGTTTCCATTTGCTGTCTACAAAGAAGTGCAAAGCATTGCCACTGAAGGAAACCTGATGCTACTCGAGAGAGCAGTTACTTATACTTACCTCTGCACATTTTCCACTGATTTGTGCAGAAATATATCTGTGCTTGTTTGTCTATATTATTGGTCATACTAGAGGACACTGACCACTACCTTCAGGTAGTTCTTTTTCAAATCTAACAGCTTTTGGCTGTTTTACAGCTTTCTGGTCCTGAGGATATATTTTTTTTTCAGGTTAACTACTGTCTGGAGTCTGCTTTGGAACCTACAATAGAATCATCATATACCCACATGTTATGGGATGCAAATCTTGCAAACAACATGTAGATCCAAGTGGTAGCAATGAGAATTAAATGCATGAGATACTATTTTGTCATTAATTTCATTCCACCAAAATGCCCTTCACTGAGGGTGAAGGCAAAGGTGGTTGAGGGCAGTCTCCATGAAGCAAAATCCTTGATGTTTTTAAATGTCTAAATGCCGGGAGCCTGTTAAACTTTTTCATAATTGGGTTATTACTGAGGGACAGCAGTACTGCCTGATGAAAATAAAGTGCCTGAGCTGATGAGCTCCACTTATTACTCAGGACAGGAGGAGATAATGGGGCAGGGTGATCTAGACATCAGGTGCATTCTATGTGCAATGCAGTAAATCAAATCTCTTCCTCTTCCACTCTTACTCCCACACACAGAGAAACTAATTGTATGACTCCACACACTGAAGATGCAAACACAAGATATTTGGAAGTTGAGGCTCGACTTTGAGCTAACAGAAGATGACAACATTCAACTTGTTCAGTGCATAATTACAGTTGGAAATCCATGCATGAATATTTTGTTCCAGGGAGGTACAATATAGGCTGGGTTTTAAAATTATCTGAAGGTTTAGCTTCTCAGATGCCACTGAAAGGTGAGGAAAGTTGGGCCCATCCTTCCCTCTGCTTCCATTAAAAATTTCTGTAAAGGCAGACCCTTCCATCATTAAGAATGATGTGTGGTGGTCATGCATCTGATAGGTGTCTGTAGGGTTTTTGAAGGGTGCAACAAGCTGAGCTGAGGAAATTACCATTAGCTTTTCTGAGAAAAGTAAACTCTGATATCTCTAAAGGTAAGTACATGTTGATGACTGTTCCCAAAAAAGGATAATAGCTTAGGCTCTCAGCTAGTACAAAATTACAGGGGTGAATTCAAAGAACTGAGTTCATTAACACAAATTGCAGGGCTGATAACATTGAATAGCTGGAAATGCTGGGCTTTGGATTTTATAATTAGACTTCTGACAGGAAAGAGAGACATGAGAGATCAAGAAAGCAATTAATTGTCACAAAACAAACAATATCTGACTCATCAGCATGAGCAGAAGAAAGATCTCTAAAATTTGTCTTTTGAAGCCAGGGTACTGCAACGGAGCTGCTTGAATAAAGAGAATTGAAAAGCACAAAATGTACAAAATGCACTCCTTCTTGCCTGACTCTCTTTCCAAACTGCCATCTCTTTCTTTTCAGCTGCTGTGGAATAACACCCAAGTCAAATAATTTTCATCTGTCTTCATTTCTCAGTGTCTTGGTTTGAAAAGACAGGTATCTGCTAGGGAGAGGCAGACCTCTCTAGCAATGGGGAGTTCCAATCCCTTCCCTCCGTTATTATAATTTGGAAGATTAAAAAAACCTTTTCGGTCAGAGTTATGGGGAAAGGAATAACAGTCTTTACTTACTAACTAGTAAATATAACAACAGGACAGACAAATGACAACAGCAATTATAATAATAATAAACAGAACCAAGAACCCCGAGGGGCTTTTTCTCACGAGTCCCAGGCAGTCTGATCTCTTGGGACCCCGAGAGCACCAAACCGAAATGGTGGAAACTCCGGGGCTGATGGCTGGAAATGGTGGGTTGTCCCCGGCAGGCAGGGGGGTGTCCTGGCAGGTGAAGTGAGCAGTACTGAAGAAGCTGCCGCGGCTGGACCCAGGCTGACCCAAAATCCAGCAGGGCAGGCAAAAAACTCCGAATTCCTGGGCGCTCCAACAGATGATAGAATTCTCAGGACTGAACCTCTCCACTAACAGTGGAATCCACACAGCTACCTGTCGCCCGACCGTCCTCCCCGGAAAACCAAGAGCCGAAAAAGAACCACCACCCTCAGCTCCCCTAGCAATTCCCTCCCCCTAAACTAAGTGATCCACCTCTTTTGTACGGGTTAAGCACCCTTTAACTATCAGTATTTAGTCTCCTAGCAACTTATGGGGGGAAAAATTCCACACAAAAACTTAACCCCAAACACTCAGGTACATGAGTGCATTCAGGGTGAGCATTGCAGAATTATCTATCTTCTGACTGTCCTTTGATCTTGATACATCTGCCCATAATACTAAAATAAATTAATTGTTATAATACACTACACATCATCTCGCTTTTTATAAATGGAGAGCATTCCCTGAGCTTCCAAAGAAGAGTAGGGTGTAATATCTGAATGCTTGATATGTTTATTAAGGATATGAAGTTATCCTGTATGGAAGTAAGGTCTCCAAATGTATGATGCTTTTTAGGGGCTCTGCAAGTGTTGTTTCCCTAATAGAGAAGATTTTTGTACACACTTCGCAGAGGAAAGGTGATTCATCATGCCAGGTTGAAACCCAGTACGCTGCAGTGTAAGCAGCTCATGAGGCTTGGTGGCACAGTGTATGGAAATCTAGGCATGACTCACACACTCAATACAGGATTGCAAAGAGGTATTTGCAATAACTGAACAGAACTTTAACATCATATCCTCACCTGTTCTGTGCAGAAGTACCATGCAGGGGCAATCCTTTCTGATTGAGCCAAGTGCTCAGGGAGGTACTTGATCCCATATAGGCACTTAAACAGGAAAGGAGAGTGATTTAAGCAATTAAATAAGATTAAGTGTAGGTTTAATAGTTTTACATCACATGCAGCCTGTGCTTAAATGGCTTCCTAAAGAAAAGAATGTGGTTTGTTTTCTGAATTAGTTTTTCTCAAGCCTAGGAGATTGAGGAAAGATGACAATCCAATTGCAGAGGATGATCTTGGGCAGCAATGGGAGATCCCTGCAAATTTTCTGTAGCCATCGGTGGACTGGAGTGCCCCATTGTCTGAACACAGGGGCAAAAGGTTCAGACTAGCTTTACAAAAGGTGGGCTCAGCATGGCTCAGCAGCATCCTGGGAGCAAGAAGGGGGAAGAGGTGAAGACAATGTTAACACTGCCTAGCTGTAGACACATAAATTCAGTGCCTGAATGAAGAGTATGATTCACAATTGCTGTATACACTTGAGGACAGATAGTCTCCATAGTGTGACTCAGGATGACCTCTGGAACCTAGAGATGCTCTAAAGCAGACTATGTCTATTAATTTTAAAGTAAATATAAATAAACATTCTGTAATAGATTATGAACACGAAGAAAAGTTCCAATAGGAATTTATTAAATTACAGCAGGCAAAGCAAAGGCAAATACAGCGCTGGACGACAGGGGGAGTCTCCGCTCTGCCAACTGCCGTGAATGGCGGGTTTTTCAGTCTCGCTTTTATCCTGCTTCTTTCCTCCGATGATGTATGTGTGACGTGTTGCTAGGAGGGTCTTTTTTCTGTCCCTCGGTGGTCGCAGAGATGAAGGCCGTAGTTGTCCTCTTCCTTATATGGTAACTAAGCTGGAATTCCTGAAACTTAAAGCTGATTAAGCAAGTAGAGAGAGAGAAAAGAAATTGGGCAAGGGAATGTTTGCCTATAAGCTTTAGATAGTAACATAGTAACTTCCTGTTATCTTGAGTTATTTGATCTCCAGTGAACAAAAATATAGTTAATGTTTATCACAATTCCCCCATTTCTCTTGTTCTTACTTATTTTTGTTCACTGTATCTTTGCAGTTCTTGTCTAGCTAACTCTAAAGTTTCTAAATTTTCTTCTTCAGGTATCTGATCATACTTAGTCCTAAGAAGCATAAGATGTGCCGCTTCCAGCCGGCTTTTCATTATAGTAATCAGTTTATTAAATATACATGGTCCAAAGGTAAGCCCGAGTGCCAACAGAATTACCGGCCCCGCAATAGTAGAAAGCAGCGTGGTTAACCAAGGGGAGTGGTTGAACCAATTTTCATACCAATTTTGATGTGCTTCATTTTCTCTTTTCCGCTGTTCTATCTGCTTCCATAGTTCATTCATAGTATTGATTACTACTCCTGTGTGATCTGCATACGAACAGCATTCTTCTTTTAGTGCTACACAAAGGCCCCCTTGTTGTAAAAACAGCAAATCTAAACCCCTTCGGTTTTGTAATACTACTTCTGACAGTGATCTAACTGATTTTACGAACCCATCAATTGCTTTTTCTATTTTACTTAAATCTTCATCTACAGAGATTCTTAGTGCTCTAAATTCTTTCTGTTGGTTGACTAATGAGGTTATCCCTGTTCCAGCTCCTACTCCTCCCACAGTTAGAAGAGTTGCTATCGTCAGGGTGGTGAAAGGTTCTCTTCTCATGAGGTGATGTTCTGGGGTTGTATGCTGTTCAAGGACATAATCCTTCGGATGATAAGTAATTTTCGGTATAATAGCTACTTGAATACAATAGTCATGGGTGTGATTGAAAATTTTTAGAGATAAACAAGGAGTAATTCCTATACTCTGGCAAACCCACCGAGTATTGGGAGCCGGGAGTAACCAATCTGCTTCTTGTTTTTGCTTTGGATCTTTCACAGTGATGTTACACAAATGTTCTCTATTAGGGGGAACAGTACACAACGTCCTTGTCTGGTTACCTGAGAGAGTGTTACTCCTTGAGTACTTTCTTTAGCCTTTTTCCAGAGACATTCTTTTGGATTAGTCCCATTTATTCTTCTTGTTTTAGTTGTTACCCCAATGGCTTCATAAAAAGGAGGTCGAATGTTATAGCAGAGCCAACACTCTCTGGTTAGATCGGGATTTGTTCTATTTAGTATGCCATAACTAGCTTGCATAATTCTCCACAAGGTTCCATATACTGATACATCTTTAGGGACTCCAATTTGGGGTGCTCCTAGCTTTGTCTCATTAATCTTTGTAATGTTGACCTGATCCTGGTTTATTAATACTGGGTTTGGTCCTATACCTTCCCCCCCCCCATCTCTGGCAAATGGGGAGCGGGTTCCTTCTTTATTTGGATTATATTCCCCCTATCTCTCCCGGGTTCCCAATGTCTAACTCCCCAATTTTTACCTAATAGCCATTCTTGTTTCTCTGGTTGGGTGATATTGAGATAAACAAATGAGCAGTCCTCTATATAGGTCATTTTCTCCTGAAGGACCCCTCCATGGCTTTGTGCATCCTGCTGGTCCAAAGTCTGCTTGCAAATATTTATCATGCCCTCCCCCGGGTGTCCAGTCAGAGGCGATTGTTTCACAGCCCCAATATCCACAAAAATATTCCCCAGGATAATTACAATATCCTTTACCGTGATTTGAGCTTGGGCACATGTAAAATCCCGTTAGGTTCAGTACTTTTCCACAATGATCTATGTTGGTCAGATCACACAATCCTACTCTGAAACTGGGTGCTCCTACAGTAGTTACAGTGTGCAAAATCTCATTGTCATCCCATCGCTATAGTGACCATTTAAAGGGTTGGTGTGGTAGATTGTCTAAGGCATTAATCCCTCTTAAGTATAACATCAGCAAAAGAAAAGTAATCGGCTGGGTCATGTGGTGAGCATCATTGGGGGCATAGGAATGGGAGTATATCTGAGGATTGTTCCATTTCATAGACTGCAACCTGTCCCTCTGCCCAGGGTCCTTGCTCTTATTCCCATCCCTGAGGCAATTCCTCAAATATTGTTTTGTTGTCCCACCCTGGGGTTTCTTTCCTCCACAGCTTTTTACCCCTCTGCCTTTCCCGTCGACTCGGTTGCCTCGAGCCACGGGGGGGTACCATCTTCTCAGCAGCAGGGATACTCTTCAGGAGGTCCCCAGGGGCGACTCTGTTGCCTCTTGACATAGGAATCCCAGTTCCGATACTTAACCGGGGGTGTATCACACCGGATTCCCTTTAGGCGTGCGCGGCAGGTGCAGTCAATGATTTCAGCTATAAATGGGATGGGTTCATTACAGTGATAACAATAATATTTTGGTTCAATCCCTAATACAAAAATCCTCCACCATTCTTCCGATTCTCTCACTAATCCTTCATGTTTGACTCTATATTCCAGGATCCAATCAGTTATATTCCATTGCAGTTCCCAACAGGGGCTGCAAACTCCCCTGGGAGGGGTTCCTCGCCTACAATGACTCCACCACCTGCCCCTGCAGATTTTACAAATACAACAAACAAAAGGATAGCAATTGCACTCTGGGTTACCACACCTTATCTTAACATCAGAATTACAAATTAGTCCTTCTTCTGTGTAATGGGGTTCTGGTACATATTCTACACGGTGTCCATGTCCATTCATTGACAATCTCTTCTTTGAATCCGCAACCTCAGATCTCCAGGATTGCTCGTCAGTTGCCACTCAGGAGTCGGTTTGCTCACTGGCCCTTTAATTCTGCTTGCATGGGTCCATCCCTTTTCTGCTGCTCTGATTGCAGTTTCTGTAGTAAGCAATACAAGGTAAGGGCCCTCCCATTGTGGGATCAGGGATGCTTCTTTCCAGGACTTTATCATTACCCAATCTCCTGGTTGCACCTGGTGCAGTTTTAAATCTAGTGGGGGTCTCTGAGCTAACCTTCCTTTTTTCCACAGATTCTCCCTATATTTAATTAGGCTGGTAATGTATATATTCATATTCTGATCCCTCAACTTTGGATGATCTTGTGGTTCCTCCATGTTGTAGGGCATTCCATACAACATTTCAAATGGGGATATTCCCATATCTGATCTGGGTTGTGTCCGGATATTTAGCAATGCTAATGGTAGGCATTTTACTCATGACAGTCTGGTCTCAATCATAAGTTTGGTCAATTGTTTTTTAATTTCCCCATTCATTCTTTCTACTCTCCCTGAACTTTGGGGGTGCCAGGGGGTGTGATAATCCCATTGTATTCCCATTATTGCCATCATCTCTTTAATTATTTTGGATGCAAAGTGAGGGCCTCTGTCTGAGTCAATGATTTCTGTGACCCCATATCTGGGAATAATCTGCTCTAATAGGGTCTTGATTACTGTTTGTGCTGTTGCCCTTGCTGTAGGGAATGCCTCTACTTAATGGGTTAGGTGATCCACTATTACCGATAGATATTTATACCTCCCAGTCTTGGGTAATTCAGTAAAGTCTAGTTGGATGTTAGCAAATGGCCGGTATGCTGTGGGTCGTCCCCCCATTAAGGATTTTCTTAAATTGGCCGTATTTACCTTCAGGCAGGTAACACACCCCCTCATGACTTGCCAAGTCATCTGCCCCAATACACATATGTTTGGTGGCAAATTGATCTACCAATGCTTGTGCCCCCCAATGTGTTTTGCTATGTATTCTCCTCATAATATCCATAGCTATGGATTTAGGCAGTACAGTTCTATTACCCTCTGGAAGTCGCCATTCCCCTTCTGGGTCTTCTCTCAACCCCATTCTTTTCATCTTTTCTTTTTCCTGCATAGTAAAACTGTATATCTTTTGCAAATTCCCTCTGCTAGTCTCACGCTCTTTTCTTTCAGCCTTCGGATCTTCCTGGGGGGTAGATTGTGACGTCTGTAAAGCAGCCCTTCTTGCCTCCTGATCTGCTGCATTATTTCCCCTGCTTTTAAAATCCAATCCCTTTTGATGCCCTTTCAGGTGAACAACAGCAATTTTCCTAGGTCCCCTCAAGGCCTTCAGCAATTTCCTGATTAGATCCTGGTGAACCAGATTTTTTCCCTGGGAGTTTATCAACCCCCGTTCTTCCCATATTTTCCCAAAAGTGTGTATAATCCCATAAGCATATTTTGAGTCAGTATAGGTGGTACCTGATCTATTCTTCAACAACTGCAATGCTCGTAGCACCGCATAAAGTTCACAAGCCTGTGCCGACCAAGATCCACTTAGAGGGCCTGATTCCATAACTGCAAGTCCTTCTCCCCGAACTATTGCATAACCAGAAACCCTTTTTCCATTTATCACTCGTGATGAGCCATCTACAAACAACCTATCCCCTTCTTCTAATTCTTCTTCATCCAGATCTGGTCTTATTTTGGTTTGTTCTTCTATGGTAGATAAGCACTCATGTGCCAATCTATCCTCGCTTGGCCTTCCATATAAGAATTGGGCTGGGTTTTGTAAGGCTGTTACCTCCAGGGTTAATTTTGGGGAGTCTAATAGGATTCCCTCATACTTCAGGAGTCAGGCATCCGTTATCCATTTTTCTGCCTTTTGTTGCAAAATTCCCCAGATATTATGAGGGGATAATACTCTCAGTTCCCCGTTGAAAGTGATTTTTTTAGCCTCCTCCACCAGCAGGGCGCAGGCCACTATAGCCTGCAAACATGTAGGCCACCCCCTGCTGACAGGGTCTAACAGCTTAGATAAGTACCCAACAGGTTTCTTTTTCCCAGCCCACTCCTGAGTCAATACCCCATAAGCCGTCCCACTATCTGTATTTACAGATAGATAAAAGGGTCTTTTTAGATCGGGTAGGCTTAACACAGGGGCACTGACTAAATCATGCCACAGAGCTTTCAGATGTTTGTCATCTTTTTCATCCTATTTCACTAGCCCTCCTTGGCTCAATTTCTCATATAAAAACTTAACTTTGGTGCTATAGTTCTCAATTCACTGTCGGCAATACCCCATGAGACCTAACAACTGCCTGATTTGCTTCTTGCTTCTTGGAGGCGGTATAGATAATATTCCCTTTATCCTTTCAGGGTCTATCTTCTTTTCTCCCTTCCGTAAATAGTGCCCAAGATACTTTACTTCTTCTTCTACAAATTGCAGTTTTGCCTTAGATAGTTTGAGCCCCTTGGCACTCAAGAAGTTGAGTAATCTAATGCTTTCTGCCCGTACTTTGTCCTTCGCTTCCCCCGCAATCAGGAGGTCATCTACATATTGAATAAGGGTCACTCCTTCCCCAGTCTGATATTCCTGCAAGATTTGTTCTAAGGCTTGTCCAAACAAGTTAGGAGACTCAGTAAATCCTTGGGGGAGAACAGTCCACCTTAGCTGCTGTCTCCTATGGGTGATTGGATCTTCCCACTCAAATGCAAAGTAATCCCTACTCTTTTCATCTAGAGGGCATGCCCAAAATGCATCCTTAAGGTCAATTACACTATAATATTGTTTTTTGGGACCTAGTCTACTTAGCAGGGTATGAGGATTGGCTACCACCGGAAAACGAGCTACTGTCCTTTTGTTTATTTCTCTCAGGTCATGCACCAACCGGTATGATCCACCTGTCTTTTTTACTGGCAAAATGGGGGTATTAAAAGGAGACATGCAAGGTTCTAAGAGTCCTTTGCTTAACAGCTTCTCGATCTCGGGCTTCAATCCATTCTTACCTTCCGGGGAAATAGGATATTGCTTGACCCTTATTGGTGTCTCAGGATCCTTAATGGTTACCGAAAAGGGGGGTATGTTCAGCCGTCCTACACTATCAGGGGTGTACCATACTTCTGGATTTATCCTCTCCTCATCTTCTACCCTTAAGGGGCAGAGTTTTATTTTGATTTCCTCATTAACTACTTCTATATTAATGCCCATTTCTATAATCAGGTCTCTTCCTAACAAATTATATTCTGCTTCTGGTACCAGCAGAAGGTTCCCTATTCCCATTTTAGATCTCGATTCCACTAATACATTTTTAATAATGGGGACCTCGAAGGGCTCCCCCTTAGCCCCTACTACCTGAGCAGTTTCCTTTGATATCTTACATCCCTCAGGTAGTATCTGGACTGTCTACCGCTCAGCTCCAGTATCCACTAAAAACTCAAATTCCTGCCACTGAGGACCTATTTTCTATTTTATCAAGGGCTCTTGATGTTTCTGTGTTCCCAGCAAATAGAGCCCCTGACCCCGTTGGTCTTCCTTGAATGCTCTCTCATCCCTCAGCCGCTTCCTGCAATGTCTCTGAAAGTGTCCTTTATTCCCGCAATAGAAGCATACGCTGACTTCTTTCTCGTCTATCCGGGGAAACCACCCCCCCCCCCTTTCTCTGGGCCACTTGACTTGTTTTGGGAGGGGCATCAATTCTCCTAGTTTCCCTTACTGCTGCCACCATCATTCTTACATGTCTCTTGTGACTCTCTTCATCCCTTCTCACATATACCTTCTGTGCTTCCCTCAATAGCTCATCCAGGTCTCTATCTTGCCAATTATCTAATTTTTCTAACTTCTTTCTGATATCTTCCCACGATTTAGCCACAAATTGTGTTTTTAAAAGTGCTTGCCCCAACGGGGTGTCAGGGTCTAAGCCCGAGTACATCTGCAGGTTCTTTCTCAAGTGTTCTAGCCAATCTGTAGGTGTCTCCTCCTTTTTCTGTCTCTCATTAAATGCCTTATTGATGTTCTTCCCCCTAGGCACCGCTTCCCGGATCCCCTGTACTATTATCCCCCTCAGATCCTGCATATTGGTTCTGTGATCCTGCTGCTGATGATTCCAATTGGGATTCTGCAAAGGCCGCTTGGTGTCTGCTAAAGGTCCTTGTTCATGCTGTGCATCCCATATTCGCATCCCTGCTCTTCTAATCATATTTCTTTCCTTGGCCGTGAAGAGAATATTCAATATTGCTTGCAACTCACCCCAAGTATAAATACTGGGTCCCAAAAATTGGTCCAGTCTCTCGGCCACCCCCAAAGGATCTTCTAGGAGAGTCCCCATTTCTCTCTTAAATTCCCGAACATCCCCAGAACTCAAAGGCACTGAAACAAACCCCATCACTGGGTGAGGTCCCTGGCCCCCCCCCACAGGCATTTCTCTTAGGGGATATAGGTTATGCTGTCTAGCCCGACCTCGGGTTATGGGTCCCTGCGGTCCCTGCACTTCCTCGGGGGGCTCGGGATTACCTCCTGCTTCCTGAGGCTCCATTGGAGGTGCATTCGGGATCTGGGGGTTCTGAGGGGGTATGTAAGGAGGTGGGATCAGTAAGGCTTCTTCCTCTTTACTCCTGTCTTTCTTCTGTCCTCCCTCTTTGAGGGGAAACAGGAGTACTTCACCCCCAGGTCTTGTAACCCATACATTAGCATATTCGCTTTCTTCCCGACTAAAAGGAGTTTTAGTGCTTACCCACAAGTTAAGTTTTTGCCTCACCCAATCTTCTGATGATCCAAAAATAGGCCAAAAAATATTCCGGGAAATCTCCTTCCCACCCCATACTTCCACACAATAATGGATCATTTTAGCCTTATCTTTACCCTCTGTGTTAGGGTAATGGTTCCAATTGTCTAATATGAACCCCAGTGGGCTATCTCTAGGCACTGGGGGAAGTTTCATGGGAGTAGAGGGCCTGCTCTTCCCCTGTCCCATCTTCTGGAGTGCCCTCACACAAGTGTGGTGCAGAAGTCACTCGCTTCCCCTTGTTCGTGGCTCACGCCCTCTCGGGCAATGAGAACCACACTACTGAGGGTCCCCACTCGCTTAGAGAATCCGAGCTGCCGGTTCTCCTCTCAGACACACACACACTCGCAGCACCCCAGGATCCCCGACCCAGACCGAACGGATTCCTCCACACAGATACTCACGCGTCTTGCGTCTTCGTCCGGACCTTTGTGCACAAAGTTTATAGGATCTGCCGGCTTCCTTTGCCTAATGCCTTGAATTTAGGTTCGTCGGTCCAGCTGAGACAGGAATCAGGTCTACCAGGGCCGCCGACTGATTTGCGGGGCACCCCCCAGGCAGAACCAAAAGTCCTATCTTGCAGGTGGATCCAAGTCACGGCACCAAATTGTAATAGACTATGAACACGAAGAAAAGTTCCAATAGGAATTTATTAAATTGCAGCAAGCAAAGCAAAGGCAAATACAGCCCTGGACGGCAGGGGGAGTCTCCGCTCCGCCAACTGCCGTGCCTTGGCAGGGTTTTCAGTCTCGCTTTTATCTTGCTTCTTTCCTTCGATGATGTATGTGTGACGTGTGGCTAGGAGGGTCTTTTTTCTGTCCCTCAGTGGTCGCAGAGATGAAGGCTGTAGTTGTCCTCTTCCTTATATGGTAACTAAGCTGGAATTCCTGAAACTTAAAGCTGATTAAGCAAGTAGAGAGAGAGAAAAGAAATTGGGCAAGGGAATGTTTGCCTATAAGCTTTAGATAGTAACATAGTAACTTCCTGTTATCTTGAGTTATTTGATCTCCAGTGAACAAAAAAATAGTTAATGTTTATCACACATTCAAGTTATTATGAATACTTATTCCTAAAAGGCTTCAAATTTGATGCTTAAATTATTGAAGGAATTTTGACTGCAATGTTTTTGCTAGAGACTCAAGATCCAGCATTCACAGAGCCCAATACACAACTGTCAGAAGTGTTGCAAAGCCAGCAAGATTTAACTGTCTAAGCTTTCAAAGCCCCCTACAGAGTCATGGCTGTGTGATATATGTCGTAAAGTTAATTCGTGTTAAGCAATATGATATGTAATTGATACACTGTAAAATGGAAAAACATACCATGTAAAATTGATCTACTTTAAGTTTGGTTTAAGATCAGTAAACTTAAAGGTGTGTATAGGGTTAACTGAGACTAAAACTGCACATTCCGGGAACCGCTTTGGAAGGCACAAAAGGACTAAAAAGGGAGATGGGTGCCCTGACTACTGAATGATTAAATCAGATCGATATCTTATGTGTTCCGGCCCGATGTTAACATTTCCAAACCTTCTCTGGACACGGCAATCATGACATTGTTCTGTTTTGAGAATCCATTCAATGGACCCTGGACATGATCATGAATATCTAATAAAGCTACTATGAAGCAAGAGTCTTATGGTCTCGGCCTGCTCTCAGTGGAAGACTGTATAAAAACCAGCAGTATTGGACCCAATTTGTGAACAGAGTGGGTGACAGGCTGACAGAGTCGGTTACCGTGTTCACCCAGTGCCGAAATCCCGAGATTCAACGCTGTCCCTTTTAATTGTGGCTACCAGAAACTGTGTTTAAGTCTCAAAATAAAATTCTGAATTTTGATTTACTTAATTTGGCTTGGCGATTTATTACAGCTGTCTTTTGCATTAAAGGAGTAGAGTTATTTTTGCATTAGTTCAATTGCAGAAATACAGAATTCTTTGGGAAATCCTTCACACCCCATTTGCTAAAGGGATTACCAAACAAGCAAATTTCCCTTCCTCTTCTGTCCCACTCCAAAACAGCATGCACTATCAATACTGCTATAATGGAAAATCCAAGCTGAAATTTAACTTTAAACTCTGCTTTAGCAGATTAGTTCTGCAGCTTCTTCCTTCTTGCTGTTCCTGCCAAGAGTTGCTATATTTTAGCATCAAAGAGACTTTACATGGAGTTATACATGGAGTTGTTACATGTGCACCTGTGCGTATTTTTCTACGTAAAAGTTTAAGCAAAGAAGTGCTTTCAAACAGACTGCAGCCTGAAATTCATGGATGAAACAGTGTTTTTAATAACTGCTGTTATTTTCAGAAAAGTTTCATTCAAGGATGGTGCAACTCTGCACTGAGGTAATGGAAATACAATGTAAAAGAGGAGAAACTCATAGCTGAGAGCTCTTTCTAGATCCTCAGTTTTTAACAGATCTTTCAGGAGCAGTGAATTAGGAATGGAAGCAGCTGAGCTCCCTGTTGAACTGTGAGACTGAAGTTTGTCTTGACATCTTGTATGTTTGTGGTGCTCTGCACCCCTCCAATGTTATTCTGAAGAGGGGAATTTCTTCTCTGGGTCTAATGGGCCTGACGTATGGCTCTCCTCTTTGTCCAGCCTTTATGGATCTGTTTTACATGAGCCCTTCATGCAGCAGCACATGCAGAGCTGCATGCCCCTGCTCCTAAGTGCATTTCTTTATCAGAATATATGGCACTGCATTATGCTGCATGTTTATTGCTTGAAACACTAGCTGATAATGTGGCCGTAGTCAAACAAAATGCTACATGCGACAGCAACCAATTCATTTCTTTTAGGAAAGGAATATGACATCAGACAGAAAGAGATATATGCTTAGCTACATTTGATTGGAGGCAGTCAAATAGCTGAAATGATACAACCATTAAGATATATTTTCCTGATAACCACCCTCTTTCATATATATTGTCTATTTATTTTTCTCTGGTATCTTAGTGGAACTTGGAACATATTAGATCTACTTTTTTTTTTTTCCAACAGATATTTAATGCATTGCTGAAAGCAAAATTTCTCATTCTTTCTGGTTGCATTATTCTCACAAATTGCAGTAGGGGAAGAAGGAAAAAAAAAAACAGTCCAGGGAGCTTCTCTGCCCTAGCTATCTGAAACTAACTAAAAGCAAAAAGATCTCTGATCTGCAGACTCTCCAAGCCTCTGCCGAACACCCCGTCCAGAGAAGAATCTGTAGGAGTAAGGCAGTTTTCTCAAAACGAACTCCACGCTTCTCCTTGCTCTTAGAACCAGTCTTAAAGGCACAGAACTCAATATACAGCACAAACAGAACAGACGATTGGGGATACAGGCATCATAAAGTCACCCTAGGACAGGCACAAAGAACTTTGCTCCTCTTGTTATAAGCAGGTGAGCACTGGAATAATAGTTAAAAAGAAAATGCTGAAGAATGAAGCTGTGTTTTTCAGCAAGTGTAATTTTGATCAGCTCCACTGGCCATGTGTTAATGGTGAACGGGGCACAAAGAAGTCTGTGTCTCATTACATACTCTCTGCAGGTCCTTCATGGATTAGGTACAACTGAATTTCACAAGGTTGTTAATAAAAACATTCTCAAGATGCTGGATCAGGATAACAGCCCCTAGAAGCAATACAAAAAAAGTGGTTCAGGAACTTTTGCCTTCCTCTTAGTGAGTTCTGTTGTATATACAAATACCTTCACCAATTCAACTAGATCAAGTAAACACCCTAGGAATAATCTCTACATCACTACGATTTTGATTAGATTAGGATTGTTTTATTTCAACCTAGATTCATTACTTTCTTATGTGATTGGCAGTTAATTTCTCTGCATGTAAAGGGTTAAAAATACACACCATACAGCCCAAAATTAACTAACTGTAAGAAAAAAAGGAGAAGTAAACATTAAAGTGCTATATTGTAGAAGAGGTGTTGGTGTGCAGGAAGACACCACTCCCTCACATCAACTGATCCTGCTGTAGCACATCCATCACTCTGGAAGCTGGAAGGGGACACAGCTTTCTGCTGGCTTCGGTTAAGCATGAAGTCAGGTCTGCAGGCACAGTTTTCAAGGGAATTAATGGAGTAAAACTGTACAAGAAGAAACTATCCTGAGCTTTCCCTTGTGACAGGAGAGAAAATACACTCTCATCCCACCTAGATCATTGCACCTGAAACTCCCTTTGCATGCAAGCTCAACATGTCCTCCAGAAACTGCTCCCAAAAAGGCCACATAGCTATGGTGAGAGATAAGGATGCCAATATGCCAATGTGTAAATATTTTGTTTGCTCTTTTCAGCTGAATGAAAACTATACTAAAAAAAAAAAAAAAAAAAAAAAAAAAAAAAAAAAAAAAAAAAAAAAAAATTCCACTTGGCCATTCTGAAAACAGTTGCAATTATACTCTCACTACACCACAGACTTCTGAGGTTAAAGTCCACATTTTTCCTTTTCCAAGCTATGTTCTAGTATTCTTTGCTGGTTTTGGTCTGAAGGTGATGGTCTCTGAAAGAGAACAGAGGACAAGGCTGAAGGAAAAAAGCTTCTTAATTTGCTGCTGCAAATCTGTGAGAAATCTTCTCTTAGAGTCCTTTAAGGCTTCAGCATTATGAAGAGACAAGATAACCTGAAAGAGAGGACTTCCCTTTCTCTCGTGGGAAGGTTTCACTAACTGGTAATATTCAGAAACATCTTTTTTCAAATCCACCTCAGCAACAATCTACCGACACTAACCTGGCCTTGGTCCCCTCACAGCAGGCAACCCTGTTGTACCTGATGTACTATTTCAGTCAGCTTTAACTCTGATTCTCAATAAATATTTTTACTCTTCAGTTCTGAGGAAAGCAGCCAGAAGCACACCAAACACCAGACCATGACAAATTCAGTGCTAAACTGCCATTTTGGCATATCTCTGAGAGCAAGTCATCCTTTCCCCATGTGGTCAAGGCTGGCAATTACCTTAACAAAGACAGAACAGGATGAAGAGTTGGGTATCAGCAAGATCTAAGTTTATCAGGGACTAATTCGGCACAGCATGCTAAATAACTCCACTGACTGAACCTTGAGGCCTCAGAAGTGGACTTGGCTCTTGGCAAAGAAAATAGAAAGGCAAAAAGAAGAAAAAATTAAGAGATACTCAGAAACAACTAGGGTAATTCAGCACATTATACAGGAACATTTTCTCTGGCAAACAAAAATTATCCCAATATTTTGAAGTGCATCTAGACACATTGCATATGCCAGTTTATAGGTCATATGTAGGACAATACTTTGAAAAGCAAATATGAAACCAGCGACCAAATTTAAATTGAGAAAAAGGGTTGTATGAAATAGCAGCAATAAGTCCACTAGAATTCCTTGCAATTATTCTCATGCCATGTCTCACTCCATTTCCTAGCTCATCAGAGGTATTTCCTACAAGACAGTTTTCACACAAGTCGTTAGAAAATATCTGTTTGCCTCAGATGCCTTTTTTTTTTTCCCATAGAAATCTGCAATGATTCATTGGTTGACTTGCTTTTTCTCACTTCTATGAAGAGATACCATATGTAAGATGAAAGAATTTATGTTCTCCTTGCATTTTTATCAAATTTAGGGCTACCTTAAAGTGCTGAGACAGAGAAGTTTCTTGTCACCCAGGCGTCTGCAGGCAGAATAAAGAGATACAGCAAAGGCAACAAAATTGGCAAGATTTCACTCTTTTCTGTGTACAGCAACAACGCATAAAATTCTTCAATTGACAGCCATACAGCAAAGATGCTGAGATGTTACATTTTTATCTTTTGTCAGATTCTCTCATCTTTCACATGGATGTACAGCAGCAATTACATTCTTTATTTCTAAGTCATTAACACTGTTCTGTTTATGACAACACATGTTGCCTATAGGTCAAACACTTAGCAAAGGCAAACAAAAATTTTGGAGCTACCTAATGCAAAATCTATTGCACTTGTATGAGTAAAATATGGTAAAAATCATGCACTGATGTACACCAATGTGCATGGCCTCAATTAATTGTGTGAAGACATTAATTGTCTTAAATGACTTAAATATTTTTAATTCAAATTGTCTTGGTTTTTTTTTTTCAGAAATAAAAAAACCCACTCAAGTAAAAAAAAATTGTTTTGAAATATTTTAATAGAAGTAAAAGACCGTATTTATAAATCAGAGAAGAATGGAGTAACCCTACAACACTGAACTTTAGGACTAATATGGAAAATAAAGAAACCAAGTCCTTCAAGTTGCTACAAAAGCAAAGAACTTTCCTTGCATTATTTTTGCAGCCTCCTAGAAAAGTAAGATTATAAACCAAATTTACAATGCTCTGCAAATAACTCATTTCAGTTTCTCCTGCTGAAGTGTTACACACCTGCTAGACCTGAGACTGGAAAAATAACTCAGTAGCCAGTAAGACTCTTCCATGAGAATTGAAATACTACTTTGCCATTATACTTCTCTAATGTCTGCTTGACCTATCTTTGTGGAACAGTCTTGCCCTGAAATATTTGGAAAGTTTTGCTCCAGAGTTCTTCATATACCATGTAAGGCAGTCACTAATGATGTGTGACACCTTGGAACCAATCCTGTTTGTTGGAGTCCAGGGCATTCCTTTGGTTGCCCTGGAGGGTCAGAGACCTGGGCAGAGGGGTCTGGGACCCCAGCCCAGAGCTCAGAGAGACACTGGCTTTGATTTCAGTCCATGGGAAAAACTTCCTACACTGAGAGAAGGTTTACAGGCCACAAGAATGTGAAAAATAGTAGTTTAGATTATCACAGAATGAGAAAATAATAGTTTTAGGTTCCTATCATTGAAGTGAATGGGGACAAGATGGAGAATCTGGGGCATTGTCTCCTTCTTCTTCTCCTTCTCTTTCCCTCACTCCATTGCTGCATTGATGTGGCACAAAGTAGCTAGTGAGGATTGGGTCAAAGTAAAGATGACCTTTTTAGTAATAGAGATAGACATTGGTAAGAAATAGTAAACAAGAAATACGTAGTAATTAGTATAAAAGATAAGGACAGCCCAGCTCGGGGAGAGACGTGAGGAATCCATGCAGCTGCGAACATCTTGTCGGACTCCGAGAAAATTGTAAGATAAGAAACAATAACCGAAGTATGCAACATTGAAAAATCTAAACCTGAGAACTCCGTCTCTTCCTTCGGCTTGGCTCGGAGCTGTGCAGGGGAGCAAGGACCCTGAAACCACCTGAATGTTGGGGAAGCCCCCGACATCTGGCGTCCCTGACTGGGCAGAAACATCTGGCGTCTCTGGGTGTGCTGAAACATCTTGCATCCCTGCCTGGGCTGAAACATCTGCCTTTCCTGACTGGCACTCCTGGAAAGGAGCGCTGAAAAGGGTCACAGCAACCTCTGCAGAAACATCAAAAAGCTCCCAGAACATCAAGCAGCCAAGCCAATGACTCCAGAGAAGAAACACCTGTCTGATCAGACCACCAGCTCACTCCAGTTCGTTCCAGACGATGGTTTTCCACTGGGCCCAGGAAGCCGCCACCCTGCTTTCTGCCGGACAGAGATCAGGAGACCTCTGAGACGAATCGGACCGCAGCTGGGGAAAGCCCCCGACACCTGTTCAATCAGTCAAAAGAGGATTTCTACCAAGTCTCCCGCACCCCAGGGGAGTGTGTACCTGTTAGGCTGTGATACTTCTGCCTCTTCTTTAAATGAGATCACTTAAGCAGTTCACTGTTTATTTAGATCAGTGATGTGGTTACTGCTCATAACAGTATGGATGATTGCTTGCCCAAATCCTGCATAAACCATTAATCAGAATATTTCCTATGTCTTAGTTTCAATGAAATTAAGAATCAAGACATTTACTGGGAGGACTATTTCTTGCTATTCAGACCCTAATGCTATCTAATATTGATATTATGTCAAATAACTGAATAGGAAGTGCAACATCAGCCTGAGGTACCCAGCTGGAGTCCTGCAGTATTTGTAAATCTTGGAGGCACAGCAGAGTACCAGAGTCACACTCTTAATAAAATATTCTGGACAAGTAAATTTTCCTGGCTAAATATTAAAGCAAAAAGCAAAATTTGGATATGCAACATATCACTACATACAATAATTTGTATATTACAAATATAGACAAAATGTGACTTTCTTCAGCCTTAAAATAAGATTTTGGCTCTCTTTTCCTAAATACATGTTAATTTCTGTCAGTGAAGTTTCAGCTGTGTACAAATTTTCCAAACAGGCAGCCCCCATTTACTATTATTTACTGTAATTCAATAGCCATTTCAAGATATCATCTGCAACTAGGGCTTTGTTAACACCTCTCCAGGTACAAACAGCTGCTAAAGGAAGAAATCAAAAACGTGTTTGAGCAAGAAGGACAGAACCCTGAGTGCAGAAAAACTCTCCAACTCTGAGCCTTGCATTGGACTCACAAGGCCACAGGTTTGTCTTATTAAAAGTTAAAATTGTTTGGCACTTTTCAGTCCTTCTCTGGCCAGAAGGCAATACAGCTGGCACCAGGGGTGACACGCTGTGCACACAGCTGTTCTCTTCCCAGGTCACTGGAGAAAGACCTACTGTCAAACCAGTGAGAACCAGCACTTGGGTGAGGCAGAGGATAAACAGAGCCAGGGAGAAACTCCTCACTGCCCTGGAAGAACCACAAACATAGAGGGTGCATTGGTGCAGAGACATCAGCAGAGATACCAGTATGGTGGACACTA
Source organism: Delichon dasypus (assembly GCA_037837765.1). Lineage (NCBI taxonomy): Eukaryota > Metazoa > Chordata > Aves > Passeriformes > Hirundinidae > Delichon > Delichon dasypus. The sequence continues at coordinate 33,914,857 of JBBAXF010000004.1, forward strand.
ATTAAAAGGAAGGAGGCCACTCTTTCTTAAATATTTAGATGGTCCATAGTCCTCTTATATTCTTGACCCAGTCTGTGATGGAGACACTCAACCACATCCCTGAAACAATGAAGAAAGGAGTAGCACACATAAAAGAAATGCTTTTCCTCTACTCACGAGCAAAATGGATCCCACTGTCTCTTCATTTTAAAGGTTAAAATCAAATTACAATTAAAGAATGAATGCAAGGCAACAGTTGCAATCATGTACTCTTTCTCCAAGCCAAAGGTGCTAAAATAAGGCCCCTGTACCCAAACTATTATGATAATGTTTTGTACACAAGACCCATAGGTGAGATATATATGAGCACAGTGAGTTTAGAGCATGAAGAGCAGAAAGTGGAAAAGACTCTCCAGAAGCACATTACATATATGCCCTTGCAGGAAAACCACAGAAGAAATTCACAGCTAATTGGGATAACAATATCTAAATAATTGAGGGAAAAATAATAATAAGATGGTGGTAATAATAATAATAATCACAATAAGAATAACAATAACTACAAAAAACAATTCAATTGAATAAATTTATTTGTGTACTGGTTTTGCATTGATTGACATTTAGCGAGTAGCGAAGAAGCTGCCCATGGAAATTATCTTTGTAAGAGTGTCAGAGTCCAGAGCATTTCTTTGGTTGCCCTGGAAGGTCAGAGACCTGGGCAGAGGGGTCTGGGACCTGGACAGAGGGGTCTGGGACCCTGGCACAGAGCCCAGGGAGACACTGGCTTTGATCCCAGTCCACGGGAAAGGCTTCCTACGCTGCAAGATGAATTACAGGCCACAAGAGTGTGAAAGATAGTAGTTTAGCTTATCACAGGGTGAAAAACAGTGGGTTTGGGGTTTTAGTATGGAAGTAGACGGGAGCAAGATGGAGGATTTTGGGCATTGTCTCTTGCTTCTTTCTTCTTCCCTCACTCCATTTTCTGCAGTGACAATGGCACAAAGTATTTTAAGGAGATTGGGTCAAAGCAGAGATGACCTGCTTAGTATAAGTGATAGGTATTGGCAAATAATGATAAATAAAGAGTATGTAACAATTAGTATAGAGGCAGCAACAGCTCAGTGTGGGGGGAGTCGTCAGATGCCCGAGCAGCTGCACAGATCTTAGTTGGGCACTGAGAGAATTGTAAGATAAGAAACAATAAACAAAGCGCACAACGTTGAAAATCAGAACCTGAAGACTCAGTTTCTTTCTTGTGTCCAGCTCAGGGCTTTGCAGGAGGCAAAAAGACTCTAAAACCACCTGAATCTCAGGAGAAAAATCCAAGATAAGAGGAGCTGTTAAGAGTCTCCTCTGTGCCTGACAAAACCAACCAGTGACTAGTTTTGAATACTGGCACCTTGTTAAACCACTAGGAAGCTGAACATACCTCTCTGAACATACATGTTAAAATGAACAAAGCCCGGGAAAGCTCTCTTCCTCTTCAGTCCTGGGAACAAGCAACAGGCTGGTCCAGCCCTCTTCCAAGGGGCTGGGCCAGGCCAGGCTCCAGCAGCTCTTAACATCTGGCCACCTGGCCAGTTCTCTCCCCCCTGGTGCGGTCAAGCCAGCTCCTGGCTGGAATTAAATGCAGTGCGGGCCTGAGACCAGCCACGTGGCCAGAGCAGCCACCATTGTTTCTGACTGAGGCCTCAAGATCCTGGCACAGCCCCAGCACAGCCTGAATCTATCGCCATGACTGCTTTGACCATCATGACCACCGCAGGCCCCAGACAAGATATTAACTCTTTCATTGCACAGATGAAACTTGCGGGACATTGATCCTCTCTCAAGTGAGAGAAAAGGATAGAGTGAAAACATGTAGAGAGATGACATGAAGACCCCAAAGTCAGTGAAGAAGGAGTCAAGTCCCAGAAAGGAGGAGAAGGAAGAGATGCCTTAGTCTTAGGCTTAAATTCTTTTGCAAGACCATGGTGATGGACTGTTGATACATTAGAATTTCCCTTTAATTCATGAAAACATTATGGGGAGATGGAGTGTTCAAATTGCAGGTATGAGCAAAGGCATTTGTGTAGAAGCAAGTAAATGTTGAAATAGCTGTGATCTCATGAGAAGCTTGAACAGAGAGAGGAAGATGAGAGTGATGAAGACCCTCTGTCCCCAGGGAAGAAGACGAAGATGAAGACAAAGATGAAGACAAAGATGAAGACAAAGATGAAGACGAAGACGAAGACGAAGAAGAAGAAGAAGAAGAAGAAGAAGAAGAAGAAGAAGAAGAAGAAGAAGAAGAAGAAGAAGAAGAAGAAGACCTCTGTTCCTAGAGATGAAGATGATCTCATAGATAGATGAAGAAGACCTTTGCTTTTGAACAGCTCATCCTTAAAACAGGTTTGACATGGCCCATGAATGCAGCTGTGGGAAGGCTGCATGAGATGGGAAGGACTTCACGAATGCAGATTTCCAGGTAGCTGCTCTTTGTGAGAATTAAAGCCATGAGAGAACTGTTTTCTTGTGGAGAAGTCTTCGTGACATGGCAAGAGACTCCCTTCCCTAAGAGAACTGATGAAAGACTATTTTAGAGGTGATAGAACTGATCTAAGTCCCAGGTTTTGTCTCTATACATTGTCAGTGAGAATGAGAAGAAGATTGTGGGGGAAGGAAAAATATTTTGAAAGTTTTATCTGATTTTTTTTCCTTTTCTTTTAGTTTTGTTAATAAAGTATTCTTTATACCCTTTAAAGTTTGAGCCTGCTTTGCTCTTCTCCTTATTCTGTCTCTCAGCAGAAAAGGAGTAAATAATTCTAGTGGGTGCACCGGCATTTAGCCAACATTAGACCCACCACATTATTTGGTGCATTGGCCAGGAAACTCCAACTGGCCAACTAAAACCACAGGAAATAAATAAACAAATAAAAGGTAGGGATAGATGGAAAGAGACAAATGGAAAGGGAGACAAATGAAACCCAAGAGAAAAAAGTGATGCACAATACAATTTCTCCCCACCTGTGGCTGTGCCCCTCCACACCAGGCAGGCGCGGACCACTGGCTGGTTCAGATCTGCACAGTGGCCAAAGCGTTTCGGTCGGGGTTGGAAGCTGGCTAGCTACCTCTTCTTGTAGGTCTCGGCTCCCCACCAGTGGCTGGCCCAAATTGCGTTGTGACTGCAGTGGTAGACAAAAGGTCAGCTCTCAGCTAGGCAGTTTTAATGATGGTTTATTCGGGTCAGAGCGGCGGGAGCTCTGCCATTCTTCAAACTGCCCAGCAAAAAAGCCCCTTTGAATTTCCCTCCCCGAACTTATAAACGGGGGAGGATTCAGGGGTGGCAACAACAGGTCAGCAAATCAGGGAATTCGGGGGGATAACAGGGGGTGTCCACTTGTAAACATAGGACCACTCACAGGAGGGGAAAAGGGGATTTCCCAGGCACCAGCCTATCACTCGACGCCCCTCTGGGACTTTCCCAAGCCCCAGGGAGGGGTCCCGAGGTGACAGACAGGATGCCCCAGAGCAGGGGTGGGGAGAGCGGATTGACAAGGATAGGTGGGGGGTGGGATGATTGATGTAAAACAACTTGCTATACCGCAACAGAAAATGTGGGCACAGTGGAATGAACCATAACATAAAACTTCTTATAAAACTTACAAAATTACTTAAGAACTTGATAAAAAAATTCTTGCACCGCCACACCCACCCACTAACCCATGACCAGAATATCTTCAAGCAGTGATCAGCTGTTCCTGGCCAACTCCCTCCAGTTTGTACCCTGAACATGACATTCTGTGGTGTGCAATATCTCTATGGCCAGTTCAGCTCTCCTGACCCTGTTCCCTCTGAGTTTTTGTGCACTTCTTCACTGGCAGGGCTGGGAAACTGAAAAGATTGTGACTTAAGGTGAGCATTACTTAGCAGTAACAAAACATCAGTGCCATCAACTTTATTCTCATATGAAATCCAACACCAGTATTGTACCAGATACTAATAACAAAATCAACTCTATCCCAGACAGAATCATGACACCATTTATTCCAAGTCACCATAGCACTGTTGATTTCAGTACGATTAATCTGGTATTCATTGATGGTGGATTGGTTTCAAAGAACAAATGCAAATAAAGCTTCATTCAGGAAGCGAGATTCAAAATTAGCCTGAGAAATAAATTATAATGAAGAAATAGAAAAGTGGGGAGAAAATGAAGCACCCATTACACCAGCAATGTTGTCCACTGTTCCCAAAATACAAAATGGAGAAAGTCAAATTCCAGCTTTTGAAACAGGCACTAAGTTTCCCTAAGAGAAAACCTAACACAGTTCCGAGAAAAGCCCTGGATTTGATCTATTGATTATTAAAACATCTGATAATGCAAAAAAGAGAGGAAGGGAAAAAGTGGCAAAGGAGACAAGGAAGGCGGGAGAGAGGAAGAGGAGAACGACAGAGGAATAAAGGAAAGAAGGAATAAAGAGCAAGTATCAAGGTAAAGAGATGAGAGCCTTTGCAAATCAAAAGCACTTTGCAACAAAGACATTTCTCAAACCAGAGCAGAGTACCTACACAAGGAAAGCTTGACTTTAACATGCACAAAACCAATGCTGTTTGTGGAGGTTGAAAACCAACTCTGTTCGAAGATATCACACATTTTCTGATGGTTTTACATTCATGACCTGCAAGATTGGTGGGTCTTGACTAGGAAAGCACAAAAGGCTGTTTTTTTCAGAATACACCTGAAAACTCTAAAAGAGGGAGAGCTTACCCATCTATACATAGTATAGAAAAGTCTATCTCACTAAGGATACCACTCTGAGACCAGTTTCCTTCAATGTTCGATTTATCAAAAATTTAGAATTTTATTGAGAGACAAAATGACAGTCTCGGATAGCCACAATTAAAAGGACAGCGTTGAGCCCGGGATTTCGGTGCTGGGTGAACACGGATAACAAACTCTGTCAGTCTGCTATTCCCCCAAGTTCACATTTTTGGTTTGCAGCAGTCCCTTTTTATACACTGGATCGCAGAGAGAGGCTCTCGATGTGGATGGTCTTCCCTCCGGGGCATCTTCATTAATCATGCAAGTCCCGGTATCGGGAGTTTGAATAGACTGGCAGAGGAGGACAATACTGCTGATGGTCGGGTCCCGGTGTGTCGTGGAGATGTTGATTTTCAACGGAGGCTCGTAGAGATATTCATCTGAAGCAATCATCTTGGTCTCCGGACTTCTATCTGTGTTTTCCATTGTCTTTTGAGTCTTTCAGGGATTCCTGGCAGTGGCAGTTTCTTGGTCCCCTTTCTGGTAATTCCAATCATATTTTCCTTGTGTCCTTCCTGTGCCTTTTCAGGCTGGAGAAATCCTTTTATTTTTGTTAAACTATTTTACTTTACCCCATGCTTAGTTTGAATAAAACTTTAACTTATAACAGACTAAGTTATAAAGAACTTACATGGACTGAGTTATACAAAACATACATTTGTACAGTTGACATTACCCTTTATATTTTGATAACATGAATTAACTTTAGAACATATATCACAGGGAGGAAACCTTGTGCAAGGACAGAATCTTAACTAGAGCTCTTCTTCTGCACTAAAACCAGAGAAATAACCCTACAGTTAAAAATGTCCTGTACCTGTCTCCCCTCCTCTTATTGTGCAAATGGTGTAACATCTCACTGTCCATATAATGCTCAGACTCTTCAAGTAAAAAGGAAATAATTAAGACAAAGTAGCTGTCATGAGATGTGATATATGTCCTAAAGTTAATTCGTGTTACCTCATTTATAATGTATATTAAAGTAAATTCATGTTATCCCATTCAAAGAAAATATATATATATGCTGTAGAGATATATGTTTAGTATAAGTTTTGTATGGTTTGCTCTGTTATACGTTTAAGTTTTACTCGCGGGATAAAACAAGACACTGCATAAAAAGAGACTTCCCCAGCCTGGGGAAACACCCGGGAGGCACAAAGAAAGAAATGATTAGATTTACCAGAAAGGGGGGACAGGAGATCGCTGCTGCCGGGAATCCCTGAAAAGATACAAAGAACGACGGAAACCAGAGATAGAAGTCCGGAGACCGAGATGATTGCTTCAGATAGATATCTCCACGAGTCTCCACCGAAATTTACATCTCCACAACACACCCAGGCCCAAACATCAGCAGTATTGTCTTCCTCTACCGGTCTATTCAAACCTCGATTCCAGCACCTGCATATGCCCTGAGGGGAAGACCGTCCCACTCCCGGACCTCTCTCCACGATCCAGTGTATAAAAAGAGACTGCTGCAGACCAAAAATGTGAACTTGTGGGGGGTAACAGGCTGACAGAGTCTGCTATCCAAGTTCACCCAGCGGCGACCCCGGGCTCGACACTGTCCTTTTGATTGTGGCTAACCGAGACTGTAATTTTTGTCTCTCAATAAATTCCAAATTTTTGCTAAACCGAATCTGGTGGATTTTATTTATAACGATTCTGGTGACCCTGACGTGATTGGGGTGATATCGGGACCCCCGTGGGACCCCTGTCTCTGACCAGGAGGCGCCCTGCTGAATTCAGCGGCCTGGCAGAGCTGGGGTGGCTGGGTGGAACCGATCAACCACACGACGGACTAAAACAGCAAAAGCCACAATTAAAAGGGAGATAGGCGAGGTCAGAGCTCTCGGGGAACTCGGGGAGGTTTTTCTTTGAAAAACAGAAACCTCCGGAGCCGCGGCGAAAGGAAAACAACTCGTAAAAATCTACGTGCACGAAGAGCCCACACAGGAAAAGGATCGTAAGTATTGCGTGGTTGAGTGGGAGTGACCGAGCGTGTGAAGTGAGACGTGATTCTATCACGAAGCGAGTGGGGACCCCAAAGCCGCAGTTCCACTTCCCCGCGAGGGGTGTGGTCAGCTGCGGGGGAAGCGAAAGTTTCGGGATAAACACACCTCACACGTAAAACCTAGAAAACTCAGGGAGTTTTTCGGGAAAGGGAATCGGTCACAGGAAAGTTGAAAGGGAAGGATACGTCCTCATCGAGTTCTGGGGCCTGGTAAACCTTTCAACCTTGGACCAGGAGTGGTCCAGGGGAGGAAGTAAGGAGAAACAGAGAGCTCATAAGCACCAGGGAAAACCTTGAGAAGGAGCGATCACCTAAAAGGGGCTAGTACCTGGCAAACCCACACCATGGAGCAAACAAAAAGTAAAAATGGTAAAAAGCCTTCAAGGAAAACAAAACAGAGGACAGGTAAAGGAATCCCCGAAATTCCGATTGAGAGTCCATTAGGGTGGATGTTAGAACATTGGGAGGAATGTCCTGTGAGAGGAAAGAAATCCAAGCAGCTGATGGTGCATTATTGTGTGGAAATCTGGGGAGGGGTGGAAATACGGGATCATGTAACTTGGCCCATCTTTGGAACATTTAAAGAATGGGTGTGTAAAGCACTACTGCTTTATGTCAAGAGAAAGGAGAAGATGGAGGAGCTAGAATATGCGGAGATTTGGGGAAGAGTCGATGTTAGGTTGTTACCTATGAGGTTAAAGGACCCTACCCCTGTCTCAGGGGATAAATGGGAACCTTTGGACAACCTTCCCCCACCTTATGTCATACCCACACCCCCTCCTCTTCCAAATAACCCGCAGAACCTTAGGAGAGTAAATCCTCCCTTGGGACAGGGAATGCCTGGACTCCTGGCTCTCCCATCTGCCCCTACACCAGAACTTCAGCCGGGGGCCCCTTTCCCACCGGCTGGGCTCCCACCCCCGCTGGAGCCCCTACCGGCTCCTCAGCCCTCGGGAGGGAGAACACAGAATTTACACACCCCCGCACCACTGCTAGATGACCAATTTCAGGATTTGGACTTAGCCGCCTTCTTTAGCCCAAATCCACAGACAGTTCCAGTAGAGACTAAACATACTCCTCCCGCTAGGAGGACTAGAAGACAGTTAAAGAAAATGAATGAGGGGGAGGGCGAAGGGGAAAATGAAAGAACTAATCTTCTCCCTCTAAGAGAGATCCCCACAGCCCCAGGAATTATTGGGTACGTAAACGTCCCAATTAATACCAGTGACGTGAGGGCGTTTAAAAAGGAAATGGGGAAACTCATGGATGATCCTTTGGGAGTCTCCGAACGGCTGGATGAATTTTTGGGAACTAGCATATATTCATATGAGGATCTCACGGCCATTTTAAGATCTCTGTTCAACAGGGAGGAAAGGGAAATGATTAGACAGGCAGGGATACGTGAATGGGAGCGACGAAACCCCCAAAGCACCCCTAGAGATCAGAAATGGCCAAGCCAAGATCCCCGGTGGAACGCTCAGACTGAGGAAGGGAGGAGGAATATGATTGATATGAGAAATATCCTGATACAGGGAATGAGAGAAGCGGTACCTAGGGGACAAAATTTAAGTAAGGTTTTCAGGGAATGCCAAAGGAAAGAGGAGACCCCCATGGAATGGTTGGAGAGATTAAGGAAAAGCCTCCAGATATATTCAGGAGCGGACCCCGATTCTCCTGTAGGAGAGGTGTTGTTAAAAACACAATTCGTGGCAAAATCATGGGAGGACATACGTAAGAAACTGGAAAAGATTAAAAGATGGCAGGAAAAGGGATTGCAAGAATTGTTAAGGGAAGCCCAGAAAGTTTATATGAGGAGAGATGAGGAAAAACAGAAAATTCAGGCTAGGGTTTTAGTAGCTGCTGTGAGGGAAGCTCAAAAACAGGAGCGTCCGGCAGCCTCGGAAAATCCCTTAAGGAAAGCACCACCGAAGGGGCCAGTACGCTTGCAGAGGGGAAATTCTGGAAATAGGATAGAGGGATTAGAATGTTTCTATTGTAAGAAAAAGGGACACATGAAAAGGAACTGTCCAAAGAGAAAGAGAAATGAGAAAATGTTCCATGAGGACTAGGGATGTCAGGGGCTATATATTTTAAGGTCCATAACATCAGGAGAGCCCTTGATAACATTAAAAATAGGACCCAAGGTAACAAAGATGGATTTTCTAGTGGATTCTGGGGCAGAGAGGAGTACATTTAAGCAGTTACCCCCAGGGTGTAAGATAAGCAAAGAATCTATGATAGTTATAGGAGCTAAAGGGGAACCATTCAGAGTGCCCATAGTAAAGAATGTAAAAATAGAGTCAGATAATAAAATTTGTTTGGGGGATATGTTACTAGTCGAAGAAGCGGATTACAACCTATTGGGTAGGGACCTGATAATTGCACTGGGTATTAACCTCATCGTAAAGAATTCACAGATAATAGTTAGCATATATAAACTGACCTGTGAAGATGAGGATAAAATTAATCCCAAAGTGTGGCATACAGGGAAAGAAGCTGGGAGGCTGGACATAGAACCCATTTCTATTGAAATAGAAAGGCCTGAGGACCCCATAAGGGTCAGACAATACCCCATCCCTCTGGAAGGGAGGCGAGGATTAAAAACTATAATTGAGGATTTATTACAAAAAGGTATTTTGGAGCCTTGTATGTCGAGGCATAACACCCCGATATTGGCTATTAAGAAAACAGATGGAAATTATAGACTGGTACAAGATTTGAGGGCCATAAATGAAAGAACAAAGACACGGTTCCCAGTGGTTGCTAACCCTTACACTCTCCTTAATAGAGTGTCCCCAAAGGATGTATGGTATAGTGTCATAGATGTGAAAGATGCCTTTTGGACCTGTCCTTTAGCCACGGACTGCAGGGACTTCTTTGCATTTCAATGGGAAGACCCTGACACAAATAGAAAGCAGCAATTAAGATGGGCCTTCCTTCCCCAAGGGTTTGTGGACTCACCCAATTTATTCGGTCAAGCCCTAGAACAATTGTTAAGCTAATTTACCCCCAGAAAAGGGACTAAAGTCTTACAGTATGTTGATGACCTATTGGTAGCTGGGGAAACAAAGGAAGATGTAAGGGAATGTACTATAGACTTACTTAATTTCTTGGGGGAAAAGGGCTTGAAAGTGTCTAAGCAAAAATTACAATTCACAGAGTCAGAAGTGAAATATTTAGGGCATTGGCTAGTAGAAGGGAAAAAGAGATTAGACCCTGAGAGGGTAGCCGGGATTTTAGAATTACCCCCGCCTCGGAATAAAAGACAGGTGCGCCAGCTGTTGGGTTTGTTGGGTTATTGCAGGCAGTGGATCGAAGGTTATAGTGAGAAGGCAAAATTTTTGTATGAGAAATTAACAACAGAAAAGGTAAAATAGACTGAACAGGATTCCATAGAATTAGAGAAATTAAAGGGAATCTTAGCAACCGCCCCAGTCTTAAGCCTCCCAGACATAAATAAAACATTTCAGCTATTTGTGGATGTGAGCAGCCATACAGCCTATGGAATACTTACACAGGTTTGGGCAGGCAATAAAAAACCCATAGGCTATCTTTCCAAATTATTAGACCCTGTAAGCAGGGGATGGCCTACCTGTCTGCAGGCAATAGTGGCTGTAGCTTTGTTAGTGGAAGAGGCCAGAAAAATTACATTTGAGGCTCCTATTACAGTCTATACCCCACATAATGTAAGAAATATACTACAACAGAAAGCAGAAAAATGGCTCACCGATGCTAGGTTATTGAAATATGAAGCCATTCTTCTTCATGCCCCGGAATTAGAGTTAAAAACAACACAGGCTAGGAACCCTGCGGGATTTTTATTTGGAGAAGCACGCACAGAACCTCGGCATGATTGTGCAGAATTGATAGAATTACAAACCAAAATTAGGGAAGATCTAGAGGAAGAAGAACTCGAGGAAGGGGAAAAGTGGTTTGTAGATGGATCAGCCAGGGTGGTGGAAGGGAAAAGAAAGTCAGGGTATGCCATAGTAGATGGGAAAACTGGGGAAGTAGTCAAGGCAGGTCCCCTAAGCGCTTCTTGGTCAGCACAGGCCTGTGAATTATATGCTGTGTTCCAGGCTCTGAAAGAACTAAAAGGAAAAGTGGGAACTGTTTTCACTGATTCTAAATATGCTTTTGGGGTGGTGCATACCTTTGGAAAAATATAGGAAGAAAGGGGACTCATTAACACCCAAGGGAAAAGTTTAGTACATGAGGATTTGATAAAACAAATCCTACAGGCAATCAGAGAACCCAAGGCTATTGCTGTAGTATATGTAAAAAGTCATCAAGCTAGGTTACAGTTCAGGATAAGGGGTAATAATTTAGCCGACCAGGAAGCCAGAAGAGCAGCCCTCCTCACTTTTAACACCCCTGAGACCAGGACAGAAAACCCAAGAGAATTTTCACCTCAACCGACTGAAAGGGAGATCGAAGAATTTAAAAAGATAGGGGGTACTTTAGTCGATGGAAAGTGGAAACTGACAGATGGACGGGAGCTGGTCCAAAAGGCATACGCCCGAATGATATTAAAGACATTACATGCTCAAACACACTGGGGAACACAGGCTTTAGCAGAACAGTTCCTAAAGTTCTTTAGATGTAAAGGTATTTTTGAGATAGCAAAACAAGAAGTTCAAAATTGTATAGTATGCCAGAAGATTAATAAATCCAGAGTGAGACAAAACATATCGGGGGGACGCCCTCTAGCATACCGTCCCTTTGGGAGAATACAAGTAGACTTCACAGAATTGCCAAAAATAGGGAGACACAGGTACTTGTTGGTAATAGTGGACCAATTTACACATTGGGTTGAGGCATTCCCTAGCCCCAGGGCAACAGCTCAAACGGTAGCACGAAGGTTGTTAGAAGAAATCATACCAAGATATGGAATTCCTGATTCCATAGATTCAGATCAAGGAACCCACTTTACATCCAAAATTATAAAACATTTAGCAGAAGCCCTGGGAATCAGATGGGAATATCACACACCTTGGCACCCTCAGAGTTCAGGTCAGGTGGAGAAGATGAATCAAACCCTGAAAGCACAATTATCAAAACTCATGTTAGAGACCAAAATGTCATGGATTAAATGTCTTCCGTTAGTGCTCCTCAATATCAGGACACAGCCCCACTCTGGATCTGGTCTGTCCCCCTTTGAGATGCTATATGGGATGCCATATGAGCATGGGATTCCAATAGGACACCCCTGAATCGAAGACTGCCAGATCCAGTCTTATCTTGTTTTAATTAATAAAAATTTACAAGAACTTCGGAAACGCGGATTAATAGCACAGAGCACTCCTTTAGGCTTCGCCATTCACAAAATCCAACCAGGGGATCGAGTGCTGGTAAAAGCTTGGAAGGAAACCCCGCTGTCCGCGCACTGAGAAGGACCCTTCATTGTTCTCCTCACCACTGATACGGCGATAAGGACAGCAGAAAAAGGCTGGACTCACTCATCGCGAGTGAAAAAGATTGAGCCACAAAGCAGCTCTCCACAGTGGAGAATCACCTCAACCCCAGGGGATTTAAAGCTGAGAATCCACCGAGAAACCTAATGACCAGCGATTATCGGATAAGTTGTGACCAAGCAGGATGCCCCTGCTACCCTTTTGTCCATTTTAAGTGCAGGTATTGTGAGCAGATTTGGGTTACTCATTGTGTTCGGGGAGCTAGGCCTTAGAATTTGTGTGTACCTTGCTTTGAAGAAGAGTCTCGAAATACCAATCTCTTCCTATACATCGCCACAGAATCGGGGCTGTTTGAATTAGATTCTCCTGAGTGGTTTCATTATTTTACTAACGGGATAAGGGGAGGATTAAATAAAAGGGCGGAACCACTCAAAATTGAGTGTAGAAAGACCTTGAAAGTACCCTGTGGGGCCCCAATAATTAAGATAACAAAGTGGGAACAGTACAAGAGGCGTTATGCTCAGAGAAGTACTGGTAGGAACCCGGAAGAATATCCCTGCTGCCAAGAAGATGGTTTACCCCGCCGCTGGTGGCAACCCAACGGGCGAAGGGTCGGGCAGAGGGATACGCCTATGGGTAACCCTGATGATCCTGAGTCTAGCCGTGTACCCCACGAATGGCCTCCTCAACCTCAAGGAGAAGGCGGAGAAGGGAATTAATTCCCTTGAAACTCCTTCGGTAAATACCGAGAATGGAATTGTGGAGCCCAGAGTGCAAGTAAATCGGTCGACGGCACAAAGTGGGGAAAATAGCAAATTGGTTAAAGGGATCAAATTGCATAAATCCTATCCCTCGATGGCAATGCTTAGGAAGAAAAGAGAGGTAAATGGACTCCCTCTGATTCCTATCTGTAAAGAATGCAATAAAACTGTCTGGGTTGGAGGGAAAAAGGAAAGCACCTTTGTGGGGTACCTGAAAGTTAACCAGTTGTGTTATGATAAAAAGAAGTTAGGAATGTGCACCCTAAATGGGAAGACATACTGGGTAGGACAAAATAAGAAACTCCAAACTGCAACTTCAATTGGGGGGCCCATTCTATTAGATATGCTGAGTGAAAATGATGAAAGGGTATGTTTGGGGTTGGATAAGGTATTCTGTTTTTCAAAAGATGAGGAAGGATTGGACCCAGAGAATAAAATACAGAAGGTGGCATTGGAACTCAAACAACAGGAATTGGCTGCTAAGAAAAGAAGGATGGAACAAGAAAAGATGAGATCTCTAAGTGAACAATATGAGCAACTAGAAAAACAATCTAACGATTGGAGCTTATCCACCCCTGGTAAAAACCTTTTCCTAGATCTAGTGCAAGAAATTGCTACTGAATTAAGATTAACGAATTGTTGGATTTGTGGGGGATTGAAATCAGCAGAAAGGTGGCCATAGAAGGGTGAAAGTTTAACCCCTGAACAGTTGCTGAGGTGGGATAATGAGATCCTAAAAACATTATCTCGGCCAGGGGGATGGAAGCTAGATGAACGGGTCATAGGGACAATTTGCATAAGCAGGGAAAGAGATGTTTACAACGAAATAGTGGGATACACCCCATGCCTATCCACACTAACTGTAAATTCCAACAATAAGTCTAAGATTTGGCAGCCAGAACCCCCCAATGGATACTGGGGAAAGAAAAAAGAGGACAAGTGTAATTAGATAAAAGAAGTTGAACTTTGCTAGTATAAACAAGTAAATGCCAACCCCTATTACTTTTTGACTGAGTTAGTGGAATTTTGGGAGAAGCCAGAGAGCATAAACATTAAGTGGAAAGCACCCAGTAGGATCTATTGGATATGCGGAAAAAAGGCATATAGTGAACTACCCCGAAAGTGGAAGGGATCATGTACCTTGGGAATGATTCGACCCTCCTTCTTCACACTCCCCAGAACCGGTAGCAATTTGCTAGGAGCTCCTTTGTATGAAAATCTTAGCAGAAGAAAACGGGAAATAAAGAAAGAATTTCCACAAGTAGAGGAAATCAGAAATGGGGAAAAGAGGAGTGGCCTGCAGAGCGTATCATAGAATACTATGGACCAGCCACATGGGCCCAAGATGGGAGCTGGGGATATAGGACCCCAGTGTATTTACTGAACTGGCTAATTAGGCTACAAGCTGTAGTAGAAATAGTTTCTAATCACACCTCAGATGCCCTGGAATTATTAGCTAGACAGCACTCACAAATGAGAGCATTTGTATACCAAAATAGGATTGCTTTAGACTATCTGCTAGCTGAGGAAAGAAGTGTATGCGAGAAATTCAATGACTCAGAGTGTTGTATAGAAATAAATGACTATGGGGAAACCATCAGAGATTTGGCAGCTGAAATCAAAAAGGTTGTTCACGTCCCTGTACAGAGATGGAACTCAATTCTCCAAGCTTCTTGGTGGGACCAAATATTTGGGGCAGGGGATTGGTAGAAGAAAATAGGATTCTTTATCTTGTGCTCAGTAGCTGAGTTAATTTTCTTGCCTTGTCTTGTACCCTGTCTAATAAGATTAATAAACACTGTGGTCCAAGGAATGCAAGTAGCTGCACTCCCTATGGACCCCGAAATGGCATCAGGAGGACTATCTAAAAACACTCCAAAAATCATGAAATTAAAGGAAGGAAAAAGTACAGCTGCACAAGTGTTAGAAAATTTTGAATCTCGAATACAGGAGGGCAACATAGGAAAAACCCATTGGTGTGAGGCAACTGGGGAAATGACCGAAGAACAATAAAAATGGTTAAGAGGCTTTTTATCTGAATTAAGAAAAAAGGCTATAACCAAAAACACGAATTAAATTGGTGAATTTGAAAGAGGGGGGATTGTGATATATGTCCTAAAGTTAATTTGTGTTACCTCATTTATAATGTATATTAAAGTAAATTCATATTATCCCATTCAAAGAAAATATATATATATGCTGTAGAGATATATGTTTAGTATAAGTTTTGTATGGTTTGCTCTGTTATACGTTTAAGTTTTACTCGCGGGATAAAACAAGACACTGCATAAAAAGAGACTTCCCCAGCCTGGGGAAACACCCGGGAGACACAAAGAAAAGATGATTGGATTTACCAGAAAGGGGGGACAGGAGATTGCTGCTGCCGGGAATCCCTGAAAAGATACAAAGAACGACGGAAACCAGAGATAGAAGTCCGGAGACCGAGATGATTGCTTCAGATAGATATCTCCACGAGTCTCCACCGAAATTTACATCTCCACAACACACCCAGGCCCGAACATCAGCAGTATTGTCTTCCTCTACCGGTCTATTCAAACCCCGATTACAGCACCTACCTATGCCCTGAGGGGAAGACCGTCCCACTCCCAGACCTCTCTCCACGATCCAGTGTATAAAAAGAGACTGCTGCAGACCAAAAATGTGAACTTGTGGGGGATAACAGGCTGACAGAGTCTGCTATCCGAGTTCACCCAGCGGCGACCCCGGGCTCGACGCTGTCCTTTTGATTGTGGCTAACCGAGACTGTAATTTTTGTCTCTCAATAAATTCCAAATTTTTGCTAAACCGAATCTGGTGGATTTTATTTATAACATGAGAGAACTTTACCTCTTCCTCTTCAAGGGGTGTGCTTTGAAATGAGTCATAGTTCTCTTCCACTGAGTGTATGGAGCAAGACAACAATTTCACTGCCTGCATACAGAGGGAAAGACAGCAGCCTCATCTCTTCTGTCCATTTCTGCCCCAGCTCAGGGAGAGCTGGGGTATAGACCTCTTTCCAGCACTACCAGTTAACACCAGGATTAGCTGGGGCTGACACACTGAGTAGTGCAATGGACTCAGTCCCACAGCTGGAGCATAGTGGGATGGGGAGGAGAGCAACCAGCACTGGCAGTGTGTCCCACAGGCACCCACTCCTCAGACTCCTACTCAGCTGGCACCTCTCTGCAGCATGACATTTGGCAGACATCATGTACCCTTCCTCACCCTCCTTTGGCATTCAAGAGCCATTATGTAGCTTAAAGTGTTTTGTGAATGCGGCTTCCTTGCCATCTGCTGGTGTTGCAAAAACATCAACAGCACCACAAAATCCTCATGCAAATTGCAGCAGCAGCAGCCAGCAACTGCTGTCAGAGCAAGGAGCATTTTGAAGATGCACCACAACAGTAGAAAAAGAAATAATTTTGGGTGGGAGGAAAGTATAAGGGAATAAAAATAAGGACCTGATTGTCCCAGGGACAAAGATAAGCTGCACTTAGAGGAAAAACAAGCAGGTTTTTAGTAACAAAGGATTTTGGAAAGCTGTGGTTAAATTAAAGTGGTTAAATTCTCCAATAAAGTTGTAGCTTAAACATTTATTTAATTTCACCATTAATTTACTTAATTACTTGTAAAAATATTTTGTGTATTCTTATCTCTACATCTGAGGTGACTAGTGCCTTGCAGATACTGAATGATATCTTGCAAATCTAGTCTCTCCTGACAAATCCTCTGTTCCACCCCCTCTGTGCAAAGAGGAGAGTTTTCATGAGAGACCTCCTCTTTGGTCTGTACAGAGAGAAAATTGACATCTTCAAACCTCAGTAAAAGAGGAAAAAGACATTATCTAAAAGACATTATCTAAAAATGCCCTTGAAAAGAATAATAAAAAGACATAACAACAAATTCTGTGACCTAAAGTTGTGCAAGTGAAACCAGATGTGGCCTGTGAGAATAAGCAATGAATGAGTCTTCTTGTGAAGTCTGTGAGCGAATGTCTGGATAACTTTCTGCTTCAAAGCAACAGAAACATGATGGCACTACAACCAATTCTCTGAAAAATAAAAGAAAAAAAATCAAGTTATTGCATTTTGCAATTGTTAGCTGGAAAACTTTATTCTTCTACACTTGATAGAGCATACCAGATGTCTAGTAAGACTTTTGAAAGGTCAAGAGCAAATACAAAATGGTTTGTGTTTCAATTCTTAACATCTATAACTCCAGAAACATGAATGTTAAAAGTCATTCTGTGCACCTTGAAAGGATTGCAGTTTGGTATAGGTATATGAGCAACTTCCACCATTTATTCAGCATTATGTTCTTCTGTTCATAACTTTCAACCAGTCTTCAATCTCTAGGTTTGTTCTGTAAAACATATTTGTCACCATCTCAATACTGCAGCAGAAATGAGATATTGGAGCCTCACTTTCCTGAATCCCAGCTATCCTGTTGCAGGTTTTTGGCAAAGCAGAGGTGAGGCAGACTTCAGAGGTGTGGCACCTACTGGCAGAGGATGCTGTAGGTCCAAGTGATGCTGGATGCCACACAGGCTCCTGAAGATGTTCTGCCACAAGTTGTGGACTCCACATTCAGCTGACTTATTGCCTCTTGACACAGGACGATATCTCAGCAGGTTTTAATTCTCTCCTGTTTTCACCAGGAAAATCATCACTGATTTTAACCACTGGACCAAAAGTAACTTAATAATTACCTAGAGCAGAGTGGGGCTCTGATATGGAAATCCTTGCAGTCAGTTAGGCTTTGGGGTATGAGTTTCTCAAGCAATGTCAAGCTGAGGCTGCTCTGCAGAATTTCCTTGTCAGTGCCATCATTCTTCATTACTTTGAAGGCAGATTAGACAAAATCCAGCTCATCTGTTATCGCACTCTTTTGATGGTATGAGATTAATGTCTGTGATAATAGCCTACAGTGTAAGCCAAAGTAAGGAATTTTGGAGAGTTCACTGTCTTCCATAAATCCACGTACGGCTGTTTTTTGTACTGAATGCAAAGGTTGAGCATAGCCAGGATGAGATTATAGTGCCCTTGGGGACCCATCCATCCCCAGCTTTCAGCTGAGAAGGTGGAACCAGCCGGAGATCAGTAGGTGAGAACCAGGTGCCTCCCCAAAGTGCTGGAGTATGGAGCTGTAAAGCTTTTGGTGAGGAAAGGAGAGGGCTGGAGCAAGGTTTCATTTTCAGCTCTGATGAGGTCACACCTCACAGGCAGAATATCCAGGTGTGGTCCAGCAGGCAAATCAACTGCCTGTCTTTGTCCTGCACAAAAAAATCAGTAAAGTTCAGGACAGTCAGAGTACTTTGGTGCCCAGTCAGACTGAATTTTAATCCAGTTTTAACTCATTGTTTTGTGGAATTACTC
Source organism: Delichon dasypus (assembly GCA_037837765.1). Lineage (NCBI taxonomy): Eukaryota > Metazoa > Chordata > Aves > Passeriformes > Hirundinidae > Delichon > Delichon dasypus. The sequence continues at coordinate 33,933,198 of JBBAXF010000004.1, forward strand.
AGAAGATCTCTCCCAGAGGAACCGATCAGGAAGTTTGATGCTTCCTCCTCACCTGTGGCCCTCCACAGAACATTCCGGATTGTTGAGATGTAGATAAAAAAATAATTGTTACTTTAATCACTGTGCTGAAGAAACATTCATACACTGTGTTTTCACATGGTGCTTTATTCTTTGTTCTTGTCTAAACATGGTAAAGTGGTCAGAAAAATGAGCTGTTACCTTAAAAGCAGTTGAATTTGAATTATCACACTGTTTTGCCATGTCTTCCAAGTACAGTATGCAGCTTACACAACTTAAACACAAAGAGTCTCAAATATCTAAGCACACTGCCTCTGACACCAAAATAACAACAGCAAAAAGAAAGACAGATACAAAATTATTTTGGATGATGACTCTTACTAAATATAGTATATCAGAATGTAAACAAAGAAAACTCTCAGAACAGTGCACCAATTGCAATGTTAGAATTAATGGCACCATCTAGCTAGAAGGTCCAAGGTGCGCCAGGGACTGTTCACTAATGCAGGACTGTGCACTTCTGGTTGAACTTTACAAGGTTTCTGTTAGCCTATTGCTCTGGCATTCTTTGTGAAGAATGTATAGATTTTTTCAGAAAAGATGATAAAATTTTAAAAAATAATTCTAGAGGTAAATGTTACAGCATTTTCCATAAAAATTCTGACAGATTTTGTATCGCTGTATCAGAAGATAACCATGAGAGTTTTCTGCTTCCTTGCAGATTGAATCATCACTTACCCAGCTCACCTTTTGCAGCCTATTATCTTATGTAATATAAGGAAATTATATTTAAGACTTCTAGAAGTCCACACTAATGGAATGAGGACTCCAAGCATTATTTCTGGTACTATAATGAGCATTTATTTATCTCTGTGTGTGATACAGAACTCTGAAATGGACCACTGGAATAACAATTCGTAGCATGATGAACTGAAACAGCCCCTTCAATCTGACGTTTGGAGGACTTAATTTTTAGGATTCCCACCTGGTCAATCCAGGCCTTTAATCCCTGACCTAAAGCCATGCTGATGGAGAGGGCCTGATGGGGAAGAGAATGCATACGGCCCAAAAATACAGATAACACTATATGATACAAATATGGTTAAAGTATTATCTGTGTCTTTGAAATAAAAAGCTTTCTCTATGTATAGACAAGTTGAGAGGAGGGACTGCTGAAAAACAACTATTTAAATAGTAAATGAGATAATGCATACTGAAGATGGTACTGCTTAATTTGCTTTGCAAATTAAGATTTTTATACCAGTTTTTGGCTGTGGAAAGCAAGAGGAGCAATATTTTGTGACAGATTTGTATTATTAAGTCTTCAGCAACAACCTTTCCTGAATGCAAAAAATATTATGAACCTCTAAAAAATTCCTATAAAACTGTTTGATTTGTATGAGTTTTCTGTCATTAATTGTTTACTATTTAAACATGTCTTCATAACAGATGGAATGCAGTAAGTCTGGATCTCAAACTAATAGTGATTGATTTTCAGGAAACTGACAGAATGTCTTTTACACCATGTAGCAGCTTTCTGGGGCTGTCATCCAGATCCCTTTAAAATATTCATGATTTTACTTTTTATTATTACAGTTAAAGAAAATTACAGATCTGTATGGTGTAATATATTCAGAGCAGAGGAAAAAAATTGGGGAAGATTGTAATTGTCAGTATGTCAATTTTGCCTTCCAGGAGTGGAAATAAAGCAGGAAAGGGATGTTGACTTCCAAACTGATACCCACAGATACTTATCCTAGAAAAGCATATGTTGAATCTAGAAAGGCTGTTTAAATGAAAACTCAGATGCTAGAGGACACAGTGTAGCTAGCAGAGGGAGGGCCTATGTATGCATTTTACTCCTTTTTTGGTTTTCTCCTCCTTTGATCTTTAGTTGCAAATATGGCTGAGGATAGCCAAACTCTGCAGCTGGACGTCAGCCATCAGGTGCTCTGGTGCAACTCTTGAGAGAGATGACTTAGTAACTCATACTGCATTTTACAAATAAAGTTGTGATTTATTTTTCTTCTTAGTCCTCCTGTTTTATATTTTTTCAGTAGGCGAATATTGGAGAACAGTTTTCAGTCATCTCTGAAAATGCACTTAAAATACAGGACTTTAAAAAAGGCTGAAAGGTTTTGTGTCTGGTTCCGTCCCGCACCGGGCGGGAGACGACCTCTGGCTAGCTCGAGTCAATCCAGGCACAGAAGGTCCCAGTTCGTTTCGGCTTCTCGGCTTAGCAGCCGAACCCCAAAAGTGTTGTGACAGCAACAGCAGCAGAAGAGAAAAGGCTGGCTCTCAGCTTAGCAGGTTAAAAGATATTTGTTAGCTCAAGAGCTGAGGAGCAGGGAGGCTCAGAGCTCCGAGCTGAGAGCTGAGATGCTGAGAGAGCTGAGGGGCTGAGAGAGAGATGCTGAGAGGCTTTTTTCCTCCCTCCTACCCCTTATAAGCGGGGAAGGGGTTCCAGGGGGGTACCACAAGACAACAAATCAGGGAATTCAGGGGGTAACAAGGTGTGCCCACCCCCAAGCCTTGGACCACTAAAATCCAAAGCTAAAGGAATTCCCCCCAGGGGGCCTATCACCTGAAGCCTTCTCCCTGAGATTTCGCAACCTGTGAGGGCTCCTGGAGAGACAGGCTGCCCCAGAGCAAGGGGGGTGGGAGGACTGACACAAAACACCTTGTTACACAGACAACAAAAAAAGTGTTACAACATTGGGGATACAGTGAATTGAACCATAACATAAACTTCTAATAAAAACCTAATAAAACAGTTCTGCACCACCACAAGGTTTGAAAAAATGCAGGCTCTTGTGTAGTCTCAGATAAAGCCGTCCACTCTGGTAAAACACATGGTGGTCAGTATGTGTTAGTGCCACCTGAAACAACGGGTTTTACTCTAACTAAGAATGAGAACTTGTCCTCAGTAATATTCCAAAGTCACTCTTCCTCTTACTGCACCCGTTTCTGTCACCTATATAAGCATCGTAGCTGTCCACATTTTCCAATTTTCAGCCTTTCTTGTAAATATCTTTTCAGAATTTCAAGGGTAGGAGCTGAACTGAGGGGTTGAATAAGTTGATGTCACAGTTAAACACTAAATCTGTTTAAGATTCCTTTGACATTTATATTTTACTTAGATCACCAAGTTAAATTTGAGGGATGTATGTCTAATACAAGTATTGACAGCTATGTCTTAAAACTATTCTGACATACTGACAAAGTGTCTTCAAATGCCTTACAAGTAATTTCACTAAAGCCAACAGAGATAAAATGGTTCTTATTAAATGAGAATCTGTAGACATAGCAATTATTTGACTGTTGACAAAATTTCATCATCTTGTTAATCTGAAGGTGGTCAAACTTGAATGTCATGATCATTAGAAAACTTCAGAAGACTGTAGAAAATACAAAATCTGTCTCTGTTACCTAAATGAATGGAGCATTACCAAAATGGATACCTGAGTCTGGTGTATGCATGGTACCAGTACCCCCAGGTCCCTTTCCTCCTGGGCACTGTCCAGCCACACCTTCCCCAGCCTATAACATTGCAGGGGATTATTGTGGCCAAAGTGCAGGACTCGACACTTGGACTTATTAAACCTCATCCTATTGGAATCTGTCCAACTGTTCCAGGTCTTCCTGCAAAGCGGTTTGTCCTTCCAACAGATCGATACACGCTCCCAGCTTAGTGTCATCTGCAAATTTACTAATGAAGGCTCCATACCTTCATCCATGTCATCAATAAAAATATGGAACAGAACTGTCCCCAGCACAGATCCATGAGAGACACCACTGGTGACTGGCCCCAGCTGGATGCAGCACCGTTCACCACCACTCTCTGGGCCCGGCCATCCAGCCAGTTCCTAACCCAGCAAAGAGAGCTCCTGTCCAAGCCACGGAGTGTGCTGTGGGACACAGTGTCAAATGCCTTGCTGAAGTCCAAATAGACAACATCCACAGCCTTCCTTGCATCCGCCAGGTGGGTCACCTGGTCATAAAAGGAGATCAGGTTGGTCAAACATGACCTACCCCTCCTTAACCCATGCTGGCTGGGCCTGAGACTCTGGCCATCCTGTAAGTTCTGTGTGATGGTATTTAATATAAACTGTTCCATTATCTTGCCAGGTACTGAGGTCAGGCTGACTGCTCTGTAATTACCAGGATCCTCCTTTGCATCCTTTTTGTGAATGGGTGTCACATTGGCCAGTTTCCAGTCGTCCAGAACCTCACCAGTGAGCCAAGTCTGTTGGTAGATGATGGAGAGTGGCTTAACAAGCTCATCTGCCAGCTCCCTCATCACCCTGGCATGGATCCCGTCTGGTCCCATGGATTTATGGATATCCAGGCATTTCAGCAGTTCTCTGACTGCCTTCTCTCGGATAATGAGGGGACCACTCTGCTCCCTGACATCATCTACCAGCTCAGGAGGGCAGTTGTCTTGAAGGCAAGTTGTCCCCTCACTAAAAACTGAGGCAAAGTAGGCATTAAGCACTTCTGCTTTCTCCTCATCTGCAGATATTAAGTTCCCTCCCTTGTCCAGTAAAGAACAAAGGTTGGTCTTACCCTTCCTTTTAGCATTAATATATTTGTAAAAACATTTTTTATTATCCTTTACAGAAGTTGCCATTCTAAGTTCAAACTGAGCTTTGGCCTCCCTAATTTTTTTCCTACATGCTTTAGCAGCTCCCTTAAATATTTTCTGAGAGATCTGACCCCCCTTCCAAAGCTGATACATCCTCTTTTTATTCCTGAGGTCCTCCAAAACCTCCTTGCCCATTCAGGTTGGATGTTTACTCCGTCGACTTACCTTTCGGCACACAGGGACAGTCTGTTCCTGTGCCCTCAAGATCTCTGTTTTGAGGCATGCCCAGCTTTCCCGAACTCTTTTGTTTTTAAGGGCTGCTTCCCAAGGGTTGCTCTGAATATTTTCTGTCCAGCTACCATCAAATACTCCATGTATTAAATATTTGCTTCCATTGTGTATGAACCTAGAAAAACCCAGAGTTACATTTAATTGTAAGCATCCTATTAGTATTCATTTGGTTGGGATTTCTTATAGTTGAATTAGTCACAGTGGTAGTCATATTTAGTAAATCTGTGTATGGCATATGTCTTTCACGTGATATTTTCTGTGGTTTAGATCTAGCCCAGTTATTAAAATAATTTGTTACTGGGAAAAATCCCCTTCATCCTTATTTGTTTGCACACTTCTTTTGTAGTTTTTGTGAATAAAGAAAACTGATAGCATTTGAACTATCCATTAATTTTCAAAGATCAACAAGAAGTCACAAAAAGATGTGTAAATAGCTTCTGTTGACAAATCCATGGAGTCTAAAGAAAACATTTATTAAAGTTTGCAGCTATTGCTCTATAATTTCCAGCTGGAGACAAAAATAAGTCTAGGTAAGACAACATGAAGAAATATTGAACTGTTATATACCTCCAGGTGCCTCTTAAGAAGAAATTGCCATCTTAGGGAACCAAGGAATGTTAACCGTAACATATTTGTTGATGCATACCTGGAGAATAAACTCTTACCTACAGGCAAGAGTTTTATGTTTCTGTTTTCCTTTCCTGGATCCATTTAGAGGTGGATCCAGGAAGGGGAGAAAACAGGATGAAACATAAATTGTGTTGGACCTTGAAGCAATGTTACATCTGGACTCAGATTTTGTGTTTTGTAGAGGCTGTTCTGGAGACTTGTATAATAAGTCTTTCCTGCTTTCATAAATGGCTTGTGTTGTTACATTTGCATTAGGCTTATATTGTGATAAACATTATGTTCTCAAGGCTGTATCCTGTTTCTCTGATAATTTTGTTATGTTTAAGCTGGTTAAAGTATGTTTTACAAATGGTATAGAACAAGAGAAAATGCGGTTGTAAAGGTGAGTCTGCATCAAGCCTATGTCAAATACATGACAGGGCACCTAATCCTGTGGGAGCATCCTAGTAACAAAACTACTGTTAATAGTGACAAGTCAAACACACAAGGAGAAACAGCTGATATTTTTGTTTCTGTAAACTACTCTCTTACAAAAAGATGAATAAGAGCCAAGTCTTGCATACTCTTCGCTCAGCAGCAACATAGAGCAGCAGGAAAAAGGAGCATAACTAATTTGGTACACCTGAAAGTTACTACCTGCCTAACTCTTACTTAGCCATTTGATTTCAATACTAATTGTCTCAAAAGGCTAAGCTATCTGAAGTGTGTTAGTTCTGGTTCTATTTTTTCCCTTAAAATCAATGACTCTCCAATAAATCATTGAATCACAAAATATGCTGGGTTGAAAAGGGCCCATGAAGATCACTGAATCCAGTTCCTGGCTCTGCACAGGATACCCCAAGAGTCATATCCAGTGCCTATGATCATTGTCCAAATGATTTTCAAATTCTCATCAGGCTTGGTGCTGTGATCACTTCCCTGGGGAGCTTGTCCCTGTGCCCAGCCACCCTCCAGGTGAAAAATCTTTTTCCTAATATTCAACCTAAACCTCCCCTGACTCAGCTTCAGGCCATTCCATTGGGCCCTGTCACTGGTCACCACAGAGAAGAGATCAGTGTCTGCCCCTTCTCTTCCCCTCACAAGAAGCTGTAGATAGCAGTGAGGTCTCCCCCTCAATCTCCTTTTCTCCAGGCTGAGAAAACCAAGTGACTTCAGCCTCTCCTGACAAGGCTGCTTGTCGAGGTCCTTCAGCACCCTCATGGCCCTCCTTGGACACTCTCTAACACCTCAATGGCCTTCTGCGTTGTGGCACCCAGAACTGCCCCCAGCACTGGAGGTGAGGCTGCCCCAGCTCAGAGCAGAGTGGGACAATCCCAGCCCCAGCTGGCCATGCTGTCCCTGATGCCCCCCAGGACATGCTTGACCCTCCTGGCTGCCAGGGCACTGCTGGCTGCTGTCCCTGATGCCCCCCAGGACACGCCTGGCCCTCCTGGCTGCCAGGGCACTGCTGGCTCATCTTCAACTTGCCACTGACCAGGACCCCCAGGTACCTTTCCAGAGTGCTGCTTTCCAGCTTCTTGTTCCCAGTCTATACACACAAACGGAGTTGCCCCACCCAAAGCTAAACCCTAAGGCTTCTACAGGATCAGTTGTAAGTCATGACAAGTGGTTTTGAAAATCTTACATGTTAATTTCAGCAATTCATAGCTGAAGAATGTCATAGCTGCAATATATTATTTAAGGAACAGATTGCTCTTTTGATGATAGTATTTTTTTAGCTCTTGTGATCTAAGGACAGATGGGAGACAAAACATACTAGCTAGACCAGGTAATTTAGTAGAAAAAATACACAATGTTGTGTATTTTTTTAACATGCTGTTAAGCATGTGAGCACTTTCTTGAGATAATTTTACTATCAGAAAATTTAGAAGACTGGAAGCTGACTTGTATTAGGTGTGTCAAAAGAAAGTTTTCAGGCACATGAAGTCTAATAAAGACACAATAAATTCCTGGCTGAAATAATTTAGGACAGCTCTTGGGATCTGCTTTCAGTATCTGATTAGGCTTGATGAATGTACATCTTCTAGGGTAGGTATTCCTTCTCTATATGACTATGGATTTAAATGATGAAATTAAGTTACTAATTATATTCATGAACTAGAGAGATTTCAGTGAAAAAGTTTAAACAAAAAGAAACAGAGAAGTCAGCAGACATTTTGGAAAGATTGTAAAATTATATAAAATTCAGTCTTCTCTGCTGAATACTGGTGTATTTGCTTTCAGCAGAAGTGTGAATTTTGTTTACAGGTTCATCTTTTCTGTATGTCTTTGTTGAAAATCAAGTTGAGACATAAAGATAGAATGCTAGTTTTGAGAAAATATTGCACAAGGTTAGGATATAATTTTGTTAGTCTTCCTCTAGATTGTCAATGAAGTTCCTAAAGGTCCTGTAGTTAAAATTTTCCTATCATTGTTACATCACAGGTTAATTTCTCTCTCATGCAGAACTTAATCACATCTGAATACTCTTGCCAGAATATCAGTTTATTGTTCTTTAAGTTACTGTGTTATTAATGACAAGTAAATCACTCATGGTACAAGCTGGTACGATCAATTAGTATGTAATAGGTATAAAAATTAAGTAATGTTAAAGCTGATAAATTACAGTAACAATTAGTTAAAGAGATTGATTTTCATTGAATTTCCTGAAATATTTCTTATTTTAATCTAGTGAAAACTGTAAATTACTTACTTTCTTAATCCTTTTCTGGTCAACAAGGCTGCTATAAGGATAGTTTACTATTGCCATGAAAATAAATTTGTTTTTATAATAGAGCTTGCTTTTCTAGAGTTCAGCTGTGTACTGACCACTTCTGTCCTCTGTAATTTGACAAACAAAGCACAAAATTATAGTGATGATAGGTTGACTTAAAAAGTTTTTTTCCAACCTACATGATTCTATGATTCTAAAATGAAAACACAGCTGACAGCTGAAGTAGCTTCATAAAATCGTAGGTGTTGGGATAGAGCAACCTTCCAGTGATGAATGGAGAACATGAAGCTGGTAACAGGGTACATAATGAGTGAAAAAAGGGACCCACGTATGCATGGTTCAGGTCCATGCCTTCTACTCTAATATACCTGTCCAGAAGTCAAAGTGTTTCACTAACATTGAAAAATGGTGCAAAATTTGTAGAATGGGGATTGCTAGAGCTCTGTGTCAGGCAGCAGATGCCATGGGAGTCTGACAGACAAAACCAAGGGCCCAGCAGGACATTCTTACATTTTGCGTAGAGCACAAGAACCTTACTTGCTGGGAAGTGTATATACATATTTCTAAGGTACAAACAGTACCAATTTGAGTTGTTTGTGGCTGTATAACTCAAATTTAAGGCTATTTTAGTGTGCTGCAATACATGCAGTTCTGTTCTACCTCAGGTATATAAAAGAACAAGCATCTGGTGATAACCGTGTTAAGCTTCCCACAGTCTAAAAAATCCCAAACAACCAACCAAAAACCTATATTTCATATTGTGATATTTATATGGGAGGTCTGCAGTACCAAATAAATCAGTGTTTGCAGGGGTTGTATTTTATATGCACAGTGTTAGTGTGGTCCTCTCAGACTTTGAAGCATTTTGTGCTAGATACACATTGTTCTAATTATGCTTACTTCTTTCTCCAAGACATTGCTTTCCAGTGCACCTCAGAACAGAATCCTGGTGTTCACTTTAGCTGTTGCTGTGAGAGAATAATAATTGTGCCTTGATTTTTCATTTTAGTGACAGAGAAAAAAAATCTGATTATCATTTGGACACTTAAAAGTAAAAATCCCATTTAGTATTGTCAGCATTTAGAATTTTCAGTACTTACACTAACCTCTTACACTCTTTTTGCTTTCCTTCTTTTTCCCCTGCCCCAAATGTACAGAGATTTAAAAGGAAAAAAACAAGAGAAGACCTACATTTGTCTGTAAATTTTCATTGATTTCACAATGAACTCAAAGAATGTTTGTTTCAGCTGAGAAAAAGTCAAAAGAACTTAGATATTGAAAAGGTGTTTGAGAAAAGAACTTTTTAATAAGACCAAGTACATTTTAATAAGACCAAGTACATGCAAAAAGGAAGTGGATTGCTAAAATTGTAAGCTTTCTTTAACTAAAATTTAGTTTGTCTCTTCATATATACAAGTAATGACAACACTGTTAAAATATTACTATGTTATCCAAGCTATTCTCATGTGGACAACAAGCTCTACATTTGATTTAAGAATCAGGGACAAATTCTAATTCTAGATTCTAGGCCTATATGTTGTGGGGTTTTGCTTTTTTTTTTTTTTTTTTTTTTTTTTTTTTTAAAAAAAAAGTTACAAGGGTAGGAAAATGCTACGAGCAAATGCTCATAGACTCATAGAAGATCCTTAGTTGGAAGGGACCCACTAGGATCATCGAAGTCCAGCTCCTGGCTCTGCACATGACAGCCCAAAGAATGCCACCATGCATCTGACAGGACCATCCACAACATCCTAGCTGTAGTTTGTCATTCACACTGAAAAAATCCACTGTAGAAACAAGTTCTCATAATCTCTCCTGACACTTATTTTGCTTTCATGCTAATTAACATGAGCATAAGAGCTCATGAGCAGGTGTAACCATTTCTACAAAACTATGAAGTAGCAATTGTGTATTAGTGAACCTAAACACAGGTAAGATGACACAAAACATGCTTCAAGCTAGAGCTGTTCTTGTTTCTCCGTTCTTTACTCTTTGCAACTAGCAGAGAAGGGCTTTTATCACTGGCCATTCTTGAGTCCTGGTTATGCTGGCAGCTCATGGAGGAACAGCTCTTACAGAAGACACTTAGGCAAAAGGAAGGTCTCAAAGCCACCTCTGTGTCCATTCTTCCCATTCTGTTCTGTTTCACTCAACTCTTCCTGTTCCACTTTTCATCAATAACTGCAACTAAAATATTTATGGCAATGGCACATAAAACAAAGCATCTGTGCAGGTGTAGGAGGTGAGGAGGCAGCAAAACACATTTTCTACATAAACTGAGCTTTTGCAATCTGGGAATCTTGGTGATAACAAATCCTCATCCCACTGTTAGTTTTCACTCTAGAAAGCTTAAAACCAGAAGTTTTTCTCTTAAAGGGATATGCTAGAGTTATTGAGTTACATTGCTGTTACACAGTATGAAAAGTACAGCCCAAATCACATCAAGAGTGAAAGATTTACTCCCCACCTCTTGCTTCCTCATTTCTTTTCTGCCTAACTCAAGAGTTATTAAAGGAAAGTGGTTGTTACTTCAGTAACCTCTTTTCAAAACAACTGAAAAATAGGTTTTTATTTGCTGGGGAAACTAGAACAAAGTAGCAAGCCTTAAACATATTTTTTCAGTTTAAAGTGTGATGCATCTGCAAATACCTTTTCATTGTTCTGACGGTTTACTGGGTCATGCCTGAGCTTTTAAAGGTCTTGTAGTTATGATCTGTTAGGTGGAGCTTCAAGTACAATTAGAAACAAATAAACACTTACTAAATGTACAAATTATCTGCTAATAGGACTCATCTGAAATCCCAAACCACAGAAATGTGAACTCAGACTTTTATATAGGTCACCATAACCTTGCTGCAGGCATCTCAGATACCACTAGGATCTAGGTTAATAATTCCTTTGACATCTAGCAATAACAACAAACGAAACTTTCAAAATACTGATACCTGATATTCTGAACAGCTGTGTCAATTTGTATAATAGGGCCGGAGTCTCTCTTCTGATGATAACGATGAATGCTGGCTCAGCTAGGTCCTGATGGTTCTGTTGAGATGCTGGCCTGGGAGACACTTTTTCCTGCTGCTCCATGCACAAAGAGCTTCACAGGCTCTTGTGTGGGCACAGGCTTGGGTGCCGTGCAGCAGCATGGGCTGAAGGAGAGCACTCTGCAGTTACCCTGGCACTGTACCCTGAGTGGCATGTAAAACAGAGCAGAACTAATGAGATCTGCTTCTACATGGGAGCAAAAGGAGTGGTGTAGCTTGGCTGCCTTTGTTTTGCTGGAGGCATTATTTACAAGGGTGAGGTGTTCTTAACAGCCAAGGTGTTCTCATGGTTGTTCAACATGGACCTGGTTTTTTTCTGCATGTTGATAATTCAGGTTTTGTTGAGGAAACTCAAGAGGAGGAACTTCTTCCTCTGGTGGGTCTTGAGCCCGCAGCATTCCTAGTTGATGCAGGAGCAGTGTCAACTCCATGCTTTCAGGCACTTGATAGACACGTGGGGCTGTTTCACAGAGAAGGCTTTGTGACTCCAGCGAAGTGGCCTCTGATGTGGCTTCATGTTTTGGTTTGATTCACTGGTTTAGGCTGTAGGGGCCTGTGTCTCTATTCACTGCCTAGACAAAGTTTCATGTACAAAAAAGATACGTCTTTCTTCTTTGGTTCATTTATATACTTCTTTTGTCTAGTGTTAAGTGTCAGCATCAGATGTTTCATAAGATTTTTCAGAGGCTGCCCTAATATTTTCAGAGGGTTTCTCATGACCTAGTAGTGACTTTCTAATGGAAAATTTTGCCCATATTGTGACCTGCTGTGTGGGGAAAGAACTATTTCCAATAAATCTTGTCTACTAAATCTTCTCCTCTTTATTTTGTAAGAATTCCTCTTCTGTCTGGCACAGGAATCAGAATTGTCTCAATCACTGTCTGAAGAGGCTGAGTAAACCATGAGAAGTGGCTGTTCTTTGTTAGAAATAAATACATAATTGATCCTGATTATAGTATATGACTGTGGAAGCCACCCAAGAAGAAAGACAGATGGCTCCCAAGCCTGGAGATAATAGTCTAGTGGCCACAGATTTTAGGTTTTGAGTGGAAGCCTGAGCATCAAGAAAAAAGCCTCTTGGGGCCCTGGTTACAGAGTGGACTAATAGGAGAAATGAAAGCAAACAGATGAGCTCCTTTGACATAATTTTCTTTGCCACTGGGGAGTACATGGGATTAAGTAGACAATTTACAATAATGACTGCTTTGCTGAAGGACCTTTTCTTATGGTTCATCACTGAGGATGTACTTGTACTGGTGAGATATTAAATTTGAAGAATTAGGGATTTTGAGGAAAGTTAAGATAATAAGTTGCTGAAATAGCTGAAGTAGATAGGTAATCTTTGTTCACAGTTAACAGAAGCCAGATCTTAGATAAGATATCCCGGATTTAGTAACTCACTGCTTGTCAGGTTTATGTTTATGTAGTTGTGCTTGTAATGAAAAACAAAATGTGGTAAATAGGACATAAGATAGCTGCAGATTTCCTGTTTAAAGGACCCATTAAACACAGGAAATTGTAAGTTCTACCAAGGAATCATTTGTCACGAATGCATTGAAAAGGTAGAAAGGTCAGGATGAGGAAGACTCATCTTACTTCTTAATTTTGGGTGACTCCTTCCCAGAATAGACTCCTGACTCATTTTAGGAAACAAAGTACGGATGCTTAATAGCCTTTTGGCCAATTAGCATACGAAGTGAGGAATGGGAGGTGACAGGGGTATGAATATGCATTTGTATTTTGGATATTCAACACTTTTGTAAATAAAAGACTTTGTAATTACCTGTGAATTTCGCAGTTCGAATTAGGGAAATATCCTGCCTTGCTGCCCGGCCGTAATAAACATACACTTTCTAACTTTAAACTGTTAGAGAGTTTTTGTCCATCACAGTTGGATATCGATACTAGATCAATACCCATATTTCTTTAATAAGTCATTTGTGTGCGCTGAGGTGGGTCAAGGAAAACTGGGGCATATCTGTCTGGGTGTTTCGATGTTTACAAACAGGCTGCAGAAACACACACTGCACCATGTGTGGCTTCTCTCACCACATGCAGTTGCAGGGGGTCACTGCATTCTGCATGCCCTGTGGTAGGACAGGCAAAATATATCAATAGCATGATGTTTCATTAATACTGTATGTCAGGGTTTTCAATATGCCTTTTGGTTTTGTGCTCAGTTTGCCACTTAAAAAGTCTTCAGAACAGGGTGAGACCTCTACCTATCTCCAGTTACCCCATCTGTGCAGGAGATGAAGTTGATGGTGCTGATGGTCATCTAAGGAATACAAGGAGGCTAAGTGTTTGAACAGTTAATTAAAGAAACATCATGAGCTTTCTGAATTTGTTTGTTGATATTGCTGTTAAGGAAAAAGAAAATCACAAATCTGGATGCCCATTCAGTTAACATGAACCATCTGTCTGCTTTGGTCTACTTTTCTGGCAGAACTTTTACTTTTGTGGTTCTTTTTCGTCTCTTTCTGATTATGAAACAATCCCCAGTGGTGTGTCTGAAATCACTACTATAAATGCTGACAGTTATTCTGGGGTTAGCATTAAAGGTTTTAAAAACCCAAGATATGTCTGAAGCTGTGTATGTAGTCATAGGCTTCAAACCCAAGTTGCCCTCAGTTGTGAATATGATACAGATTCTTTTAACACAGATATGCTTGTCAGATGCAAATGAGAACTTGGTCTTTGGGACACCACTCCTAAGGGGAAGGGAAGTTTGCCAAGGAGCCAGTTGAATACAGTGGGGTGGCTGGAGGTCCACAATCCCAGCTGGTGAAGGTGGAGGGAGGCAGAGATTTTTTGTACCAACAAATCTTTGCACCAACAAATCTTTGCCCCCAAGACAAGCAGGGACAGAAACGGTAAATAACTGTCACAGCTGTGCACAAACTTTTTGAAAAGGGAAAAGTGTGGAAGGCTGTTTTGCAGACAGCAGATTAGTGCTCCTGCCTAAAACAATCGGCTTCTTTTGCATGTTATTATTCCTGCCTTGATTTCATGGGTGTTTGCTGACTTTTATGCCTGATTGGATGAGACTAGGATTTGACCCATGGCCTCTTACGTGCACCTTTAAGTCGTTGAGAAAAAAGGGGTGTAAAGGAACAGGAAATGTGTTTAAGTTTGCCTCCAGTGAAATGGCAGCTGTTTTGCATACAGCTGAACTGATATTTAAACAGGAATCTACATACTGTGGCAAGAGTAAGGAGGAGAATGTTTAATCTAGTGTTCTGGGGAGTTTTACAGTATATTTTAAGATTTGAATCTCAAACATATTTAGAAAAAAAATGCGCAAAGAAGCAAAGAAAATAACCTATTCATACACTGATTAATTTTGAAAACTACTGGTTTCTAAAAGTAGAAATCTTGACCCTCTACTGTGATGTACTGCATGAGCTGAAGTAAGATGCCTTTCATAACCTTTCATAACCAGAGAAAGTAATTAAATGTCTTTAATACTGCATTTGGATGTTCTAGCTTTTTGCTGCTGTTGAGACTATCTTTCAAGGGCTAAATAACATTGAACAAAAGTAAAATAAAATGTAATGTTCTCTTTGTCTCCAGCATAGTGTTCAAGCATACACATCTTTTCAGTTTGCAGCATCTCTAGGTGACAGAAAACCTTTGCCTATTTCCATTAATATCAAGTGAAAATATTTTTCTTCCTTCAGTGGAGCATGATTGAGTCATTATATACAGTTTCTTGAAAGCAATGTCTGATCCTGTTTTCTTTCTACTTTTTCTTCCACGTCTATTATGGAAATTAATAAATACCAATATTTTGTATTCTCTAGCCTTTTACTACACTCTTTTTCTATTTTCAAAATTTAGTCTGTTGTTCTGGCATACAAGAACTCTCAGTGGAAAAACTTAGTTAATAATATTTGGAGAGTATTACAAACAAAACTAGGGAAATACATCACTATGAGACAGGTTGAAGTAAGCTGAGTATTCAATTCTGCCTGTGCCAGCATTTCAGAAGTACAATCTTTTTCAGTCCTGGTGTTCTTCACTTCTGTTTTCATCAAGAGTTTCTGAATCTTCATTGAAACCTACAAGGGAAACATGAAGTGCTAATTCTATTTTTAAAAGCACGAGATTGTGTAAA
The DNA here is from genome assembly GCA_037837765.1 of Delichon dasypus. Taxonomy (NCBI): domain Eukaryota; kingdom Metazoa; phylum Chordata; class Aves; order Passeriformes; family Hirundinidae; genus Delichon; species Delichon dasypus. The sequence goes on from JBBAXF010000004.1 coordinate 33,948,596, forward strand.
GTGTTGGTATTGAACAGAGTACTTGACCATAGCAAAGTCAAACATGATTGGACTCTCTAGTGCTTGACACAGTGTAATAGGGTTTCTGTTATTTACGTATGTCAAAATTTAGCTTCCAACACTAACAAACTGATGTCATTCTGGTTCTGGTTTGAATTAGCAAAAATCAGAGCTTTTCTTTCTACTCTCATTTTGTAATAACACTGCCAATTAAGAAATAAGACACCAGCCACAAACAAAGAAGCAGTTCCTGCTATAATGAGTTTGTGGTCTGAATTCAGCAGGCCTGATGGTCACCAGCTGTTTTACAGCATCAAATTTGTATTTCCATCTAAAATTGGATGTCCTCATGAAATGTAGTTCCACTTGCTTGGGGAGCCTTTCTCTTGTTTTTGTGAACATACTAGAGATTAGAATTATGATCTGTATAATTACACAAATGTCTGAAGAATCATTTACTATATGTCTGTTTTCAAAACTGGATGTTTTCAGTTCTGCTCACTGGAGTCTCCACTTCTGATGGTGTTTGGGAATTTCTTTATTTGAAGAAACCAACACAGGCAGTTCTTAAGTACAAATGATTTCAATGAAGAATTTTGTGATTTTTTTTTTCTGAATAATCTCTTTCATACAAAAATTTTATTATTTTCTGATAGGTACCACATTTCCTCACAGGTCTGCAGAAAGGAATAGCTGCTGCTGTCACACTCATGTTTTACGCGAAGCTGTCTGCACCAATTATGAAAAACTCCTGGCAGGACTGAATTGGGATTCCAAGTAGGAAGACTGTTGATCATGGCATACTTTTTTGGCACAGATTTTCACATGTCTTTTGCATGAAATTTCTGGCTTCTTCAGATTGGGACAGCTCATCTCAGTAGAAATACACTCACTTTGCATACACACCGTAGATTTTAATTACCATTTTACATTATTGCTTCCACATCCATACCAAGTACTAAGCTGGCCTTAATCTTTTTAGCTGATCTCAGACTTGTCAGCACCATTGCATGGTGTTATACCTTTAAACATGGATCCTTTTTATTTTAACACACTCCATAATTTCAGATACTGATATTTCATTTCTATTTCTACCTCAATTCTATCTCTGTTCTATCTCTGGTTCTATACCTATGACCAAAACCTGCAAGTGTTTACTTGTGCCTACTGCTTCGTGAATAAATACTACTATCTTTTCTTTAATATATTTACCCATAGCATAATAGGAAATCACAATGCACAGTCAGGCCACAAATAGAACCTCTCCTTTTAGGGATGGAAAATGTAGAGATTTCTGAGCTCAGTATAAAAACAGGCCATGTGTCATGTTTTCAATCCCTGTGTACTGTATGATTCCTTCGAGGAGAGTCTGAGAGAGCTGGGGCTGTTCAGCCTGGAGCTCTGGCAAGGCTCAAGGGGGATCTTATTAAGGTGTGCAAGTACCTGAAGGGAGTGCACACAGAGGAAGGAGCCAGACTCTTTCCGGACCAGCCCTGTGACAGGGCCAGGGGTGACGTCTGAAACACAGACAATTCCCACTATCATGGGTTGGCACAGTTTTATTTTCTAGTTATAGAGAAAAGTGGAGTGTTTTTTCCTGCCAGGATCTTAGAGTTGCTTGGGGGGGGGAAGGGGAAAGGGGGAAGGGGAGGGAGAAGCTATCAGAAAGCTAGCCAAGATATTGGCAGCTAATTTAACCAATGAAGATACCAATGCGACTTTGGAAAGGACATTTAAACCCCTCATCTCTGGCAGATCATTCTCTTTCTGTTGAGATGGCCATAAAGTAGTATTGTGGGCAGCCAGGGGACCCGGGTCAGACCTCGCTGCCCTCTGGGCGGCTGGGCCGGGCCTGGCCAGGCCTCCAGGAGCTGCTGCCCGCATGGAAGCGGCCTGGGTTGAGCCCTTTCTCCTGGCTGCCGGCGGGAGAGAAAAGAGAACAGCTCAGCAATGCCACGTGCTTGCAGCTTTGTGGCAGCTCCGAACCAGACTGCCCTGGATGAGACCGAGGGATGGAAGGAAGGACTTCCACCGGCTCCTCTTATTAGCACAGCATTACATCTCTGCAGCCGAGCAGGCCGGAGCAGAGAGCACACAGCCACTGCAGGCCTGGGCAGATTTAACTCTTTCCTAGCAACATGAAACTTCTAAAGCACAACCCTTCCTTGACAGAGAGAAGAAAGAAAACAGAGCGTATGTAGAACAGATGACTTATTAAAGAAATATGGGTATTGATCTAGTATTGATACCCAACTGTGATGGACAAAAACTCTCTAACAGTTTAAAGTTAGAAAGTGTATGTTTATTACGGCCGGGCAGCAAGGCAGGATATTTCCCTAATTCGAACTGCGAAATTCACAGGTAATTACAAAGTCTTTTATTTACAAAAGTGTTGAATATCCAAAATACAAATGCATATTCATACACCTGTCACCTCCCATTCCTCGCTTCATATGCTAATTGGCCAAAAGGCTATTAAGCATGCGTACTTTTTTTCTTAAAATGAGTCGGGGGTCTATTTTGGGGAGGGGTCACCCAAAATGAGGAAGTAAGATGAGTCTTCATCGTCCTGACCTTTCTACCTTTTCAATGCATTTGTGACACAGAATCCTTGATAAAACTTATAGTTTCCTGCGTTGAATGGGTTCTTTAAGCAGGAAGTCTGCAGTTATCTTATATCTTATTTACCGCATCTTGTTTTTCGTTACAGGCACAGCTACATAAAGTTGACAAGCAGTGAGTTACTAAATCCGATATATCTTATCTAAGATCTGGCTTCTGTTAACTGTGAACAAAGATTACCTATCTACTTCAGCTATTTCAGCAACTTATTATCTTAACTTTCCTAAAAATCCTTAGTTCCTCAAAATTAATGTCTCACAGACACAGCATAAAGTCAGTGGATTAGAAGTAAAAGAACTTGTTATCGACAAATCGGTAGCCAATTTAATATGAAGTAATTTTATTTTGCCATTTTAAAAATAATAACAGTCTGAAATAGCCACAATAAAAGAGACAACTTTGATCCACAGTTATCGAAGTTAGGTGAACGCAGAGATGGTCACGAATGAACCAGTTCTCCCCTGTTCACGATTGCCTAGATCCAGTGGTCAGATTTTATAGAGATTTTCTCCCCTGAGGCAGTTTTATTGTTAGTTCACGTTTGAAATACATATTCATGTGTTTTCTTTCTCTGGCCTCTTGGTCCTGAATGCTTCTTCCCGGCAAAGTTGGACGCCTGAATGGGGTTCCAAGAAATCGGTATTCACATGCTGACGGCAACCTTTCTGAGTCCTCCTCTTCTAGATTGGTATCCTGTGTTAATCACTGGAGGAGGCAGGTGGCTCTTCCTTGATGGATGGGACATATCCTGTTTGGCCATTTTTTTGGTTGCTAATCTGGGCTTCGCCCTGCTATTATCTGGAGTCTCTACAATTGCAAATCAGTCTTGGCAAACAGGAGGGTTTTCACACCTGGGTGGGCGCCCTCTGCTTGTAATACAGTTTATAGTTTATAACATATAAAATATACAAATTTATCACAGAATATCTATCACAAACTGATAATATTGTTGGAATAGTATTGAAGAAGTGGACATGTTTAACCAGACCTCTCTGGGGTAAACTATGGAGAAATGAACTGTTCTTTGTAGCATCTTGGTGTTGTCGGGGAGAATGCTAATTCTAATCAAATTTGAGGACTGATGTGATTGAGATTTAATTGAGAACTTTAAAGCCCCCGCTCCTGAGTTAAAAGAAGGTCTTAGCCTTTGAGATGAAGATGATTTTAGACTAGAAATGTTCGCAAATAGTACCCCAGATACACTGAGAGGCTTATAGGTGGCCAAAGAAGAAGGCTGCTGATAGAACATCCCAGTCTGCAAAAACTCCGGGCGGTTGCAGATGTGTGACATTAAAAGCCACCGTCTTGTAGCAAATGTCTCCATAAAACTCTAGAGAGACTCTTCTCCTAAAATAATGAATGATTATGTTTAAATAGTGAAACTGACTGAAAATCACAAGTTGTGTCTTTCTGTGTTGTTTTATAAGAAAGTTAATAGTTTGTAGAGGGAGGGAAGTGTGTTTTGAAGTTCCATTCTGTTTTGGTTTGGGTTTACTTTTTCCCAACTTACTTTCTCCTTTTTTTATTTTTTTATTTTTTTTATTCTTTTAATGTGTGTCAATAACTATTTTGTTAATTTTTAAGCTTGAGCCTGTTTTGCTTTTTCTCCTAATCTCCCTGTTAAGGGTTAAGTCTCCTGTAGAATTTCTCCCCCCCACCCCCCCCCCCCCCCCCCCACCCCCAACTTGCTAGGAGACTAAATGCTGAGTACTTAACCTGGACAAAAAGAAGCTGATCACGTAGTTTGGGGGAGGGAGAAACGCTCTGGGAGAGAGAACTGAGGGTGGGGGTCGGGCATCTCTCGTTTTCGGGGGAGCGAGGACTGCTGGCTGCTGGAGTCCACGGTTGGCGAGGAAGTCTGGTCCTGGGAATTCTGCCGTTTTGTTGGAGTATCCAGGAGTTCGGAGTTTCTTCGCTGTCCTGCTGGATTTTGGGTGAGCCCGGGTCTCACCGCTGCGGCTTCTCCGGCACTGCCACCTCTGCCTGCTGAGGACAACCCCCTGCCTGCCGAGGACAGTCCACGGCTTCCAGCTTCCAGCCATCAGCGCTGGAACCTCCACCGTTTGCCCTCGGGGTTCTTAGTTCTGTTCTACTATTGTTATAATTGCTGTTGTTTTTTGTCTGTCCTGTTATATTTACTAGTAAAGTACTGTTATTCCTTTTCACCATAGCTCTGACTGAAAAGTTTTGGTTGTTTTTTTTTTAATCTTCCAAATTATAATAACACGGAGCGAAGGATTCGAATTCCTCATTTCCTGGAGAGGCCTGCCTCTCCATAGCAGACACCTGTCTTTTCAAACCAAGACACTCCCACAGAAAAAAGAATAAACTAAATTTAGCAACTGGAATTTGGTGAACATAAAACCACTACATTAATTGGTGTTTCTGCCCAGTTTCATTAAATTAAAACCATTACACCTACAAACAGCAGGAAACACTTTTTCACTGTGAGGGTGACCAAGCATTGGCACAGGTTGCCCGTGGAGGCTCTAGAGACTCAGATGACTTCTGAAGATATTCAGAAGTCATATGGACATGGTCCTGGGCACCTGACTCTGGCTGGCTCTGACTGAGCAGGGGATTGGACCAGACAGCCTGCTGAAGTCCCTTTCAGCCTCAGTCAGTCTATCGGTCTGTCCTTTTGTGCATATCTTTCCTAGTGTCTCCAATGAAACTGAACTCAAATCACTGATGCTTTGTTTTACAGAATGATATCTACATTATAGAAGTATCCATAAATGCTATTTAAATTTTTGATGCGGTATCATAATGTATTATGAAATAGAAAAGACAAGTTTTCAGTGAAAAGCATAGAGATCAAATTTAAAATTAACAGTAGCAATAAAGGAAGCAATAGCAAATAAACAGAATTATGAGGTGACTTGATTGCAGATCTTGTACAGATTAAGCAAGAAGTTACTGAATTACAAAAATCACTAGATTCTATTGATTTTTAAATCTGGGCACTGTTAAATGGTCACTGTGGTTATCTAAGATAGTTTAACCACTGTCAGTTGTATGAAAGAAACTTGCCTTTCAGCATTATTCTTCCTCTGCTTTTGCTCATAGTTGCTACTGATGTGGCACAAGTTTATTTTTCAAGCTTTAAATTTTCCATTACAACAGAAATATCTTAATTTTCATATTTGTTCAAAAGTCAGTCTGTGTTTTTTTGCAAATATCACAATTTGCCAGCTGATATAACAAAGGATTATATATACATCTGTGATTATATGTAATTAAAAATAGCTGCAGTACATGCTTGGATTTCTTTGTTCTTGAAGACAGTCTCATTTTCTTCTGGCTCTGCTCTCCTGTAGAGGTTAGACCTCCCCGCCTATCCTACTACTTTGTATTCCTCCCTTTTTCTAACAGTTTTCATTCACTCTGCATGTTTCTTGCAATCTCATGAGGTCCCTGACCAATATATGGTAACACCACAGGGGTGTTTGAAATGCCTGGTGAACAAAGATGTGTTGTTTCTTCCACCTCCCAAAAGCAACACAACTCATCCCTTTGCCTTAATTGATGAACTGTTTAGTCTATGTGGGAAAGGGTTTTTGACACAATCCAGTGTCATTGTGTCTATGTCACCATTTCTTTGGGGCACCTCAGCTTGCAGTACTGCAGTAGTTTTTCAAGGTCCTGAAATTCTTCCTTGGCTTACAACTGTCTCACAAGCAAACATTTCCTTTCTCCCTGCCTTTTTTATGACTGGCACCAAAACAGAAATCAGGCATAACATATTCTTTTAGGGTTACTTAAAACTGAAACAAAGTGATTTCCACAAAAGGAGTTACTAGGGAAAACTAAAGAAGTAATTTGCTGTAGTGCTCAGTTATTCCCTTGCATTCTTTGCTGTTTCTGCCTAAAGCCTTGTGCTTCCACAGGTCTTTGGATTAAGCTGGAGGAAAGATCACAACTTCTTGTTTCTTGGTTACAGTATTTTTATTTCTAAAAGACTGTATACTAGAAGATGAAACAGAGGTTAAATGAGATTATTTTTTTCACCCTCTCTTTTGGAATTCATAATTTAAGTGCAAGTACCAACTACCATTAATTATCTATTGGAGCTTGGGGAGCAAACATCAGGTATTAGATGCATTTGCAGTGTTACAGTCTCACTGCAGTCATCTTGGAGTACTGGGATAGCTCACTTGGCTGGAGTCCTGTTATGGATGAAATCAGATTCATTAGGAAAGTCAGGCTGGAAGAGGGAGGAAATGGAGCTGCCCTTTGTACAACAGAGCAGCAGGAGTGCGTGGAGCACTATCTTGGAATGGCAGGCACACGAGGGGTGTTGAGAAAGGTGTCTTCTACGGAAGACATGCTTAGGCAAAAGAACATTTGCCTCAGAGAAGATCTGAAGATCTTCAGATAAGGTCTTCAGACAGCTGGAAGATGCTTCACTTTCACCTGCCCTGACCCCCAGGGGCCTCAGTCACCCTGGTATCTGATGCAGAGTTAATGCAGTAGAACACAAGCAACTCAGTCATTTTCTGGACTCCATTGATGATGATTTCCTGACATGGGTGACTGAAAAGCCAAAGAAATTCTGTTGTTTCTGTTAATTCCACGGAAGGATTGGTTGGGAATGTGAATGCTGGGGGGAGCCATGACTGCAGTTACGACAAGACAGTGTAGTTCAATGTTAACAAATACCCAATGTGGGGAATAAAGAAGATAAAACCAGACTCTTCTAACAGTGCCTGGTGATAGAACAAGAGACAAAGAGAAATATAGGAAATTCTACTTAAAGAGAAGAAAAAATATTTTTATGTTTGGATGATTAAACAGCACACCAAGTGTCTTAGGCAGGTGGTGGAGTCTCCATTCTTAGAGATATTAGAAATCCAGTTGAACAACAGTCCTGGTAAACTTTCTGTAGCTGATACTGTTGAGCACAAGTTTGGACTAAATGACTTCCAGAGATACCTGCCAACCTCTGAGATTCTGTGATGTGAATGTGTGATAAAAATATATTTCAAATCACATTTCATGGTAAATTTTAGAAAAGCTTATTTATAAAGAAAATACAGGGAGTAAGCCCAGGTGACAAACCAATTTGAAAATGTTCTTTTTAAAAAAATAGGGGAGCATCAGATTTCTTCAGCCTATTATGCACAATGCCATACAAATAGCAGAAAATGCTCCTGTTTATTCTCCATACACTTCTGTGGCCCTTTCAGCCTATGGTTTCTCTGCTGTGCAGAAGGTAAGCTAAGTGTCACAGTCAGCTGTCTTATAACTGGGTTTAACATGCACCATCAATTAATACTATTATTCACAAGCTGTCAGTTGGATTGATGACTTCCAGACCATCAGCCAAGCATAAAGGAGATCAGTACAAAGTCAATGAGGAGATGATGTGTTGACAATGCCCAGCTCTACCTTCTCATAATGCTAGGGCTGGACAAAGAAGAGAGTAGCCCAGTGCTTAGGGGAGGTTGAACAGTGATGAGCAGTGGGTTAGTCAATCTGAGGAAGCTGATGAAGTTGTTGCCATGTCATGGTGATGGTTGTAAGACCTGGGAGCCCTGCTCTGGACCTCTGCAGAAGAGTAATTCTTGGCCCACCTGTAACTGAGCACCTCAACCCTCATTCTGGTTTGTTCCCTAGGTGGCTATAGATATTGGTACAATATAATCATAAACCTCTCTGTGAGATTGCACCTTGGAAAAAAAACAGTTTAGGCACTCCTGTACATCTCAGAACAAATAACAATTGATGTCTAGAAACTGATGGAAAGAGGGGATCTGGTAGCTTGCTAGTTATTGAGCCCATCTTGTCATGATGCTAGGAAAAAGAAATGGAGTATTCCTAACCAGAAGAGAACATTACTCAAAAACATATACATGTATTGTGTAAGTCAGTCATAGGACGTAGTCCATGACAGCAAATTGTTGTGGAAACCTCAAATCCAATGTCATTAATTATTAGTAATTTCCCCCCATGGACCTTGCCATATACTGTAATCCTCACTCACTGCTTTTGTGTCTACATGGTTACAAGAAAGCCACAAAACTGTAGCTTTGTTGACAAATGAAATTTGCTTCTTTACCATGATGTGCACCTTTTGGTGCAAAGACCACTACTTGTTCATCTGATAGTTTATCTGGTGTGAGATAGCCAGGGTGCACGCAGAGATAGTTAGAGACATTGTTCAGATCAGCTGACAGGGCAAAACCACAGCCACAAGAAGGGATGTAATTTTGGCTTTTCTTTTTTTGTCTAAAAAAACTTTAGAAGAAATAGCCTCATCTGTTTGTTAGCTTTCAAAACAGGAAGAAGAACTTCTAAAGTTTCTAGGTTTCATTTTTTTTCTTTAGAGATGATCAGTGTGAGTCAGTCATTCCTTCTGCCAAGCTGGAAGTATTCATAATGTCCAACGGTCCCTAATAATTCCTAGGGAACAAATATTTTAACCAGTGGAAGACATTTTTGTCCTTGCAGATTTTCAAGTTGGCAAAGCTTTTTGGTTGGAAAGCAAATCAGGAATGGCAAAGTGATGCTCTTTCATGCATATTGGTTTCTAAAGAACAGAATATACTGGGATTTTTCTGTACCTCCCAGGTCTACATTCTTTATGTCCATTATTTGGGTCCTATACTCCCTTAACTTGGGCTACATAACATTTCAGTTTGAGAAGCTGCACTCTTCTCACACCAACAGCAAGGCAAACCAGGAAGAAGTAGACTGAAGTATAAAACTGGGATATGAAATACCAACCAGTTAAACCTTAACTGTTTAAACAACAATAAATATATAAACATCTAAGCTTATTAGAATGCTGCCTTCTTGCTGAGGAGTGAAATGGATAATATTTGGATGATTCCAAACAATAAACAACCACTGTTTTTTTCAAGAGTTTCAATAACTGCTTGAGTGCCACAACCATTTACAGATAAGAACAAATTGGTGTAGCAGGGAAACAAACAGCCAGTTTTGCCCATGAAACAAGGTGAAAGTCAGATCAATTGGCTATACAGGAACACTGTGGAGCTGCCATTCAGGTTTTTCATCAGGTAGCTAACAAGTTATGACCTGTAATCAAAGTAAGCAATACATTACTGAGATTTTTCTTTGTTGCATGTAATCTGTTGAAATGCTGGCATTTAACATGAGTGGGCTGGGGTACCCTGTGGCAATACCTGCCTGTACAGCTTTAAATATATATTTATCCTGTAGCCCATATATTTATGCTATATATCAAATAGAGAAACAACGAGCAGCTGGAGCTGCCTCTTTGGAGGACTGTGAAAGTGAAGCTATACATTTTGTGATACTCAGCAATCTCTAGCATTGAATGAGTGTCCTGATTTCTTTTGCAGTTGTTGTAAAAAAGAGACTATTTTTTACTTCGTTATGAATTTATAAAACTGCAGCCATAGTTCCTTCAGGCAAAAATACCATATTTTTGTCAGCTCTCTTGTTTTTATTGTGGTGGGGTTTTCTGGTGGTTTGTTTGGTTTGGTTTTGTTTGTTTGTTTGTTTGTTTTCTTTCTTTTCTTTTAAATCTCATATACTTCCTATTTGAGGTTGCAACTGGCACTGCTATTGCTGTGACCATGTCTTTCATTTATGTACATTTGTACACATCCTTGCTCTATTCAGCATATTTCAACAGAAGAGATGGTTCCAGTATTGGCAAAGAGAAAGGTATGACACAGCCAGGAGGAGATACCCAGCTAAGAGGTGGAGTACTGAATGATTTCAGGCCACGCAAAATTCTAGCCCACGAGCCAGGTAAGTGCAGTAACTTCCAGCTGTTGAACTCCAAACCCCAAGAATATAATGCTGACATGGTGTCTGCTAGTTGTTTGCTGACTCAGGAGACAGAAAAGGTCCTGACACAGCTGAACTAGTCCTGTGACAGGAGGTCTCTCTTAAAGAGGGCAAGCCTTCTTTGCAGGATTTTTCAACTTTTTGGGGCAGAAATTTTGCCGCATACGGGGGTTCATTACCTTATTTCAGTCCCAAGAAGTCCCTGGAAAGCTACTTAATAGCAAGATAAGGCACATGCAGGTCCACTTTACTGAATTCTAAAATGTAGGCACAAATAATTTTCAACAGTACTGAATAAATCTTCCTTTTCTTGTCTCACTTCCTTTTTCTCCTCCCATTTTCCATCTCTGCACATATTGTCATATTTGGCTTTGTCCTCTGTTTTCTACAAAGTTCTGCAAAAGTAATGTCATCTGAGGGAGAAAATGTCGGCAGGGCATTTATTTGTACACAAATAATATTTTACCATAGCAACCCTATTTTTTTTCATTGTGCAGTCCTCTGTATCATGAAATAGCTTTTGAACAGCTGGGCATTCCCCTGCTTCTTCTGCAGCTGATATCTCAAAGAAATCTTAAAAGTATATTTTTACAGGCACAGAACCAATAAAGAAAAGGGACACCATCCATAGAAAAGGTTTTCTGAAGTTGTTAGTGGTTTTGTTAATGACAGTAAGTAAGAGTTACTTATTTCAAAACAATCAGTGATGTTATTTTGCTCTTATTTCATGTTATGGGCCTAATTATATTTACTTTTCATCTACTAGTATCTGGTACAAACTACTGTCCATGATGTTTTCTTATTTTTGGATTATAAATTTTTGTTTACATTCTTTCTCTTACCTGGTTCATTCTACAATGTCCAAAGAGGATAATGGCACTTGAATGTTTTTTGAGTAAAAAAATACTTTTCAATTTTCAGAGCTAAAATTTGCAGCAGAATACAGGTAGTCTATATTGCAAGGAACAGTTTACTTTGCCAATTTGATGCTGCTCTGATGTGGTCCTCAGATAACTAACCCAGATCCTAATTTTAAGCTAGATATCCTTGCAGGGAATAAGACCTTGTCTTGGGTTATGTGACTTTAAAATGTGTATTCTATTTCATCTGTTAAAAGCTGTTGGGGAGATGTATTTTCCTTATCACCTTTGACTCCAGGAGGGAGGGGTGCAGATGCCTTCTGATAATGGCCCAGCCATTAAATCCAGGTGGGGCAGTGTTTCTTACCTCTTTCACCACCCCTCCATCCTCCAGGGGGACATCTTCTGATAATGGGCCATTAGAGCTCACCAATGACATGACACATTGCATCATCCCATTGTGAGATGCTCCACACAGTGGGGGAGGAGCCAGCTGTTCCAGCTAGATAAAAACTGGGACTGAAGGACACAAGGCATCCTGGTTTTCCACTGGATCCTGGAGAAAGGCTGGACCCATCTTGCCACCACCAGACTTTTTTACAGGATCATCTCTACTCCACAGAACCACATCTGTTACTCCAGTAGGACTTACTTGGACTGCTTCCAACACCCTGACCAACAGGGTGCTAGGTCTTATCCCTGATTCTGTCAGGGTTGTTTTCCAGGATTTTTTTTGCTTGCTTGCTTTTTTTTTTCTTTTGTACTACTACATTTGTATTTTCCTTTTTTAATATTCCTAGGAAAGAACTGTTACTCCTATTCCCATATCTTGGCCTGAAAGCCCCTAATTGCAAAATTATAGTAATTTAGAGGGAACGGGGTTTACATTCTCCATTCCAAGGGAGGCTCTAGCTTTCCTTGGCAGACAACTGTCTTTCAAAACCAAGAAGGACCTGTTCATGATTGCAGATGTGTACTGAGTTACAACTTTGTCCTGAGCCCAGCTGCCATCCCAGGTCTTTGGGCTGAGCAAGATGTTGCTGGCATTTCAAATCTGAGGTCTTTGATTTCCCTGGCACTATACCAAGTCCTAACTTTAGCTTTCTGCACAGTAAATGATAAACCTCTCAGTTCAAAAGATATGTCCTTCTACTCTACCCTGTACCCATCTGGATTTTCCTGGAATTTTGTCTTCATGGGAAAACTTTGCAATTTACAATCTAGAGTTACACTGGTAATTATTATATAACTGCTGGCTCTAGTACATCTTCTTTCAGAGTACTGTGAATCCCTTTTAAAATGAAAAATATACTTGTGTTGGACTATATTTGTGCAAGTAGTCCCTATTCTATATTTCACAGAATCACAGAATATGGTGAGTAGGAAGGGACCCACAAGGATCATGGCGTACAGGTCCTCACCCTTCACAGGACACCTCAAGAGTCACACCAGGTGATTGTATTTGTTTAAACTCACCTTTTCAAGTAGAACAGCAAAGACTGTTTTTTCATCCAGAAATAATTAACCTTCAGTAACTGGACACTCACAGCTCTAATTGAAGCATTTATTTTTGTTCTCACCTGAGTTCCTGAAATACTCACTAAAATGCCTGAATCTTACTGTGGTTCTGTGGAACCAAAAGTTCCTTGAATCCCAAGGATCCCCAAACCTCCAAATATGGAATATTAATATTTCTTCTTCCTGCGTTCATTTCCTAACTGCTCATCTCTAACAGAGCATCTGTGGCATTCTAGCACAGAAGGGCTCAGCTTTGCCTTACGAAGTCTTCCCTTGTGGTGGTTTCAGTCTCTTGCTAGTGAAGCAAGGTGATGTGGCTTGGATTTATGCCAAGAAACTCCTTTACATGCATGCATGTGGAAAGGCTACTTTTTACTGCTACATTTTCATATGCAGTTCTCACGACTAGGAGATTGCCGATCTCACTTTGGCTCTCCTGCTTTGCTGAGGGTGGTGCTACTCCAGCTCCTACCTACTGGTTTCCTTTTCTCCTCAAGACTGACCAGCCTGTGGTGTGAGGTTGTAGAAGGGATTCTTGAAGAACTGCGTTCCCTAGGATGGATCGAGCATGGTATTCTCGTGACATTCCTGACCACTTATACCAACTACTAAATCAGTGACTTGCACACCCTCTGTTGACTGAAAAGGACCAAATTTGCAGCTAGAAGCAATATCCAGTGGCCTTCAGGGGCCATTACCTTGCCAGTAGGCTCACTCTCAGCCTTGTAATCAATGTTTAGATACTGTATAGTCCAGTCACAGAATAATAGAATGGTTGGAGTTGGAAAACACCTTTAAAATCATCCAGCCACTAACCTAACACTGCCAGGTCCTTGACTAAGCCATGTCCCTAAAAGCTACGTCTACATGTCTTTTAAATTCCTCCAGGGATGGTGAATCAACCATTTCCAACAATTTGCTAGCTCTCTGGTTAAAAAAAAAAAAAAAAAAAAAAAAAAAAAAAAAATCATAGAACTCAGATTTGAGAACAGTTGTAAAACAATCATCAGCTGTTAAACTGAGCATTTTATGACTAGCTATCTATTTCTCTGGTGCCTGAATGGTGTCTTTTTTTTTTTTTTTTTTTTTTTTTTTTTTTTTTTTTTTTTTCTTTTAAAGAGGAAGTTGCAGTTTGCTGGTGCCAGCAGAGATTTTACTAAGTGACAGATCACTGGGATTTAACTTGTTTAGTAATTTCACATGCAGGTATCATTCTTGACTATTCCTTTTATTCTTCTTTATGAAAGCACGATTATGTACAGCAAGAGCCCACCTCATTCAAGCAGCTGGCTTTCCTTTGCAGGGAATTAAACAAGGTCTGGAAAGTATAATCTTAGTAAAATAATACAAGAATTATAAAAAGTAGCCTGATTCTTTTAATGTAAGGGAGTACTTTTAATGTAAGAGAGGGTTCCTGTAGTCTCTCTGTTGCCCCTCACAAAGAATCAGCTTTACTGACTGGTGCCTTCATGCCCAGCTTTAACTTTTCTGAGTTTAGCCTCCTGGTCTTTTTCCTGCTTTGAGTAGCCTGCATATTGGAGAATGATTGATTTTTTTTTTTAAGCATTGCTCAGCATTGCTCAGCCAGTAACTAAATTCTTATCTGTTAAGTACAGCACTACTTACAGATATACATGTATCTCATATATATACATATATACAGCAAATGCTGACTTGACATATAAAACAGATTAACCCTGTCCTGTCTGTTGCCGTGGCTCTGTATCGCAACCCTCAGCAGCAGCTGATCTTGCCAAGCTCAGTTGCAGCAAGATTCCCTTCACTGAGCCTCAGCGGATGAACCAACACTGGACTGACTGCAATTTCCATTAACAAAGTCAGGTGCTCCTCAAGATCAGTCACAAACCCGCAGCAAGATAGAAGTAGTAGGGAGCTCCATGGGTCTCCATGTGTAGTTTTCAGAACATCAATTAGTAGATGCAACTTCAGTGCACAGAAGAGTAAATACAGAGAATCAAGACACAGTATGTTGAAACAACATGACAAACACTTGCACTTTGTTAGGAGTAAATCGTGTCGGGCTGTGCAGGGCAGGTCATTCCAAAGCACTATACACGATCAGTTCAACAGAATGTGAACAAATTTCCTCTCTGAGCCATCCTCAAAAGCAGACAGATGTACCTGCTTTGCTGATATACACGTGTGGCTTGTGCCATGGACAGCAGTAGAAGAGATTTCCCCAGTGCTTCAGTGGGCAGCTGCAATTTGCTGCTAACAGTACAATGAGATAGCAACCAGAAAAATGAAATAATACTGCCAGAAACTTTTCCTGCTCATCCCATGGGTACATTTCTTCTCTTACCCCACCCTCAAATAGTAAAACACTTGGGAACGGAAATGTCAGCACAGCCATTGGCTGCTAGTACCTTCTACCTTACCAGTGGAAGCATGACATAATTCCAGAGACAGAAGCTGTAGAAACTGACTCATAGGCAAGATCAGAATCGACCGGACTTGTGAAGCACAGGACACAATGGGCAAAGGACGTTAGAAATATGGATATACCAAAGCAAATTAGATTAGGTAAGCTTGGCTCAAAATATTTGTATTTTTCTTATTGAAGACAAATATAAAAAGAAAAATATGCCAGGACTTCTGCCTAAGTAGAGCTGTAAAGAGTCATGTGTGATTATAGTTCCAGTAAAGCATATAAAGCATAAAAGAGTAATATTATGTATATAAGAAGAATGAAGTTTGAACAGTTTGAACACTGAAAGACCTAATTTCCTTTTCCAGTCCTAATGTCCTTTTCCAACTGAGAACAGCACCGGTGCCCAATGTCTGAGAACAGGTGGAAAGTTTGGATGTGCCTAGGCAGGCAAAGAGGTCTTTTTATGAGGTATATTTTCTAGGATTTCAAAGCAAACATTGGAGAGGACAGTATGTGTAGCTGTGCAGAGAATCCGTAAAAGCTCAGACTTTAATTGCCACTCATCTGCTTCTCTGGTGTTGCAGTTAATCTTCAAAAATGAAAGGAGTCAAATTAATAAAAGTCAAATGGCAGCCTGTGGATTAACTTTGTACTTAAAGCAAGCTCACCTAGTACCAGGAATCGACAGGAGTGTAACTGGCCTTCTGCCTTATCCTAGATCTCTGCATTCCCTGTCTCAAAAGGCAGTAAGGACAAATGTGGCGTACCCATTTCCTGCCTGGTCAGGAACAAACTGGGCAAGTGCTTATAGAATTAAACTCTGTCATCTGTAGAAGCCTCTTGTATCTCTCAAATCCTCCTATATAACAATTAATGACACATCTCACATTTGTTTTCCCTTGCGAGATTGCCTGGTTAGCATGGCTTTGATTATGTTATAATCCCTGATATTAAGAGGACAACTTAATTAAATCAGCAGTAGGAAAGGATGGGATGAGATTTCAAGAAACATGAGTCAATAAGGGGCAAAATGCTTTTACAAATTCATTATTAAGGAAAATACCTTTCATACAGTTCTTGGAAAAGTTCTTGTAGTGGGCCAGTCTGAGGTTTTACATCAGTATAAAGAATTTTAATGTCATCTCATTCACACACATCTGTTACTTCCTTGGCTCTTGATAGGTTGCAGCAACCTGGAGGTGCCAGTTTAAAAAACAGTTTACACATGGTGCTGTAAACTTTGGTGGCTGACACATGCAGCTAAGCCATCTCTGCTAAGGAGTGGGAACATCTTGGATATCAGCAAGGAAAAAACTGAAGGCATTAGCCACCTCAGCTGTTCTTAGTGAGAGCTCATATTGGTGAGCCATCAGTATCAGTCAGCTATTTGTGCCATCAGCTCTTCGGAAGTGCTGTATTCTGGACTATATGCACTATACTCAGTTCTGTGTAAAAATGGGCACGTGTCAAAGCTGCTGGAGAAATCTGGCTAATCAGGTGCCTTAGTACTAAAATTAATTCATGATACTGAAATTGGCTAGAATAAACTTTCTAACACAATTAAAAGCATTAGAAGGCAGGCATTCTTTATCTGCACAGGACACACAGAGAATCAAACTCCTCATTCTGTGTTTGAGTTGAGACTTTATAACAGGGGTTTTATCCATCATAATCATACATATTCATTGAAATGTGTTTCTTATCTAATCCATAAACATCACTTCCCTACAAATAATTTGCGTGCATCCACCTCATGCTGGAAGTCCTTTTATGATCCTGGAGAGTAATAAAAGGGATCTCTAGTGTTCCTAGTCACTGAATGCTTTGATATTAAAATGGTAATAAAATCTTTTTTTTTGCTTTGATAATAAAATGAAAGTCTGTGTTTTAAATACTACTGTGTGCCACCAGTCAGATCTGAAAAGTATGCTATATCTGCAGCCCTCATTAGACATACAATTCAGAATTTCAGTATTTGCAATGCGACAGATTAAGTGATGTTAATCTCTTTTAGATGTGAGGTGAGGGAGGGCCACTGAGGCAGTGGGCCTGGAGACCGTGTCCTGCAAGAAAAGGCTCCAGAACAAGATCTGACTCAGCTGGGAAGAGAGATGATTTTGGCAACGCCCAACAGCAGTCCTAGTATGGACAGGGGAAATGCAGCATCAGGAATTGTCAGAGTGTAGGATTGGTGTAGGGTTGGAGAGTGAGAGGGAATAGCACAGCTGTAACAGTAGAAATTCAGAGCATTCTCAAGGAAGAAAAACTTTCCCCATGAAAACAGCCCAGGACTGGAGCCAGGGCCCAGGTAGGCTATGCTTGGAGGTGTTTGATAACCTCCAGCCTTGGAGGTTATCAAACCCCAACTGAGCAACCTGGTCTAAGCTCAAAGCTAGCTCTGCTTTGGACTGGACATCTCTCGTGGTCCAGTCCTGAGTTATTCTGTAAGCCTATAAACCGCAGTGCTTGGAGCATCTCAGCAGCTGCTAGACCATTCTTAGCTAAGAGTGCCGGGGTACACTGCCGTAGTCCTCTGGAAGGGCAGGTTTAGTGGAAGGATAGGACGGAAGGGCAAGCTGTGGTAACACAGGAGCTCTGGTGGGATGGAAGCCCCTTTGTTCTCTGCAGATGGGTTTGAGTGGTCATCGTACTGTTGTGTACAAACACCTGACAGGGAGTACATCAGATAGAGGCAAGCTCTTCGAGTGGTACCCGGTGACGGTGTACAAGGACGGGAGCAACGCCCCGTGTACAAGCTGAAACACGGGGTAAAATACTTGAACATAAGAAAACGCATTTCCCCTGTGCAGGGGTGATGCTCTTACGCAGGCTGCCCGGAGAGTGGCACCCCCCACTCTGGAGGGCACTCCAGCCTCAGCCGCTAGGACCTTGGGCCACCCTCCGGGGCCGACCCCTCTCCGCGACAGGAGCGGGACGGGCCGCCCACCCGCGGTGTCCACGGGCCCTCCCCGTCCCTCCCCCTCCTGCCCGGCCGCGCTGCCCTCCCCGCGCCCCGCCGGGGTCCCGCGCTCAGCCCCGCCGCACATCGCGCCTCGGGGCGGCCGCGCTCAGCGCCGCGCTTTCCCCGCCGCCGCCAGCGCGGCCCCGGGCGCGGAAGATGCTGCGGCTCTGCCTGCTCGCCGCGCACGGTAAGCGGCGGCGGGGACGTCTTCCGCCCTCCCAGGACGCTCCTGGGCGCTGCTGCTGCGGGGGACGGCGGCGCCCAGCCCGCGGCCCCCGGGGCGGGCGCGCCGTGACAGGGGCTCGTTTTGTCCTTGCAGCTCTACAGCTCGCCGGGGCGGCCTTGCTCTCGCCCGGGTCGTGCACCTTCGAGAACAGCGCCTGCGGCTACCAGTGGGACTACGCGCATCTGCCCTGGACGCTGCACGGGGAAGGTGAGAGCGCTGCCGCCGCCGGGCGCAGCTCCCCCCGCGCTCGCCTTTCCGCCCGGCGCTGCCGGACCCCGCGGCGGGGCGGCGGCATCTCGGGGCGCTGCTGCTGCAGGCGCTGCCGCTCCGCTCGGTTTTCCCCGGGGAGCGGCGGCCGTCGAGTTCCTCCCATGTGGGTGAAAATCCCCTGACAACGGGTGATGGGCAGTCCCTGCGGGGAGGCGTCTGCGCTCCCGGACCGGCACAGGTATCTCCGCAGGTTTCTGCAAGGTGCCTCAGAAATCTCCTTTCTTTCTCTGTGTTTCACTTTTTGTTGGGAAAAGGTGTCTTTTTATCAAGTGCTCTTTCAAAAAAAAAACAAACCTGCCACATCTATCACATTCCTATTAAGCTGCATTGTTTGTTTGTTTGTTTGTTTTTCTAAATATATTTTGGGTTCTACTCCAAAAGTGGATGCATTTCCAGAGACAATCTTCTGTGAGAATATCTTTACAACACATTCAATTAAGACTTTTCTCCATTTTATAGTACATCCAGTTCAACAGAAAAAGTCAAGTCTTTCTGTAAGTTGTATTAGGCTTTGCAAGACTTAATGCTATTGAAAAGAGAACAAAATCCAGTCACTGCACAGAGTTTCCATGCAACTGTAACTACTTCTTAGTAAGTTTTCAGTGTGGACTCAAATTTTTGACAGAATCGACATGAACAAAAGACTAAACAAAAACATTCACAGCATGGTTGTAACTGGGTAATAAAATAATTAAATTTTGATTAGGTGTTCACCAAATTGTCATTCATGAAGTGAAAGCTGTGTTCACACAGCAAAAGGGACTATATGTTTTTGAAGTTTTTAAGCCCAAAAACAAGTGCTAAGAATGATGAAGAAGTGAGTACAGCAACAAAGAGATAGACACCCCTTCGGAACCCATTAACCAATGTTCCATTCAGAACTAGCTGGTCCAGTTTTGTATTCTACTTGTCTCTCAGTTGAGAAAAACAACTTTTTCCCCCCTGATTCGTACCTAGTCGTCACCTAGTCAGCATTATTTAGATTCATTATTTAGATTAGGCTTTGAGAATGTACAAAAACCCCTAACTCAGAAAAGCCTGCAAGGATGTCGTAATTGAAATACTTGCTTTTTTTCTCTTATTTATTTGATACATATATCTTAGTTTATTTATTTATTTAAATATACATAGATTTTCCTGTATTTTTGAGGGTACTAGTGGAAATTTAGTAACCATCTTTGCTGTCCCAGCTATGCCTCCTAACACCATGCCCTCTTAGTCTATCTGTCTGCAAAGCAGCACTTACTTCCTCCTTGTGATTTACAGAGAGCCACATGATAGTGGTATTGATTCAGCTCCAAGGGGCTGTGAATTGCTGGGAACAAGACCTGCGGAAATGGGTGTGTATCATGTTGTGCACATCCACACTATGGTGCTTCCAGATATAAGGGCATTTGACTAGAGGTTTGGATCAGCAGCAACCTGCTTTGTTTGGTGAAGAGGACACAGTTTTTGTTACTGTAGCTTGATCTTTCTGTACAAACAAACACACCAGTGCACAGCTTCTGTTATTGCACATCTCATTTTCAGAGATACATAACTGAACTGTTACACTCTGGGAGGATATGTGGTATACCAGCTCTTGTAATAGGAATAGTTCCGTCAGCATTTCCATTATAAACAGTTTTTCTGCGGTCCGTAATTTGATCATAGCAAGACATTCTGTGCAAACATTTGGCAAACAAGGTATTATATTAGTCTCCTCAGAAATGCATTCATAGAATCACAACTAAAGCTAGCTGAAAATAATTTAAATCTACACAGCAGGTGTGCAAAACAAGTCTTCCTTAGATGCTCTTTCATTCTTTTGTCTCATAAAACCATGCCCCTTTTGACTGGTATTATGTCCTGGTATTGGCTGGTCAGGATTAAATATGTACATGTTGTAATTTACTGGGACAACAGAGGAAGTAAAATCGGGAGAGACAGCTTAGCTTTAAATTGTTCCACTTCTCCTTGCAGTACTTCAGAGCTGCTTTATTACTTTAAAATATTATTACATTCAGCAGGTCTTTCATAGAGATTATCTGATTTGCAGTGCCAAGTTCTCGCATCTTATAAATCTCTCAGTAGTGTAGTCTTGTGCCAAACTGTCAAGGTGATGTAAATATGACTCAAACTGTGCCCAGAAATTTCCACTCCATACTTGAAAGTATTTTGCCCAGTTGCCAAGGAAGCCAGTATCTTCTGATGGGCCAGGCACACAGAAATGAAGTGTGAGAATAAGTCTTGCTTTTGTTTACAGCTACACAGTCCCACTTAAATTAATATATTTCCAAGGTTCAGCTGCTGTTTTAAATGGTTTTGGCTTCTCTTTAGTGTTCTGGTTGTTCTAGCATACATTTTTTTGTTTGTTTGTTTAATTTTAGAATTTTCATAATTGAAAATATTTTAAAATTTTTAGCTAAAGTTTTGATACCTGTAACTGGCATTTTAAGACCCATTTTAATCAAGTGCAAATCAAAAGAAAATACTCAATGCTACAAAGGATAGCTGTTTCATTCCTAAGTGCTTTACTCAAGGCTGGCAAATCAGGGTCTGGTGAAGTGGTTGTTTGTAGGAGCAGATACATAAGAAACAGTTCAAGCATCTTCCAGTCGACCTGTGCTCCCATAAAATCTCTGTTTCAGTGAAACCCTCTATAAGCCTCAAGCTCTCTCACATGACTCTGAATTCAGGAATAGGGCCTTCAGACATATCAACTGTCAGCTTTTTTTTAACTGTCAGCTTTTTCAATCACTGGCTAGCTCAGTGTTTGCCTTTTAGAATTTATAATGATTTTAGCAGACAAATACTATGCAAGGAAAAACGTAACATACAGAAAAAGCTCTGGTTATAAACTTCCAGTGAGCCTTGTTATGGCTGGGAAGCACACCCAACTGAGGTCATGGCCCAGGCTCGGTAAGTACAGCATCAGGCTTGAGGCAGCATGTTGCCTAACAAGCCAGTTCTGGTTTCAGTGTAGCATGGGAAATTCCATGCAACGTGTTGTGCTTCATGTGTTTGTGGGATACCAACTACACAAAAAAAACATAGTAATGTTGTTGCTCAGGGAGAGATCATCACAATGTAATCCTAGTTCTGAAATGAGTAGCAGATGAATTTGTATGTTACGAGGGATAAGATCTGGAAGCTTTATGTGAGTTTCTCCTATACCTTAACAGAGGGGACAATGGTTCATATTCATTCCAAAGGTGTAGGAATGCCCCCCAGAAATGTTCTTGCATTCATGATGCCTCTGAACAGATAATTTATCTTTAAGTTCAGAATATAAGACAAATAGTAACTCTTGGACATAACCAATGGATAGGAAATTTAGAAATCACATCTATATTCATCACTGCTATAGTAGTTAGAGATAGTTGAGAAGTTTGAATACCATATTGGTTTTACCAACACTTGCAGGTATACATGAGCTCATGACCAGTTATTTTGAAGCATAAAGCTTTGCAGATGCATGATGGCTGATTTCCACAAGAATTCACTTCTTTGTCAGCAGTGTATGTGTGGGCAATGGAAATACCAGTTAATTCTAATACATTTTGTCAAATGTGTTGGGCAAGATTAATCAAATAATCTTGAGATTTTCTTTAACCAAATTGTGCAATTATTTTAGAGGACAGACATGCTTTGCAAATGCAAAATGGTCTTTGAAACAAAGGAAGATGCTGTGTGTAACAGGCAGTAATCCGTAGTAGAGTAATAAATGAAGCCATGCAGGCCCATTTACAACAGCAGTATGAAACACAGGGTCAACTGTAGCCATTCTAAAGTGTTAGGTTTGGGCATTTTTTGCATTCCTCTTAGCCATGTCCAGCACAAAGCTGGCCATAACCTGATGGTAAGAACAGTCTGCTCACAACATTTTTACAGATAAATTTCATTTGACACAATAATTATGGCATGTCTTTTTTGTGACTCTGGGCAATGTTTACATTTTTGCTTAGAATATCTGTAGAGCACTTTGCGTGAACTGTGGGTACGTTTTTTTTTCCATTGCCCTTCACTCTAACAGAGACCAGTTTAATAGTACTAAAAATAATGTGCATTTTGGCTGTCAGCTTAAATCTGCTCTAATGGAGTTTACTGTGCTGCATCTGCTTGCCTGGATTTAAGCACTAGATAAGAAACTTGCCTACAACAAGCAATTACAACAGCAGCCTTTAGGGAAGAGAGATTGTTTCTATTGGCAATATGCTCCAAAAAGCAATTGATCAGTGTTTAATGTGCCCATGCATTGCCTAATGAGTTTTGTGGCACTGAAACACTAAAGGTATAACTGGTAGTTGGTACAGCTGTATGCATCTAGCTCTCACAGGATAATTGGCAGCTTCAAATACATATTTCTGTGAGTGTTTCTTTCCTTCAAAAATTCGGGAAGTGTTTATTTCTTCATATCTCATATCACCAAGGATACATTTTAACAGCACACATTTCAGGGGTTTTAATAATATTTTCTCTTTCTGCAGTATTTTGAAGGAAAAGAGATCAATTTCCACTCAGAAGAGTGATGTAATAGATTACATTACATATAAATATGGCCATATTCTCTTATTCTTAAAGCATATGCCTATTTTTGCCATATTATTCCAAGACTGTTCCTGTAATGCACTCCAAACGGGCATCCATCAGGTTACAATTTATGGAAAGCTGGTGAGCAAGCAACATAACTAACAATAGTTTCAGGAAACTGAAGTTTGTCTTTTGGAATATATTTGTCACATAACTACACTTAAAAATATATGGAAAATAATTTCTAGAGACAGGACAGCTATTGCCATCAGATAAGTCAGGCCTGAGAGCAGCAGCATAAGGAATCTCAAATCTAAATATTGCCTGCATACCATTTAAATAGCTTGTATTTACAGCCGTGTCATATGACTTAAAATTGACCTCTTTTGATCTGAGCTCTCTGATCTTGAATGTCATTCTGTGGTTGTAATATGCAGAGTAATGAAGCAGGTGATAATTGGCAGTCCTAGATTTTGTGGCACAGCAAACACGGTTCATGTCTGATGTGTCCTCTGTCATGGTCTGTTACAAGTCTACTGGCAAATAAGTTAGCAAATTTGAAATCCTCGTTTCTTTCCATCTATCTATAGTATCTACCTGTACATTGGGAAGTACATAATTTGTGAATGTAAAAAAAGTTTTACTACTGCTAACTTTGTGCAATTCTTGAGATGAGACAAGTGGTCTCACACGTTTGTTGTGAGATCACAGTGTACTTGGGAGTCCAGGAGACTTGCAGCAGCTTGTACCTAGCTGCAGCAGAACCAGACTGGCATAACCCAATGTCTGTTTGCTGGCAAGTTTTCAGCTGATAAATTCACCCTGCCACAGGAGTTTATTGGTTTAGGATTTCCAAACCTGTAGCCAGGGCATATCTGCACCGAGTGCTGTTTAATGGAGGGTAGAAGCCCTTAGTTTGGCACGTGGTCTGTTTTGCTTTGACCTGATAATTAAAATATTGGTGTTCCTGGTCAAAGTAATTGAATTTGGAGTGACAACTATCCTTCCTGAGGAGGGGCAGGGGGGAAAGCAAGGGTGACTCTCACACTTCTTTTACACTTACAATCTCACATTCTTCTTGTTTTCCTTTACTTCTGATGCCATTTCTCCTGTACACTCAATTGTGACTACTCAGCCACTGCTCTTGTGTTAGTAACTGGTTTCTTCATACTGTTTTCCTATTCAGGCTGTCACTGGCAGCTTGAAAGAAGTACCATGTGTGAGGAGCATTCCATCTTCCTTGAGCCTATCCCTTGTCTTGCTGATCCCAGTATGAGATCTCACATTTTGCTTGCCCAGGTATAACTTCCATCCTAGGCTTCTGGGTAATAGCATTTTTATTGAACCATGCCCACATTACAGATATGAGCACATTTTTTGCCCATCTTCAGAGGCAGGTCTTGTGCAAGAAAAAAAAAAAAAGACGGTAGAGAGCATTTATGTCCATCAAGAGCTTCAGCAGCAGTTGCCTATGCATAATGACACTTGTGATAAGTCTGGCCTTTCCATTTGCAGCAGGGGAACAAACAAAGCCTAAATTGTTGTCAGTGAGTCACTGCATGAGAGATGAGTTTCAAAGCATTCCTCTTCTCCACAGAATAGTAACGTTCTCATAAGTGTATTTTCACATACAGCTGTTACTGATTCACTGCTTAGAGGCAACAACTGCTGTAGTGCATCTTACACTAAGCCATGGAATTTGGCCACAAGAGAGGGAGGATGATTATTAGAAAATTCAAATTTACTGAATATACCTTGCGCTTCTGACAATAGACTGGACTTTGTTTTGCATGAAAAAAACTGAAAATAGATAATTTGCCACTTGAATTAAAAGAAAAAAAGAAAAAGAAAAGAAGAAAAAGAAAAGAGGAAAAAGGAAAAAGAAGAAAGGAAGAAAGGAAGAAAGGAAGAAAGGAAGGAAGGAAGGAAGGAAGGAAGGAAGGAAGGAAGGAAGGAAGGAAGGAAGGAAGGAAGGAAGGAAGGAAGGAAGGAAGGAAGGAAGGAAGGAAGGAAGGAAGGAAGAAAGGAAGGAAGAAAGAAAGAAAGGAAGAAAGAAAGAAAAAGAAAGAGAGAAAGAGAGAAAGAGAGAAAGAGAGAAAGAATGAGAAAGAGAGAGAAAGAAAGAAAGAAAGAAAAGAAAGAAAGAAAGAAAGAAAGAAAGAAAGAAAGAAAGAAAGAAAGAAAGAGAGAGAGAGAAAGAAAGAAGAGAGGGAGAGAGAGAAAGAAAGAAAGAAAGAAAGAAAGAAAGAAAGAAAAGAAAGAAAGAAAGAAAGAAAGAAAGAAGAAGAAAGAAAGAAAGAAAGAAAGAAGAAAGAAAGAAAGAAAGAAAGAAAGAAGAAAGAAAGAAAGAAAGAAAGAAAGAAAGAAAGAAAGAAAGAAAGAAAGAAAGAAAGAAAGAAAGAAAGAAAGAAAGAAAGAAAGAAGAAAGAAAGAAGAAAGAAAGAAAGAAAGAAAGAAAGGAAAGAAAGAAGAAAGAAAGAAAGAAAGAAAGAAAGAAAGAAAGAAAGAAAGAAAGAAAGAAAGAAAGAAAGAAAGAAAGAAAGAAAGAAAGAAAGAAAGAAAGAAAGAAAGAAAGAAAGAAAGAAAGAAAGAAAGAAAGAAAGAAAGAAAGAAAGAAAGAAAGAAAGAAAGAAGCTGTAGGAGGACAAAGAGTATTTGGGAGTTGTGATGGACATGAAATCACCTCAGTCAAAAAAATCACTTGCATGTAACCCCCTGGCCTTGCAGATGTTGTTGAAGTTGGCTAAAATTCAAGTACAGACATGCAAGTCACTTGCTGAAAACTGATAAAAATATTTTCAGCTTTCTAAAAAGAATGAAAGACGCAAATGAACTGAAGTTAAATTTTTTTCGGGAATTTCGAGATGCAACATGACATTTTTTTAATCAGTAAAAGTGCTGTCAGGCAGTACTTTGTGGCTGTTGCACCTATTACACTACATATGTAATCATGTTGAAAAATGAAGAGGAAAGCCAATCATTTGCCAGTTCATCTTTTGATGGAAGGGAAGAAATTTTCACTATAAATTTTGGTCAATATTCAATGTGAGTCAAGATCTGTAGTGAGGAAAAGTAAGCTTGTACTTGTGCTGAAAGAATGATCACAGACACCCAAAAGCATTTCTGCTAGTAAAGACTTGTTTATCTTGCACATGGTACAGGCTGTTCAAAACTTTAATAGAATCAGCCTGAAAATGCCCTGATATTCTTATTAATAGAATGCTGTTGAGTAGAAATATTTGGAAGCCTGTTGAAAAAGTAAGTCCAAACCAGTTACAACTAGTTGGTTTTGTTTGCTTTTTTTGGAGTTCTCCCATTATATTACCTTCTGAGATGTTTTGTCCCCAGACACTGTGTGTAAGAGCAATACAAGCAAAGCTACAATTACTTGACTGATTAAACTTACCAAATAGGGCCAAGTCTTCTATGGTTACATCTCAAGAAAAATACATTTTAAAAATTAGAGAGATTTTTCTTTAATGTTTGAGTTTTTACTGTCTTAATAATACTTTTTAGCAGTTATGCTACAGAAGGCCTGATAAAAAGCCACAGTCATCCATGTAATTTTATGTGCTTTGATTGCTTAGAATGCTTTATGAAAATTTGAAGAATTTTATTGCTCCCATTGA
Organism: Delichon dasypus; assembly: GCA_037837765.1. Classification (NCBI taxonomy): domain Eukaryota; kingdom Metazoa; phylum Chordata; class Aves; order Passeriformes; family Hirundinidae; genus Delichon; species Delichon dasypus. The sequence goes on from JBBAXF010000004.1 coordinate 33,975,372, forward strand.
AAAGAGTAAGCCTCTTTTGCTCCATCCTTCACTGTGTCTTTAGACAGCCAGAGATTCACATTATTCTAGTGATTCTTCACATCATAATCAAACCAAAGATTCTTACAATTTTATGTAACAATATAGTGGTCTTTGATTAACGGAGTGTCTTCTACACTATATGGCTGTTCCTTTCCTCCAACACATTTCCTTTGCCAAATGTGGCTCGAGATCAGTATTTGAGACTACTCTACAAGTATGAGTAATTGTGTTGGTGTACTTTGAATGCTGTTTAAATAGATGCATTTGTCGATAAAGTTACATGTTACTAGCACTTTGCTCTGTTCTGAAAACCTTGTGAGTCTAATATGAAAATAACCATGAATCATGGTAATTAGATCTCCATTTGAAACATTAGCCTAAGTCGTTTAGGAAACAGTCTTCACGGTTTTCAATTAGCAAACTGTTAAAATGTTTAAAGAGGCACTGTTGTGACGTGCCAAGTTTCTTCAAATTTCCTGGCCCACAAACTGCATCTGATATTAAAAATGCATAAAGAGCTACAGAAATGGAAAGGCAGGCTATAGCTGTTGTATACAAAACCATAGTGAGATACAAAGCTATTGAAGGAAGTAATTCTCCATCTTTCAGATTCTCTTATTTTTTGGATGCTACATCACTACCAATTGATGAATACTGTGAGACTGTTGCCTTGTCTATCCCTCATGGTTCAAAAAGATTGGAGCAGGCTTCTGCATGATATTGGAGTCTAGGGAAATGCTAATATATTTGTGGCAAGATGTTACGCCTGCAGGGCAAAGAAGCCAGGCAATCATAACCGATCAGTGAATAAACAGATTTCCCTGTTTTCTAATAATAACATCAAAGATTTTGTTCTAATGCTCTAAACAAAGTTTAGATTTACTCTGTAAACTCTTCTCTTTAGTAAAATTATAAGTGTTCCACAAAACACTTTCCACTTGGAGTAGAAATCCTCAGCTGATACATAGATGGGGAAACTTAATCATCCAATGTACTTACTAATTCATTTCTAGATCTGGCAATGAAAATATTACTCCCTTAACAGGCCTCTTTCACATTTGCTGAACAATGTCTATTCCAGCTTGGAACATAATTTCTTGCTTTTTACATGTTACCATGAACATGACTTGAGAAGGCCCTTGAAAAAGGCTGGAGTCAGCAGGTGGGATGAGTGCTTTCTCTGGGTTAGAGAACTGTGGAACGCAGCAAACACCACTTTAACATCTGTTCAGGGTTAGATGATGAGGTTGGTGCGTTGGCTATAAGAAACCAACCAGCCTCTTAGAGTTATAGGTACCTGTAAGGCAAATCTCTTCTGACTTAAAATCTTGATGGATACTTCAAGACTTATGAGCACTGGAGGGTCTTTTGGGAAAACATTCCACTTTTTTTTATATTGTGGCCTAGTTAGAAACAGTTAGGCAGAAAAGGCCGTGGAGGCCTTGGTGGATACCAGGTTGGACATGAGCCAGCGATGTGTCCTTGTGGCAAGGGTGGCTAATGGTGTCCTGGGCTGCATTAGCAGTCTTAGCAGCATCTCAAGAGTGACCTTTCCCCTCTGTTCAGCACTGTTGAAGCCCTGTCTGGAGTTCTGTCCAGTTCTGGCCCTGTCCAGTTCTGGCCTTCCCAGTACAAGAGAGACATGGACATACTGGAGAGAGCCCAATGAAAGATTGTGAGGATGATTAAGAGTGGAGCATCTCTTGTATGAGAGAAATCTGCAGGGATCTTCTGGGACTGTTCAGTCTGGAGAAAAGAAGGCTTGAGGGGAAAGTTGATGTTATAAATAAATAGGAGGGACGGTGCAAAGGGGACAGAGCCAGGCTCTTTCCAGTGGCACCTGGTGACAGAACCAGAAGCAGTGGGCACACACTGCAACACAGAATGTTCCCTCTGAACATTAGGAAGCACTTTTTTACTGCGAGGCTGTAGAGTCTCTATCCCTGCAGATATTAAAAAGTTGTCTGGACATGGTCCTCAGCCACTGTAGGTGGCCCTGCTTGAGCAGGAGAGTCAGAACAGATGTTGTCTGCAGGTGTCTTCCCAACCTCAACTGTTCTATGATTCTGTTTTATCTTTGTATGTTTGACTGAAAGTTAAAAAAAGCCCTGCTGCAAGGGTCTTTCTGAGATATCTTCATGCACAGTAAAAGAACATAAGAATTTCTGGTTCCTTTTAAAGTTAAGAATTAAACAGAATAGTCACATGTTATGTGTAGATGCCTGGTCCATTTATTTGTATGTATATATGAAATCTCTGCACCCTCATGCAAGAGAAGAAATGAGAGTTTGTTGTAGATCCTGATAGATGAGTGATCTCTTGGTTCTAAGTAGGATATGTGGAACTTGCTATTTATTGGTATCTTTGGAGCTTGATTGCCACGTAGCTAATATTTCTAGTGCTTATAACTGCAGAATTTCACGGGAAGCAGATAGGTTAAAGTGTAGAGCACTCTGATGCATTTTGTGACCATATCTATTCTTCATAATTTCCTACTTTTTAAGTAATTTCCTTTTGAAAGCTTTTCTTTGGAATGTTCTGTTTTAGACATGGTTATTACCCTGAGGAAGTTGTAGCAAAATAGTTGTGCTCCATCTAATCACTCTTGGCAGATCATTCGGCACATGAACCTCCTTGACTGAGACCACAGTTTTGCAGCTGTTTGGCCAATGTGAATTGAGTTCATTTTAGGCCATGTGAGAGAGTTGATGGTAATTGGCGTCCTTGTATACTGGAGTCAGGAAGGAGGCAGAAGAGATGAGTGAATGGTTATTGACTCTGAGTTGCTCTCAGCTCATTAGACTAGGTTCAGGCAAGCGATGAAACAGATGCTGGTGTCTGTGCTCTCTCCTTTCCATCTGTTTGGGAAATAGAGTCCTTAATTCTCCCAAGCCATGCATTCTCAAGCTGACCTGCAGTTCATTATCAGTATTTCTTGCTGTTGTCTGCTCCTAGTTAAATCCCTTATTCTCTCCTTCCCCTGAGTGCCAGATGCCTGGCGTACAGCAAGGTGTATTCCCTGCCTTAGGCATGTAACACTTGTGGCAAACAATCACAATTATTTGCAAGCTCTAGGAAGGAGCTGAAACCAGCAGACCAGGTAACTGGTGACACATTTCTTCATGCTTCACAATCTTCATGAGATATTTTTTATCCCAGGAGAATCATATGCGTGTACCCAAGTGTCAGGTGATAGTCAATTTTGTCCTGTATGATTACAGTAGAACAACAGTGAGAATCCATAGCAGAACTGGAGTAATGCCATTATTGTTATATTTTGCCTCTACTCTATAGTAAATAATTTTCCATTATAGAACCTGAGAGTTTGGTATCATCCTTAACTCTGAAGTTGAGAAAATTTACTCAATACAGACTGCAAGAAAATAAGGAATTTTTAGTACTCCTCTGGCTTTAAGCTACAGTTTAGTTTACTCTCCTAGCCATGAACAAATTTGGATACAGATTTCCATAGTGCAAACTAATTTTTGAATGTGCGACTTCCTGAGTTCTTAAGGAAAGTAAAGTCTGCCTTGAGTGTTAGAGTACACAGAGATATCCAAATGCAAACTGCAAATGCAGCTATCCTGCTACCTGGATCTTAAATGTGTAACAAATGTAGCAGCAATATTTTTTTTTTTTAAAAAGTGGACATATTAGATCTTTTCTTCCTTTAGAGGTAAGCCTTAGAGACATTATGATCTCATGGTCAAGCAATGGTAAAATTGGACACTATACAGAATAAAGTGTGTTTTCTAGTCTGTGTCAATATACAGTTTTGCTTAATGTTTGCATCTGCACCTTAATACAGAGCTTCACAGTGCTTACTGTCAGGTATTAACATTCATAGGCAGCCTTGAAAACTTTCATGTAGTTACAGAATGCTTCATTTTAAGATGTTGTTTATAGCATTTCAAGCCAGGTGGCCTTTAACATTTTAAATATGCATCCATATAGCTAGGCAGTGCTAATCTAAGGTGTGCTTTATAGAAGCTTAGTTGAAGTTCACTAATAAGCATGAGGAATTCAAATGAATGAATCTTTTCTAGTTCCTATACAGTCATTGCTTTGCATTTGAATTCTTACAAGACTTTTCTCAGAGGGATTTCTTTCCTGGCCAAGAATATTCTTGTGTGCTTGAGTGGAAACATGAGAGGCTTTATACCAATACCAGATTGTTCTCTAAATATAGCCACTTCTAGTAGTTATTTTAAACTGAGTGTCAAACTGGAGAGTTATTAGGGCAGTAACTGTAGCTTGTTTGAAAAAGAAGAGAGAATGTTGCACAGTGAAATTGTCTTATATGGGAATAAGATGAGTGGTATGTGCAGTTTGGACTGCCACATGTAGGTAAAAACCAGAGAGCTGTAATCAATGTTTGTTTTTATATAAATTTGGAGCGAATATAAAGTGAATATAAATTCACAGCCTATGGGTGCTGAAGCCAAAAATAGGGTTACATGATCAATCATCCCTCACTAAGATAGGAATGAGAATCTCTTCCTGTGCTGGGTCAGCTAGATATTTTTCTGTTAGTTGAAATGTTCTCTTTTCATGGTTGCTTTTATATACACACACACACACACACACACACACACACACACATATATATATATATTTAACTTTTTTTTTTTTGGTTGAGAGCAAGGGAGCAGGTGAGCATTTTGTGTTTTCTGTTAGATATGCATCTAGAAGGGAGTTTCAATGCTATGCCTATGGTTGACCTGCGGTTAGTCCGCTATGAGAGACAGAAAGTTGAAGATCAGAGCAGTAAGAAGTTTCAACTGAAGTCCTGAAAATATTTAAACAATTCTTTGAAAAGACAAAAAAAACCCTACCTTATCTTTGAAACTTCCTGGAAAATGGAAATGTTGCCTGCTGGACATGTGCACTAGCTGAATCATCCTCATAAAATATTTTCTAATTCAGTGGTTGTACCATCTGATTTTGTACAGTGTGTGTATGAGCTGTTTTGTACTTGTCCCTGGCAAGAAAGGGTGGCAGATGGAAGGGGCTTCACAGGAATGTTTTGCTCTAGCCTGATGGAAGAGGGCAGCCTGTAAGATCTTCGGGGAGAGATATTTGCAGCTGTACCTGGCCAGGGGGTCTGTGCATTTAAGCACAAGTCACTGAGGAGGTTGCATGGTGTCCCCAGGGAATCTGCTGCAGGGTTTCCATTAATGTTCCTGTGGTCACTTTTGTCCTCTGAGGTACCTGAAGATGACAGGAAACAGCCCTGCAAAGGTGTGGATGAGAGTTTAGGAATGGTAGATTGTCCAAAGCCTTGAATGTGTTAGATAGGTAGACTTATCTAGAGTAAATAATAGAGTAAATCTGTTGAAGAGGGTGCTGAAGGAGTCCAGGTCAAAGAGGAATTGATACGTAGCATGGAATTTCAAATTTTAATTTTTTCCAGCTGAGAGAATTATAAAAATTGTGAAATAGATAGATCTCTCTCAGTCTTCTATCAACCACTTCTGCTGCCCATCATCTCTAGCTAATACCAATAGTCTTATGTCAGCAACAGTCTACAAGCATCCACAGCCAAAGAGCCACAAGTTGTGAGGGAGAATGGACCAGTACTGTGACAACTTCAGTGAGCGTCAGAAATGAGCACGAGATGGCTTGTTCTGTTCCAGACTTTTATTCTTCATTAAATTATTCCTTGGTCAGATTAAAATCAAATCGATTATATAGGTAATACTCCAAATAATTGATTTTATTCTTTTCTCCAGTTATGACATATTTTTAATTTTCAACTAAAGTAATTAATTATATTAATTGCTTTTAAAACACCAACTGTAATGACTACTGAACTGCCTAAATGACTCAATACTTACTGCTTTATTCTCCTATCTCACCAGCTTATTGCACAATTGCATAATATTTAATAATAATAATGTGGAGATAAGCACAGCACAGAGCAGTGCAGGCACAGAATTGAGGCCAAGAAGTGGGTATGGACTGTAGGGGGAAATCAAGACTACCATAAACTACTGAAGTCCTCTTAACTATTTCCATAAAGGTCTAAAAGAATGTACTGTGTGTGGTAACTGATTTGCGTAGAAGGCAAGAAACCTATCTCCAGGGCAGGGATAACTTACTTCGAGAAAAGTAACTCCACAAAG